>CP092728.1:19007500-19607500 GCA_030273425.1 Microplitis manilae
ATTTACGAAGTCAGAAAAAAAAATTCTTTGAGAACTCTTTTGAAAGACGTCTTACTGAGTTCGCTAGGTGGCTCATTCGACATCTTGAGAACTTCTTAAAGACTTCTTTAGGATTTTGGTGAGACGTTCAAATCATAAATAGGAACTCATTCAGAACTCATTAAGACGTCATTTTGCTATCTGGGATGTAAGTTCAATTTTTTGACTCGAGAACTTTCTAAAATTTTTTTGTTCCTTTAATTTATGGCATGAGCGTATTAAATTCCAATATTTTTACTAAATGTTAACGATTTTATAAGTTTTAAATAATAACTATATTAAATTTACAATAATTATAAATAAGTTGAAATACAACAATATTACGTAAAAAGTTATAACCCGATGAAAAAAGATTTTAGTTAACGCAAGCCTGATTTGCGCGCTTTATGACATCTGCGTTACGAACCCTAAACGGCTGTTTGCCGACCGGTGCAAAGAAGTTGAGTAAAATCAAAATAGATGTCCTTGACTTCTACTGGCGTTGTGAAAATTGAGTGTTGAAATGACTTTTCACCATGCGTCTCAAGATTTTTAACTGAGCTAAACACCTTGAAGTTTTTCGTTAAAATCCATGTTGAACCGCTAGTACACTAAATATGGTTACGTCAATTCATCATATGGGTTAGACCGCGTGGTTGTGTTATTGTATCTATTTTGATAATAAATATTGAAATTAATAATTAAAACATCCGAGTAAATTTTAAACCAATTAAATATGAATTCTGAATTTCAAAGTCGATGGTTTGTTGTAATTTTGTGGGTGCACCGTGTCGCTAAGCAGCCACAGACTTCGCTTCACGGATTGTCATTAATCGCGTTAATCAGGCGATTGTTGAATAAAATATAGTGCATAGTACTATGCACTATGTCTTACGCAAGACACTCAGATGGTCTTTATCCGGCAAGCGCAATGAACTCAGCACACGTCTCCAGGCCACGTACACGGGCTATCTTACCCGGGAAAAAATAATTTTAATCTCCGTACATCTCCGTTGATCATTGGAGATCAAAAAAATGGCGAGTTAGATGTAAATAGATGTACGGAGATATAAGGTGATCACAATTGTGATGGTCGTATATCTAGTTAGATGTACGTTGATCTCGTAACCCATATAACCTAACAATTTTTTTTTATCTAAGTAGATCTACTGAGATTTACGTTGATCGACAGAAATTTGGAGGTTACATGGGTTATAAGATCAACATACATCTAAGTAGATTTACGGCCATCACAATTGTGATCATCTTTTATGTCCGTACATCTATGTACATCTGGCTCGCCATTTTTTTGATCTCCATTGATCAACGGAGATGTACGGAGATCAAAATTATTTTTTCCCGGGTAGTATCCTAAATATGCAAGATACTATTATACAATTGTATAAAATTGAATATCAATTGGATAGAAACAATGGCCCGGTCCATTTGTATACAATCGTAGATAATTATATCTTATTTGTATATAATTACATCCCATCTGGCAGAAAGATGACACATAGAGCTCTTAAACATAACATATTTCTGATCTGACATCCGAAATAGTTATCCCGAAGATATCAGAAAAGCTTCTTACGCGCCATCTGAGGATCTTTAAGAGCTCACCGGTGAGACGTCAGAAAGATAACATTTTTTAGAGATCTTAAAGAAATCAGTTTACGGAAATCATAATGACAACAATTTGGGTTTTTCATATCCATGATATCTCCCAATTACAAATGGCTGAGAAACTCTGGGATGAATTTGCGCAACAATGGGATAAAGTTGACTCGTCGAACTTTTAGCAATCGGCAGCCCATCGATATTAATATTAATGACAATCAAGTCCGGTAGAGTATAATAATCAATAATTCTCAATCGATCAATCAAGGCATTTTTTAACCCATAATGAAAATATTGACCAGGAGAAACTTCACGAGTTACTATCAGTGTTTCCGATGTACTAAGTAAGGTCCGAGAATCAAGAGGTAGATTAGTGATTTTTTCTTGATTCGATGTTTTTAATATTTTTAGGAGTTTATTCGCTACTTCAAGTGATATATTAAAATCAGTCACCCACTGAGTGAGTTTCGATGATAAACTTGTTTCATTGATAACTACCAAAGCATTCTTTTTTAATTGATTACAGATCGATAATATACGTGAGTCAGAATTGCCACTAGTTTTACTGTCAGAACTGTAATTACTTATTTCATTTTCATTAAGTTATTCGCCATCAATATTATTGTCTGTATTAATATTTCTTTCATTTTATCAACATCATCCGATTCATCACAAGATATATTATTACTCACAAACCATGAATTATTTTCTACTGTTTCACTTTCATCACTAGATAAATTTTCAAAATTATTTAATTTATTTAAAAAACAACGTATTCGTTTATTTTTTTGACCTTCACATAAATTTTAAAAATTTTTTCTTTTCGACATTGTGCTATTTTATTTATAATAACTAATTATATATAATTACTTAAGAGCAGAATCAATAAATAATTTTATAATCATTGGTACTTTATAGGTTACAATGACATTAGCTGACGAAAGTTGAGGTTATAATAGTCTCTCATAAGAAAGTGATTTTTTGATGTTCTAAAAACATCTATAAATGGTTATCATTTTGCTAACTTTCAGAATTCTTTTGAGTAACCTCAACATAAAGTTATCAATACGATAACATTTTTTGGATAACATTATGCCATCTTTTTGACATTGATCCAGACAGGATAAAGTTTTCGTATAGATTATATGTAATTATATACAATTCTATATAATTGTATACAAATATATACAGTGCTCCCTCTGTATAATTCCCCTCGCTATGATTCTACTTCTCCTCATTTTGAGAGAAATGTGTTCTCCTACTCTCGCTACATTGTATACAAAATATATTTGTGTACGTTCAGAAAGACTGCGCGCACATTTCTCTGTTTAGTACTCTTAAGAAAAAGTCGAGTCCCTCTCTAAGAAAGAATTCTTAAAATTTTAGCCCCGAATTGGGGATTATAGAGAGGGAGCACTGTACATTTGTATATAATTTTATTATTCTCCTTTGCATTTTTGTATGGAATTATATACAATTGTATATAATTACATAAAAATTTTATATAATTATGCATCACCTCTATCCAATTGTATATAATTCTGATCCCCGACAAGTGATAACACGACAATCGATCCCACAGACTAGATCCAACTGACAACTGGCCCAACTGACAACTGATCTAATTCATCAGCTTCATCAAGATCTCCATAATTTTCATTATCATCATCTCCAAAATCTTTATTTTCATCATTTTAAACCGTGTATCGATGGGATCCCGATAAAAAAAGATTTTGTGTAATTATATATAATTATATATGAGTCCATATATAATCAGATCTGAAAATTGGCCAGACCTGATCATATATAATCATATTAATCATATACCATTAGATATAATCATGCATGAACGAATATAGTCATTTTTAAAAGCTCATTGAAAATATCTGAAAATTATTAATTAACCCTTCGTCACACGCGTGTTTTTACCCGACTTCGTAACACGCACGATGAGCGCCGCGCCGCCGTGTTAAATTTCATGCGGTGTTGCCAAGTACCTAATAAATATTTCATGCTTTTATTATCGGAAAATAACTATATTATTTATTTAGTTTTACACTAAATTAAATATTTAGCTAATTAGTAATTTTTTAAGAAATTATTATCATTTTTTTGTTATATTTAGAAATAATTTAACTATATTTCTGAAGTAATCTTGACAAAAAATGATCTATCAATATTAATAATTTTTATAAGAATAGTAATGACGGGTAAATAATCTCAAGATTAGCCGATACTCAACAATTTTTTAATTTTCTACACATAATTAATTACAAAAAGAGGAATTTAGACAAAATTTACATAAAATTTTTATAGTTTCAGCGGGTGCAAATTCTTTATGTTGAAAAAAAAATCCAAAAATTGTTGAAAGTACCGGCTAATTTTAGAATCATACAGATAATTACATATTTTAGTAATGTTACAAATTGAAAAATATTATTTATTTAACTTCTATAATTATATAATTAAAAAAATATTATTATAATTTAAAAATTTAAATACATATTTTTTAATACCAATCTTTATTAATAATAACCAGTGACTAACAATTATGGGATAGGTTACTTTGTTTACAGCTTGTATATTAAAAGCGGGAACACGACTTGGCAACAGCGCGATTTGAATTGCGATCTGGCGTTTACACGCGCCGGACGGCGCGGCGCCGCATTCACGAGATGCTCCTCAAAAATATATAATTATTAAATTTCTAAGACAACTGTATAATTATTATTAATATTCATCCCTTCTAGAAGGTACAAAAAGAGCATTAAAATTTTTTGGAATGTTTTTTTTGGTAAAAACCATAAAAAACTATGAAAATGTAAAAAGTGCGGCGCCACGCTCATAGCGCGTGTGACGAAGGGTTAAGTAATTAAATTAGGATTTATCGTTTTCATTAATATAAATGTTGGTTAAATTTAAATTGAAAAAAAAAAAATTTACTATAGGTTAACTATTTTTGTACTAAAGGGTCACCCATCAAATTATTGATCCACGCCGATACTGCTTAACTTTGGTAATCGCTGGATGGTAGTCTGATCCTCTAGTCTGTTATGAGCTTATAATAAAGAAAAGTTTATGGTATAACTTAACTCAAATAATCAAATTGATACATCCTACTTAAATAATGCACCTGATGATGAATTTAGTTTGGTACATAAATTTCGATAGAATTCATCAGATAGATATAATCAAATCTTTTTATCTATAAACTTATAAATATCCATATATAAATCGATATCGATTTATACTTTTGAATTACTGCCGAAACCTTTGAATATTTTTCAAGCAATGGGGATTTAAATTTGATTGATAGTTGACAAAATAAAAATTTAATAACATTAATATTAAAATTATCACATTATGTTATATATATATATATATATATATATACCCATGTAGGGGAAGGGGGCGCAAAAGGGGTAGGGTAGGTCAAACGGGGTACCCCCAAAATTTCATAAGAGAAAATTTTATTTTTTAATTATTCAAAAATCACTTTTGTAAACATAATTGAGTAATATTTTAAATATTTTTGTTAAATTTTTTCAAAAATCGAGTTTCAGTCCAAAAATGTTGATGGCTTTTAATTTATGATAAAAACCAGTAAAAAGTTTTTTTTCTGCTTTTGCATCCAGTAATCGTGTAAGATGTAATATTTCATTATAAAAATTGCTCACAAAAAAATTTAATTTGATCAATTTTTTTTAATATGCAGAAATTGTTTTTTTGGGCCTTTTTTAGGGAATACCCTATTTGCCTGCCAAAGTGAAAATTTTTTGTTTCAACGGCAACTGAAATTTTCGTTTATTTACTTCGCATATCATAAAAAACAAAAAGATTTAGCGTATTTGAATCTTTGGAACCATAGTATTTCCTTAAGTACCCCGCTCTGCCCCCCGCCCCCTTTCCCTACGTAATTAAATATGCATAGATTTCATATCATTGAAGCCTGATCAAATCTAATTATATATAGACTTATATATAATTAGACATGATCATATATAGTCTTATATATGATTATACCTAGCTTTCATCCGTTAGATCTGATCAGATCTAATCATATATAGACTTATATATAATTAGACATGATCATATATAGGCTTATCAGCCTTCATCAGCCTGGTCTGATCAGATCTAATTATATATAGGTTCATATATGATTATATATAATTCCATGTATGACCATGTATAATCATATATAATTCCATATATGATTATGTATAATTATATATGATCTTATATATAATCATATATACTTATATATAATCAGATAAAATCGTTTTTTATCGGGATAAGATGTCGGTGGGATCAATTTGTAGGGATCACTTGTCGTGGTATAAAATTGTTGGGATCAGTTGACGGCACACCATAATAATAATCATAATAATAACAATAAAGTAAAGCTTATTTACATATCATTCTAATAAAATAAAATAGGTAAATTATAATAAAATAAAAATACAAAAGTTCGTACTGCTTTTCATTCACCGCTGTAATTCAAATATATTGTCTTGATATTTTTTAGACAATAATCATGTGGCGCGATATCTCCAATACCAACGTATGTTAATCAATATTTTCTTTACTTTACCCTGATAGTACGAGTTGCTCGTCAGAAAAGTTGACGGCACTAGTTGCGCGCCATTTGTCGACATGTTGTCGACAACTGTCAGCTCGTGCAAATGTTGCCGACACCTTGGCTACGAGTTGCTCAGCATCTTGTCGACAATCTAGTGCTGCAACCTGTCGACAAGATGCTGAGCAACTTGTAGCCAAGTTGTCGGCAACATTTGCACGAGCTGAAAGTTGTCGACAAGTTGTCGACAAGTTGCTCGGAAAGTTGCCGTCAACTCATGGAAATGCTGACTGTTGCGGCCAACTTGGCGACATATTGCGGCAGTAGATTGTCGACAAGTTGCGGGCAACTTGGCTATCAGGGATTATATCTCATGGTACATAAGCATATGATAAAAACGTTACTTTTCTGATTAATGTTCGTTCTTACCATTTGACAAGGTAAGAAAATTCATACACAAAATTGTCTACAATTTGAGGGTAAAAATATACTTAACAATTGTTCAAGTTAAATTAACGATAAATTGACATAAAATTTGCGTGAGAATTAAAGACAACTTTTTTCTTGTCAACTTTTAAAATAAATTCGCATTCTAATTCAGGCAGTAAATTTACTTCAAATTCAATAGCAAGTTGCATACAAATTGTCGTAAAAAACGGAAAAGTCCGAAGTTGACGGAAATTCGACGAAAAATTCAACAAAACTTTTGTACAGTAAACTTTTACTCAAGCAAACTGTGCTATTTGGAACTGACCGGAGGGCGTGGCTTAAAAAACATGGCTACTTATTGTGTACAAGTAGAGTCTTATTAGTTTATTTACATTCAGTTACCTTATTTATATAAATTAATTAATGCTATCTTTAAATGAAATATTCAACTGGGCTGGTTTAAATCCAGTTAAACATTTGTAAATAAATATTTGTATAAAATTAAAAAAATCTTGTAATTCATCCCTGGCGGATTCGTGATCACTGTTAAATGATCGTAAAACGACGGTCGAAAGACCGTAAATGTACGGTACCGACAAATGACCGTATATCGGCCGTAAAAGAAGCGTCATTTGATGGTGAAAGACAAGTGCCGTTGTGAAAATTCTCGACAGTAACTGTACAGTTGATGTTTTGTATGTGCACTGTATTTCAGCTGTCTAGCGCCCGTAAATCGACGGGTAGTGGACCGTCTTTCTATGGTCATTGGTAAGTATAGGGATCGTCAAAAACCGAAATCTTGGCGGTTCATTTACAGTATTGAGTGAGTCAAACACTTGTCAATCGAGCGTATAGTGTCGGTAAGTGAGAAACTTTTCGTTAGTGAACTATCGATTAGTTGTCGGTCAGATTTTTCATTTTTTAAATGTCTCTAATAACCAGTAATAGACTCCAAGTATACTGCAATTATTCGTGTCGAGAAAAAATCTAAAAAACACTTAAATAAAAAATTTTTAGTCATTATGCAGTGAGGACTTCAAATATTAATGAGTTTAGATAAGATAAACAGAGATACAGTATTAGTAAATTTATTAATTGTTAACAACAGCAGATGTTACCCTATAAACAATAACATAATTAAGTATAGTACAAATAATATAATCAATCATTTATTAATGTCTTCAACTATCTAAAGTTCATTTGTATCCAAATAAATATATACAAATAACTTGTCATTTCGAGTGAATGATTCAGCACAGTGGTTAACACGACAGACTTCGAATCAGGGGTCTTGGGTTCGAGTCCATAAGTCGGCGAGTTTTTTTTTTTTCATGGCAGTTATTGCATACATATAAATCACTATATAAAATTATACTATATTTTTTTCCCGGGCAGTCCCATGAATTTCCAAATTTTACACCTAAATGCGTGTAATTAGAGAATTAATCTACCGTAAATTGAGCGTAAAACGTCGGTCAAAATGCAGTGCAATTATTCACATATGTTTGTACTTTCGGTATCCACAGTCGGTAAATCAACTATTATGACATTGGTGATCGAGGCTCATACTATCGTTCTTCAGCGATATATAATAATCGATTAGATGGTGTTATTGCCGTAAGTGCTGAAAAATTATATGGTGAAGATTTTTCACAACTGCACTCGGAAACGATCGTCAAATTACTCCACGCAGTCGAATGTTCGACGGCGAAACTTACGACGATTTAACGTCAATAAACGGTAATTTTATCGTGCCGCTGAAACCGCTAGGGTATATTCATTTATTAGAGTATAAATTTGAAAATAGGTGTGCTTATTTTCCAGTGTTGCATGAAATCTAATTTCTAGGTTTTCATGTGATTTAGTGCCACAACCACTCACTGCACAATAAACTCTGCTTTTATTTCTTCATGCAGAGGTAACTTTATCATTTCCATATTAAATAATCGAATTTTTATTTAATTTACCGAATCTTACTCCGTATAAATTATTGTACTGCTGCACACTAAATATGGTTTATTTTTTGGTCAGTTCCCAATTAGGGTGTTGGAGAGCAAGCAGTTACCTTTAAGTTGACAGTCAATTGTCTGTAAACTTCAACTCAATATGACTACAAGTGTTACTGTCAGACAATGACGTCAAGTTGATTGAAAGTTTCACTTCAAATTGACGGCAAGTTCTTCTGTCAAATTACATTCAGATGACGGCAGTAGATTTGCATCAACTTGCGGGTGCCATTAGATCGTCCTAACGGACATGTTGGACACCGTACTACTATGGCAAAAATGACATCTAGAAATTGTGACAATAGTACCAACGCACCACCTGGAAATCACGACATTTGTCCAGCGTGACATTTGGATCGATATACCATACGTAAAGTGTGACACTCATATAAGTTCGACATCTGAAACACACGACATCTAGACAAGTCGACAATGTTGCAAACGTGACATTTGAAAAACTCACCAATCTGAAAATAGGACATATGACAAACACGACAGTCAAACCAACGATAAATGTAGTAAAGTCGACAAATATTTTATGTGACGTTTAGAAATATGGACATCTTTGCAAAAGGACAATTGTACATTGTGACAATTGTAAAAAGTGACTTTTGGAAATGTTACCACTCACTTTCAAGCGACATATGGATAACGTGACAGTTGAACATAGTGACACTTGTGAAAAGGTACATTCGGAAAAATAATTGTTCCTACTTACCAACAATGAATTTATAAAAAATCCGTAGATAAAGTCGATTTCTTGTGGTAATGAAACATAGAAAGAGAGAAAATATATATTTTAAATGAAACTCTAACTAATGCAGTCAAAAGATTATTTTTTAATATGTTTAATAAATTTTAGGATAAAACAATCCAATTGAATATATTAGATTAAATTTATTTAATGAGTGTGAATGTAACAGACATCAAACAAGTTTAAAAATATTAATAAATAGAGTAAATAATTAAAAATTCGAATTTAAAAAAAATGCACATTTAAGAAGTTTTTAAATCTATAAGTGCATTTTTTTAAAATATTATTTTTCTAATTATTCACTCTATTTATTTACAATTTTGAATTTGTCTGATGTCTGCTACTTTCACACTCATATTTATTTATCATTATCCCAAACTCTAATTTATATTACTCTACGTACATAATAAAATGCTATACAAATAATGTTATTTAATAATAATCTCGTAATCTAAATTTTTTATGAATTTAATTGAATTTATGAAATGAAACTTACTTACCATTTTCTTATACCACTTATATTTCAAGTTCACTATGTACCCTGGTTAAGAAATCCGATTCATTTCAATCGGATTGAATCGGAAATTTCCGATTAAATCCGATTGGATTGAATCGGAAATTTCCGATTAAATCCGATTGAAATGAATCGGAAATTTCCGATTAATTCCGATTGAGATGAATCGGAAATTTTTGACTGAAACCTATTGAAATGTATTGGAAATTTTGAATTAAATCTAATTGAAATAAAGCAGTAATTTGAGTCGACCCAAATTTTTGCCCTGCTTGATTAATTTCATAAAAATTTGCATCTATTGAACTATTAAATTTATCATAAATGCAACTGACATATATATTTTTAAAATCAGAATCCTATATTGGTTATGGAAATTAATTTTAATTACTAATTAATTCAAACTCTTGAAATTTTAAAGAAAACTCATAACTTTTTCAAAAACTACGTAATTTTAAAAATTAAAACAAAATCTTGTTTTTTATGTCTTAATCTTGCACAGGAAACAAATTAAGGACTAGACTTTATAAAACGGCCTCGCAGATACCACGTCGTATAACATTTTCGAACAAATTTTTTTTCTCTTTTTGTTAATTAGAAATCAAATTACAAAACATGTTTGGCTGATTTCGGACACTAGAGATACGTTTATTTAAAATAATAGTAATAAAAGATTTATCGATAGGAAAAATGCTGGTAATAAAAAAATATTGCTGTCGCAAATGACCCATTTATGTATAGTTAATATTAGGATAGGATAATTTATTAATATTGTCTTTATATTATATATATAAACAATATTCAAGGTTGAAATTGAGTCAAAACGACTATAATCACCTAAATAACTTTTGAAGGAGTGAATTTAGCGAAAAATGTTAAGAAACCTTTTTTGTAGAGTATTAAATTTCCTTCAAAAATATGTATCTTGACTAGAAAAAACTTTAATATTTCTAGTAGTTACAAAAATTCAAAATCAACGCAAAGAATTTAAAAAACAAATTGATATTTAACGCACGGTTGCAAGGAAACGGCTCATTTTACGTCAATTTACTACGAGAGATTTTTTGTAGGGAATTCAATTTCCTTTAAGATTATACATTGCGCAAATTTTTCAGACAGATGATTCACGAGTTTTGGGTAAAAAATGAAAATTCTTTCAAGAAACGAAAAGTCGTAACGATACACCTCTCAATATAAATATTAAGGGCTCAAACTTGCACAATAATTTTTTTTGGTCATCAGGAATAATATTTTCATAGTATCAAAAGCAAAAAAAAATAGTCGATTTTTTTGGCCCAGTCTAATATATATATATTAGACTGTTTTAAATTAGGGGACTATTTTTTTTCTTTTTGATGAACATTGAAAAATCGAAAAGGTATCTTAAAATATGGTGACACTTAAAATTCGAGCTCTTAATATTGAGATTTAGAGGTGAATGTTGATAATTTTGGACTTTTCGTTTAGTAACATGGAAAAGAATACATAACTTCCGAAAAAATCAAGATACAAAAAATCTCTCTCTAAACATTTTGTAGCAATTTTACTGATTTGAAAAAAGGTCTTTTGTGAATTTTGCATAAATTCAACTGTTCACAAGATATCCGACGTCAAAGTAGAAAACAATGCAGAATTTGAAAGAAATTTATCGATAATAATTTGTTGGAATTAAAATTGTCTACAAAAAAGATTCTATGACATTTTATGATTAGTCCGATAGTTTCACCGGAAATGTGAAAAAATATCGAAATTTACTTTAACTTGAGTTCAAGCTCCAATAACTTTTGAACAGATGAATTTATCAAAAAATGATAAGAGACTTTTTCTGTAAAGCATTCAATTTCCTACAAAAAACTATATTGAGAATTTCTGAATTCTCATTAGTTGATATGGTATAAAATACAGAACGAGCAAAAACAAGTTCTTCGAATTTTATCAAACTTTGACGTCGGATATCTTGTGAATGGTTGAATTTATGTAAAATTCACAGCAGACCTTTTTTGTAGATCAGTAAATTTGCTACCAAATGTTTGGGGAGAAGTTTTTTGTACCTTGATTTTTTCGGAAGTTATGTATTTTTTACCATGTTACTAAATGAAAAACCGAAAATTATCAATAGCCACCTCTAAATATCAATATTAAGAGCTCAAATTTTAACTGTCACCATATTTTAAAATACCCTTTCGATTTTTCAATGTTCATTAAAAAAATAAAAATAGTCTCCTAATTAGAAACAGTCTAATATATATATATATATACATACATTAGGGTGCTTCGTTTGAAACGACTATTTTTTAACTTCCCGCTAAGAAAATTGTGAATTTTCAAAAATTCGGGAAGTTATTGGTTTCACCCCGATTTTCGAAAATCGAGTTTTCATCAGATGTCGACGTTTTGAGGTCCTAGGAAGCTATTCCGACTATTTTCAGAATGATGTCCGTGTGTTCGTGCGTGTGTGTGTGTGTGTGTGTGTGTGTAAACTCTTTGTAACTTTTCAACTAATGAATCGATTCGGATGATTGAGGCGGCAATCGAAGGAGCTTGTTGGCCATCAACTTTCCTGAAAATTTTAGATAATTTGATCCGGTAAACTCGAAGATATTGGCCAATTACGAAAAAAAAAAATTTTTTTTTTTAGTTTTTTATTGATTTCTCAGAAACGACTTATACGATCTATATCAACATTTAATCAGCTCTAGAACTTAATGAAACGCGTCGATTGCCACCTCAAACATCAAAATCGGATAATTCGTTCGAGAGTTATCGCGGGAGAAAGCAATCGTAATAAACAGTTTTTTGCAAATATCTTTGAAACAACTCAACCAAAAAATTCCATAATCCGATAAGTTTCAGAATTTATTAAAATGCGTCGATTGCCACCTCAAACATCAAAATCGGATAATTCGTTCAAGAGTTATCGCGGAAGAAAGAAATGCTAAAAACGGTTTTTTTCGAAACTAAAGGTACACCAAAGTATTTTCGAGCTCGAAGAGCTCGAAAATGTATTTACAACGATGTTTTCGAGCTCCATGAGCTCGAAAAGAGCGGGAAGTTTTGGGGCTGGCCCGCAGGGTCAACCGATAGACCAATTTTTTTTTTTTTGCTCCCATCCGGAAATTTTGTTGGAAATACTCGTAAAAAAATTCTCTGAGAGTTTGAGCCCTTAAAATTAATATTAAGTACTTGACCACAAAGTGTGAAGATTTCCTATTCAAAATACACGTAAACTTGGATTTTTATTTTTTAAACTTCTATAACTCTGCGGCATTTTATGATATCATCTCGCTCAAAGTCGGGATTTTCTCAGAATTAAACGTACTACAAAAGTGCCCGTTGTCGCGAAGTTGTAACTCATACGGGTGGGGTAGTACGGACTGCTAAACCGAATTTTTTCATAGAATTCTTGTTTTTTCTCTCATTATCTCATGAACAACAAGACCTACAGAAAAAATGCGAACGACAATTTTATAGGAAATTTAATTTCCTACAAAAAGGTCCTTAGCACCGAATTACCAAGATTGATATTTTCTGAGATATGAGTCAAATAAAAAATCAATATTTTTGAAGAATTGATTTGATATTTTATGGGAATCCAATGATACGTAAACTTCAATAATCAATATCTCAGAAAATATCAATCTGAGTGATTTGGTGCTCAAGACCGTTTTTGTAGGAAAATAAATTTCCTATAAAATTGTCATTCACATTTTTTCTGTAGGTCTTGTTGTTGAGAGAAAAAACAAGAAATCTATGAAAAAATTCACATTTTTTCTGTAGGTCTTGTTGTTGAGAGAAAAAACAAGAAATCTATGAAAAAATTCGTTTGAGCGGTCCGTACTACAAACTTGAATGAGTTACGACTTTGCAACAACAGGCACTTTTGTAGTACATTCAATTCTGAGAAAATTCCGACTTTGGGCGAGATGATATCATAAAATGCCGCGGAGTTATAAAAGTTTCAAAACTAAAAACCTAAGCTTACGTGTATTTTAAATGGGAAATCTTCACACGCAATGGTCGAGTACTCAATATTAATTTTAAGGGCTCAAACGCTCAGAGAATTTTTTTGGAGGTATTTCCAACAAAATTTCCGGACGGGACCGGAAAAAAAAATAGTCATTTCAAACGAAGCACCATTATATACATATAAAAAGGTGTTATTTTTAATTTTTACTAGATTAATTTACTCAACAATGATAAATTTTTCAATCTTAACTTTGCACGTAATAATAATGAAGTTTTGACATATTTCTATTGTTGAAGTTATTGTTTTAATACACTAGTTTACCATTATCTTATGCGTACATAATGATATATTAAGAATGAGAAGTTCCACAAGTATATTTAATACCATTCAAAATTTTAATAAAAATTGTCATGGTGTTATCACAGCATCATGTATAAAATGCTTATAATTAGTTATAATTCATTAGCATAATCAATACTGCGATTCTTGATAGAGTGCCCTAATAAAATTAAAACAAATTAGTAATTCCAAATTGGTTTCTATTTAGAGCCTTGAATTTAATTTTAAAATTGTTTCATTTTCATAAAAATCAATATTCCTTTAATTTTTAAAGCAATCACTTAAAATTTTTAATCGGAATGAATCGGTTTCAATCGGAAAATAATACCGAAATTAAAATATTATTTTCCGATTGAAACCGATTCATTCCGATTAAAAGTTTTCAATCAGAATGAATCGGTTTCAATCGAAAAATAATACCGAAATTAAAATATTATTTTCCGATTGAAACCGATTCATTCCGATTCAAAGTTTTCAATCGGAATGAATCGTTTTCAATCGGAAAATAATACCAAAATTAAAATATTATTTTCCGATTGAAACCGATTCATTCCGATTGAAAGTTTTCAATCGGAATGAATCGGTTTCAATCGGAAAATAATACCGAAATTAAAATATTATTTTCCGATTGAAACCGATTCATTCCGATTCAAAGTTTTCAATCGGAATGAATCGTTTTCAATCGGAAAATAATACCAAAATTAAAATATTATTTTCCGATTGAAACCGATTCATTCCGATTGAAAGTTTTCAATCGGAATGAATCGGTTTCAATCGGAAAATAATACCGAAATTAAAATATTATTTTCCGATTGAAACCGATTCAAAGTTTTCAATCGGAATGAATCGTTTTTAATCGGAAAATAATACCGAAATTAAAATATTATTTTCCGATTGAAACCGATTCATTCCGATTAAAAACTTTCAATCGGAATGAATCGGTTTCAATCGGAAAATAATACCGAAATTAAAATATTATTTTCCGATTGAAACCGATTCATTCCGATTAAAAACTTTCAATCGGAATGAATCGGTTTCAATCGGAAAATAATACCGAAATTAAAATATTTTTTTCCGATTGAAACCGATTCATTCCGATTAAAAACTTTCAATCGGAATGAATCGGTTTCAATCGGAAAATAATATTTTTATTTTTACACATTATTTTCCGATTGAAACCGATTCATTCCGATTAAACTCAATCGGATCTCAATCGGATTTCAATCGGACTTAATCGGAATCCTTAACAAGGGGTAATTCTATACAAATAAGAATAATTAGGATATAATTTAATTGGTTTATACAAAAAATAATGCTAATATTTTTTTTATTAGGAAAATTGATATTTATTATTTTTTTTTTTAAATATTGAAAGGTTACAAACAAACAATTAAAATTTTTTATTAACTTAAATTAGTATAAATCGACAATATAAAACCTGACAATATAAAGAAATTTTTAAGTTTCAATATTTAGATAAATTATTAGTAAAGTTAGTATAAAATTTTATTATTTAGTAACTAATGTTTTATTTTCATTAGAGCCATGTTATTTTCGTATTTAAGGCCAAACTCAGACAGCCGCTTCACCCCCTTTCAACACTTTTTTGAAGTATTCAATTACTTTTAAGGGTATTCTCAGACAGTACCCCCCACTTTTTACAAAATTTCAATGGCTTTCAACTGCCATAACCGCATTCAAATTTTATTAATTAATTGAAATAAAAATTAAAACCGTAATTGTTAAAAAGAGAACATAGTCGTAATTTCACGGAGGTGTAGAATTTTTTGAAAATTACTTGCAATTGATATTAATCAGGAGTTAAACGAAATTTGCTCAATAAATTTTAGCCTAGAAAATTTGAAAATTCGAATTATAAAATTGACTTGAAGATTATACTGAAATGTATTTCACACGTTTCGTTCAACTTTCAATTGATATCAACTGCAAATGATTTTTTTTTAAATCAATATCTTAGTGAAATTGCGACTACGTTTTCCCTTTTTTAATTAAGGTTTTAATTTTTTTTTAATTAATTAATATAATTTTCATACGGTTATGGCAGTTGAAAGCCATTGAAATTTTTTAAAAAGTGGGGGTACTGTCTGAGAATACCCTTAAAAGTAATTGAATACTTCAAAAAAGTGTTGAAAGGGGGTGAAGCGGCTGTCTGAGTTTGGCCTTAAATACGAAAATAACATGGCTCTAATGAAAATAAAACATTAGTTACTAAATAATAAAATTTTATACTAACTTTACTAATAATTTATCTAAATATTGAAACTTAAAAATTTCTTTATATTGTCAGGTTTTATATTGTCGATTTATACTAATTTAAGTTAATAAAAAATTTTAATTGTTTGTTTGTAACCTTTCAATATTTAAAAAAAAAAATAATAAATATCAATTTTCCTAATAAAAAAAAATATTAGCATTATTTTTTGTATAAACCAATTAAATTATATCCTAATTATTCTTATTTGTATAGAATTACATAGTGAACTTGAAATATAAGTGGTATAAGAAAATGGTAAGTAAGTTTCATTTCATAAATTCAATTAAATTCATAAAAAATTTAGATTACGAGATTATTATTAAATAACATTATTTGTATAGCATTTTATTATGTACGTAGAGTAATATAAATTAGAGTTTGGGATAATGATAAATAAATATGAGTGTGAAAGTAGCAGACATCAGACAAATTCAAAATTGTAAATAAATAGAGTGAATAATTAGAAAAATAATATTTTAAAAAAATGCACTTATAGATTTAAAAACTTCTTAAATGTGCATTTTTTTTAAATTCGAATTTTTAATTATTTACTCTATTTATTAATATTTTTAAACTTGTTTGATGTCTGTTACATTCACACTCATTAAATAAATTTAATCTAATATATTCAATTGGATTGTTTTATCCTAAAATTTATTAAACATATTAAAAAATAATCTTTTGACTGCATTAGTTAGAGTTTCATTTAAAATATATATTTTCTCTCTTTCTATGTTTCATTACCACAAGAAATCGACTTTATCTACGGATTTTTTATAAATTCATTGTTGGTAAGTAGGAACAATTATTTTTCCGAATGTACCTTTTCACAAGTGTCACTATGTTCAACTGTCACGTTATCCATATGTCGCTTGAAAGTGAGTGGTAACATTTCCAAAAGTCACTTTTTACAATTGTCACAATGTACAATTGTCCTTTTGCAAAGATGTCCATATTTCTAAACGTCACATAAAATATTTGTCGACTTTACTACATTTATCGTTGGTTTGACTGTCGTGTTTGTCATATGTCCTATTTTCAGATTGGTGAGTTTTTCAAATGTCACGTTTGCAACATTGTCGACTTGTCTAGATGTCGTGTGTTTCAGATGTCGAACTTATATGAGTGTCACACTTTACGTATGGTATATCGATCCAAATGTCACGCTGGACAAATGTCGTGATTTCCAGGTGGTGCGTTGGTACTATTGTCACAATTTCTAGATGTCATTTTTGCCATAGTAGTACGGTGTCCAACATGTCCGTTAGGACGATCTAATGGCACCCCAACTTGCACGCAAGTGTTATCCAACCAAGATTTACCAGAAACTTGTAGCTAAGTTAGCCGTAAATGTTTCACTGCAAAACTTTCTGAGTAATTATATTTATAGTGTGGATATTAAGGACACTTTGCTTTAACAAAAGTTTACTTACAAAAGTTTCGTTGAATATTTTGTCAAATTATCGTCAACTTCTGATTTTTCCGTTTTTAGCGTCAATTTTTATGCAACTTGCTATTGAATTTGACGTAAATTTACTGCCCGAATTAGAATGCGAATTCACTTCTAAAGTTGTCGTCAATTTACTGTTAATTTGACTTGAAAATTATTAAGAAATTTTTTACCCTAAAATTGTAGACAATTTTATGTTTAAATTTACTCACCTTCTAAAATGATAAAAAATATATATATATATATTATTTTGAAGCAAATTCAATGTAGAAAACTTTGAAATGTCACGGCTCGGGATGTTTTGAGTTGGGTTCCAACCTAAGCTCTCAACAGCCCGTCTCGATTTACGGTACATAAAATACCCGACCTGGTACGAATGGTAAGAATGAACATTACCAACTTTTTTTTTTCGTGAAAAGTTACCTTCAAATTGAAGAAAAATTCATCGCAAATTTTTATTTTCAACTGTTGCTGTCAAATTAGAAGGTAAATTCAAGCAGCAAATTTCAGGTAATTTCAACATCAAATTACCGTCAATTTCAAGCTAAAGTGGCTATTAGAGTTCTTAAGTGATAGGATTGTTTGTTATGTCCTAGGAGGTTACTAGGATCGAAGCTGACGCCACCTCCTGGACAGTGGGCAGTTCGTTGTCACGCGGGACCAATTTTGAATTTGAAAACAGTGGATAAATTTATTGTTGACTACGATGATGATGATTATGATTATTATTTAATGAAACGATAAAGTTATGGATAAGGATAGATGTAGTTGATAAAATAACTTTTATCTGAAGACTGAGTTTTATTATAAAGTAAGGATAAAACTTGATCAGTAATAACAGTTGTGTTCGTCAAAAGTTCTCGGAGAGAAGTGAAGTCACATCAGTCGGCAGAGAGATCTCTGACCTCCACTCTCCAACTTCTCCCCTCTACTCTCATGTTCACACTCGTGCTCATACAATATACATACATATATATATATATATATATATATATATATATATATATATATATATATATATATATATATATATATATATATACATATATATATATATTAGTTCTTTACCAAATAGACTTATACATTTATACCTTCTACTAATACAAATTTGAGATATAAACTTATACATTTACGTTCTTTACTTTATCCATTCTACGTCTTCTTATTACTTATATTATTTATATTATATTTTCTTGTGTTTGGATACAATCGTCCAGTTAAATGTTCTAGACTATCAGAGGTATGTTCTTCTATAATTATTCTATATTTAGTTATTCGTTATAATTGACATTATCATTTACCGTGAGACATCATTATAATTATTCTAATGCTATATTTCAATATTTCTATTAATTCATTTATTATACGAATCACTCTTTGTTTAATATAGAACTATATATTAACAATAATAGTGAAGTTCTTGTGATATGGATTTCATTCATAAATAACATTTATTTATTATATATTTCTTTTTCTTATTTGTTTATAGAGTATGCATTTGTTTATAACCATATTTATTGTTAACTATAGAACAAGGGCCTATTCATGATTTTTATGCGTGTGTTTTGTTTAGGTTTTAAATATCGGGTGACAGGAAACGTTCCAAGACCACTCAAACTGTATTTATATTTCTCTGAATATAAAATAAAGAATTGCTTATCTATTCGTTCAATTTTATAATCTAAATATATAATTTAATAAGTATGTGCCATGACAATTTATTATCTAAATTATTGATTTATTATTCAAATATTGGTAAGACGCAATAAATATTAATATATAAATTTCAAATGGAGTTTAAATGCGCGCCTATTTATGTATCTTAAGTTCACTAATCAATTAACAGGTGGAGGCACCTGAGGCACCTGAGGACATATCATGTTGAGTGGTTGAGATTTTCACGGGTAGTGTTTGTTATGTCCTGAGAGGTTACCAGGATCAGAGCTGACGCCACCCCCTGGACAGTGGGCAATTCGTTGTCACGCGGGACCAATTTTGTATTTGAAAACAGTGGATAAATTTATTGTTGACTACGATGATGATGATTATGATTATTATTTAATGAAATAATTAAGTTATGGATAAGGATAGATATAATTGATAAAATAACTTTTATCTGAAGACTGAGTTTTATTATAAAGTATGGATAAAACTTGATTAGTAATAACAGTTGTATTCGTCAACAGGGTTGCCAGAAATTTTTTGTCTGAATCGCCCCTTCTATGCTCAAAAGTAGCAAAATACTTTCACAAGTCTCCCAATCGTTTCGAGTTTTAAAATAGTTCTATTGGCTCACGGTTTATCCTTTATTAGCCAATAATAGTACAATAAAGCTACCGCAAAATTGAAATTAACTTTTTAAAAAGTATTATTGTAATTATTTTTTTTTGTAGTGAAAAATTATAGGATATGTTTTGGAAAAATTTGTTGAAAAAATAATCTTAATTAATATTTTTAGTAATTTTTTGCGAATTACTAATTAATTTCGACTGCAAAAAGCAGAACATCGTTATGCAGTTTTGATTTAACATTAAATAAATACACATTTCTTTATCTGATTGTTAAACATAAAATATTAATTTACATTCAACAGATATGATGAAATTTTCACCCACGTTAAAGTTTATATTTTTTTGTAAAAATAAAATTACTATTCAAAATCAAGATCTCAACGAACTAAATTGAGACGAAAGAAATGAAATGTTTGAATGCAAGTGTCAACAATAAGCACATTGTTTATATTACATTTGCATACTGAATTGAAATCAAGTTTGATTCAAGTCATTGGCAAATGGAAATTAAAATAATATTTAAAAATATCGATTAAGATTGTTCCCAACGTTGAAATCATCTGTTCACATTCATGCTCATATAATATACATATATATATATATATATATATATATATATATATATATATATATATTTAGTATATATACATATATATATATATATATATATATATATATATATATATATTTAGTGAGGAAGGGGCAGTATATAGGTTCCTTTTAAATAAAACGATTTTAAATACACTTGAACAATTTTATTCGACTATAGTCACCCGGAGTGTGATGCTCAAGACGGGGAGTTAGGTCGAAGTGTCTGATGGAGAAGAGGCCCTTCGGTATCAGAGCTCTGATATTCGTAGGAGTACCGAAGGGTAGTAGTGGGAGCAAAAAGACCCCGAAGATTTGCGGAAGTTGTCGAAAGAAAATCTTCGGGAAAAAAATAGAGATAGAGGTAGAGCGCGACAACAAACGCGAACGATGACGTCAGTGGGCCCCGCAGTCGCTGGCCGGGCGACCGTGGGTCCCTAATCCGTTTGGGTTTATTGCTCGACAGAAGGAAGTCGTAAAAAATATGAAAACGTAAAAAAAAGAAAGGTAGAACGAAGTAGAAAAGGTAGTAATTTAAATTGAAATTTATCGAATTATTGATCAAAAACTGGAAATATTGATATTCGTTAATGTTTGACGATGGATATCTCGTAACGGCTCCACTTAATCGAAAAATCATAGGAGACCATTTTTGTAGAGCAGTAAATTTCCTACAAAATCATGAGTTCCGCAATTCGAAATAATTTTTTTTGATCGACTTATAAAATTTATAATAAAAACGAATATTTTCCTTAAAATAGCCAAACTTTAACTATGAATATCTTTTAATCGGTTGGGTTTTTGAAAAAATCATAAGAAACCTTTTTTGTAGAGCATTCAATTTCTTACAAAGTCTATGTCGGGGAATATTTTTCCAAGCAGTTGGAAGCGAGATATAAATTTTTTTATCTGATTATTCAAAAAAAATAAAAACCCGCAAAGCGGAGGATCTTCCCGTTATAATTAAGAGCTCATACTTGGAGAGAATTCTTTTTAGGTGTCTACGAACCTATTTTTCAGAGTATCAAGTCAAAAATAAATTATTCGATTTTTTTGACCCACCCTAATATATATATATATATATATATATATATATATATATATATATATATATATTAGACTGTTTCAAATTAGGGGACTATTTTTTTTTTTTTGATGAACATTGAAAAATCGAAAGGGTATCTTAAAATATGGTGACAGTTAAAATTTGAGCTCTTAATATTAATATTTAGAGGTGGCTATTTGTAATTTTCGATTTTTCATTTAGAAACATGGTAAAAAATACATAACTTCCGAAAAAATCAAGATACAAAAAATCTCTTCTCAACTATTTTGTAGGAAATTTACTGATCTACAAAAAAGGTCTTCTATGATTTTTGCATAACTTCAACCATTCACAAGATATCCGACGTCAAAATTTAATAAAATTCAAAGAACTTGTTTTTGCTCGCTCCGAATTTTATACCATGCCAACCAATGAGAATTCAGAAATTTTCAATACATTTTTTTGTAGGAAATTGAACGCTCTACAAAAAAAGTCTCTTATCGTTTTTTGATAAATCCATTTGTTCAAAAGTTATTAGAGCTCGAAGTAAAGTTGGAGATCTTTTTACTTTTCCGGTGAAACTATCGGACTAATCATAAAATGTCATAGAATCTTTTTTGTGGGCAATTTTATTTCTCATAAATTACCTCTGATAAATTTTTTTTATATTCTGCATTCTCTTCTAGTTATTTCCATTTTAATGCTAAGCTCCTAAAAAAAGTGTTCTGATCGAATTTAAGAGCTCGACATTAAAATGGAATTAACTAGAATAGAATGCAGAATTCGGAAAAAATTTATCAGAGATAATTTTTAGGAAATAAAATTGTCTACAAAAAAGATTTAATGACATTTTATGATTTGTCCGATAGTTTCACCGAAAAAGTAAAAAGATCTCGAATTTTACTATAACTTGACTTCAAAACTCTAATAACTTTTGAACAGATGGATTTATCAAGAAACGATAAGAGACTTTTTTTGTAGAGCGTTCAATTTCCTACAAAAAATTGTATTGAAAATTTCTGAATTCTCATTGGTTGGCATGGTATAAAATTCGGAGCGAGCATAAACAAGTTCTTTGAATTTTATCAAACTTTGACGTCGGATATCTTGTGAATGGTTGAACTCATGAAAAAATCATAGAGGACCTTTTTTGTAGACCAGTAAATTTCCTACAAAATAGTTAAGAAGAGATTTTTTGTATCTTGATTTTTTCGGAAGTTATGTATTTTTTACCATGTTTCTAAATGAAAAATCGAAAATTACAAATAGCCACCTCTAAATATCAATATTAAGAGCTCAAATTTTAACTGTCACCATATTTTAAAATACCCTTTCGATTTTTCAATGTTCATCAAAAAAAAAAAAAATAGTCCCCTAATTTGAAACAGTCTAATATATATATATTAGTTCTTTACCAAATAGACTTATACATTTACACTTTCTACTGATACAAATTTGAGATATAAGCTTGTACATTTACGTGCTTTACTTTATCCATTCTACGTCTTCTTATTATATTATTTATATTATATTTTCCTGTACTTGGATACAATCTTCCAGTTAAATGTTCTAGACTATCAGAGGTGTGTTCTTCTATAATTATTCTATATTTAGTTATTCGTTATAATTGACATTATCATTTACCGCGAAACATCATTATAATTATTCTAATGCTATATTTCAATATTTCTATTAATTCATTTATTATACGAATCACTCTTTGTTTAATATAGAACAATATATTAACAATAACAGTTAAGTTCTTGTGATATGAATTTCATTTATAAATAACATTTATTTATTATATATTTCCTTTTCTTATTTGTTTATAGAGTATGTATTTGTTTATAACCATATTTATTGTTAACTATAGAACAAGGGCCTATTCATGATTTTTATGCGTGTGTTTTGTTTAGGTTTTAAGTATCGGGTGACAGGAAACGTTCCAAGACCACTCAAACTGTATTTATATTTCTCTGAATATAAAATAAAGATTTGCTTATCTATTCGTTCAATTTTTATAATCTAAATATATAATTTAATAAGTATGTGCCACGACGATTTATTATCTAAATTATTGACCAAATGTTGATAAAACGCAATAAGTATATTAATATATAAATTTCAAATAGAGTTTAAATGCGCGCCTATTTATGTATCTCAAGTTCACTAATCAATTAACAGGTGGAGGCACCTGAGGCACCTGAGGACATAACATATAACGCAATGTTCATCGAAAAATTAACAAAACGTTGATAACTTATTTTGACAATGTTATTTTTTTTTTGTAAATAACGAAAAAGAGTCAACATTCAGTTAACATTTTCGAATAACAAATTGTTAGTATTAAGATGGCAA
The DNA here is from genome assembly GCA_030273425.1 of Microplitis manilae. Classification (NCBI taxonomy): domain Eukaryota; kingdom Metazoa; phylum Arthropoda; class Insecta; order Hymenoptera; family Braconidae; genus Microplitis; species Microplitis manilae. The sequence goes on from CP092728.1 coordinate 19,031,728, forward strand.
CTTTTATTTATTCCCAAATAGCCATCAATCATTAAGTCATTTTATGATGACTATTTGCTGTCATTTTTTACGTAATGTTTTGTTAAAATTTTTCAGTTACTTTAAGATATATTTTTCAAAAATTGACTTTAAAAATGCCGTTTTTCATCATTTTAAGATTTTGAAATTGCAAGAAATTGATTTAGATCGAGTAATTTGAATAGCTACAACTTGTGAGTACCATGCTGTCGCCCTAAAAACTCTTTTAATAACAGTAGGAAAATAACTAAAATCAGAATTAACACCTGTACTAATACAATGATATTGTGATTTTTACATTAGACAATCTTTATGAACATAAAATGTACAACAATGTCGTTGATCTATATTGAGATCATTAAACTATTCGTAAAAGTTTTAACAAAATAATTTTAATACGTTACTGAAATGTTGCCAACTTAACTTAATTAATGTTTATTTGAATTGAAGTCTGATTTGAGTATAAGTAAAAATTGAAAATAGTTAAAATGAAGAAAAAGAATATAATTAAAAATGTCGAACAAAGAATGTGTATTTATTTACAAAAAGTTGTAAATTAAAATAAAAGTTAATATATAAGAGTAAAATATAACGAAAAGATAGGTTTCAACTAAAAATAAAATAGTTATGTGTTTACGTTTACCGTATGAATGCCATGTCTTTCGGTGTATTTTAAAAAAAGTGAATATTTAAATCTGTTCTAAAATATGCAGGGATGATGTTGTAAACATGCGTAAATTAGTTGTAGTTGATTTTGTTATTTTACTCGGAAGATAATACTGACTGTCGATATACTGTGTTATCGTTGGTAATGTAGCATTTTCATAAAAATGTTTTTGAAATGTATAGTAGATGAATTAATTTGAATACTGTGATATAGGAAATCACGTATAAATTATTTAATTAATTATAAATAATTAAAAACTGAATTGCTATATATTAATATTATTATAAATTTAAACTTATTATTATTTTTATAATCATCATACTCCTATCACACCTAAATAATAATAAAACAAACGAAATATCGGAATTTATTGATAAAGCTGCAATAAATAATTAAATATAAATTATATTCTATAAATTTAATAACGGTACTCGCGCAGTCACGTAGTGACTGTTTGGTATTATTAAAGATATCGTTATTATTATTATTATTATTATTATTATTATTATTATTATTATTACTATTACTCTTATGTTTATTATTATTCAAGTTTGTATTAATAATTATTATTTTAATAAAATAAACGATACTTATTTAGATTTATACTTTATATTATCAATCAGTAATAGTACATATACATTACTTTGTGTTACAAAAAGTAGATAGGAAAAATTAAAATTAGAATGAAACATTATTTTTTAATTATTTTGTATTTGTATTTACTCTGAAAGCTACAGTCGAGGGCTTCCGAAATAGCTCTAGTATATAGAAATGACAAAAAATCATTTTTTTCCAACACCGAGCCCCGAGTCTGTATTGAGTCTGTATTGACTCTGTACTCACTCTAAAAGCTACAGACGAGGGCTTCCGAAATAGCTCTAGTATATAAAATGACGAAAAATCATTTTTTTCCAACACCGAGCCCCGAGTCTGTATTGAGTCTGTATTGACTCTGTACTCACTCTAAAAGCTACAGACGAGGGCTTCCGAAATAGCTCTAGTATATAAAATGACGAAAAATCATTTTTTTCCAACACCGAGCCCCGAGTCTGTATTGAGTCTGTATTGACTCTGTACTCACTCTAAAAGCTACAGACGAGGGCTTCCGAAATAGCTCTAGTATATAAAATGACGAAAAATCATTTTTTTCCAACACCGAGCCCCGAGTCTGTATTGAGTCTGTATTGACTCTGTACTCACTCTAAAAGCTACAGACGAGGGCTTCCGAAATAGCTCTAGTATATAAAATGACGAAAAATCATTTTTTTCCAACACCGAGCCCCGAGTCTGTATTGAGTCTGTATTGACTCTGTACTCACTCTAAAAGCTACAGACGAGGGCTTCCGAAATAGCTCTAGTATATAAAATGACGAAAAATCATTTTTTTCCAACACCGAGCCCCGAGTCTGTATTGAGTCTGTATTGACTCTGTACTCACTCTAAAAGCTACAGACGAGGGCTTCCGAAATAGCTCTAGTATATAAAATGACGAAAAATCATTTTTTTCCAACACCGAGCCCCGAGTCTGTATTGAATCTGTACTGACTCTGTATTTACTCCAAAAGCTACAGTCGAGGGCTTCCGAAATAGCTCTAGTATATAAAATGACGAAAAATCATTTTTTTCCAACACCGAGCCCCGAGTCTGTATTGAGTCTGTATTGACTCTGTACTCACTCTAAAAGCTACAGACGAGGGCTTCCGAAATAGCTCTAGTGTATAAAATGACGAAAAATCATTTTTTTCCAACACCGAGCCCCGAGTCTGTATTGAATCTGTACTGACTCTGTATTTACTCCGAAAGCTACAGTCGAGGGCTTCCGAAATAGCTCTAGTATATAGAAATGACGAAAAATCATTTTTTTCCAACACCGAGCCCCGAGTCTGTATTGAGTCTGTATTGACTCTGTACTCACTCTAAAAGCTACAGACGAGGGCTTCCGAAATAGCTCTAGTATATAGAAATGACGAAAAATCATTTTTTTCCAACACCGAGCCCCGAGTCTGTATTGAATCTGTACTGACTCTGTATTTACTCCGAAAGCTACAGTCGAGGGCTTCCGAAATAGCTCTAGTATATAAAATGACGAAAAATCATTTTTTTCCAACACCGAGCCCCGAGTCTGTATTGAGTCTGTATTGACTCTGTACTCACTCTAAAAGCTACAGTCGAGGGCTTCCGAAATAGCTCTAGTATATAAAATGACGAAAAATCATTTTTTTCCAACACCGAGCCCCGAGTCTGTATTGAGTCTGTATTGACTCTGTACTCACTCTAAAAGCTACAGACGAGGGCTTCCGAAATAGCTCTAGTATATAAAATGACGAAAAATCATTTTTTTCCAACACCGAGCCCCGAGTCTGTATTGAGTCTGTATTGACTCTGTACTCACTCTAAAAGCTACAGACGAGGGCTTCCGAAATAGCTCTAGTATATAAAATGACGAAAAATCATTTTTTTCCAACACCGAGCCCCGAGTCTGTATTGAGTCTGTATTGACTCTGTACTCACTCTAAAAGCTACAGACGAGGGCTTCCGAAATAGCTCTAGTATATAAAATGACGAAAAATCATTTTTTTCCAACACCGAGCCCCGAGTCTGTATTGAGTCTGTATTGACTCTGTACTCACTCTAAAAGCTACAGACGAGGGCTTCCGAAATAGCTCTAGTATATAAAATGACGAAAAATCATTTTTTTCCAACACCGAGCCCCGAGTCTGTATTGAATCTGTACTGACTCTGTATTTACTCCAAAAGCTACAGTCGAGGGCTTCCGAAATAGCTCTAGTATATAAAATGACGAAAAATCATTTTTTTCCAACACCGAGCCCCGAGTCTGTATTGAGTCTGTATTGACTCTGTACTCACTCTAAAAGCTACAGACGAGGGCTTCCGAAATAGCTCTAGTGTATAAAATGACGAAAAATCATTTTTTTCCAACACCGAGCCCCGAGTCTGTATTGAATCTGTACTGACTCTGTATTTACTCCGAAAGCTACAGTCGAGGGCTTCCGAAATAGCTCTAGTATATAGAAATGACGAAAAATCATTTTTTTCCAACACCGAGCCCCGAGTCTGTATTGAATCTGTACTGACTCTGTATTTACTCCGAAAGCTACAGTCGAGGGTTTCCGAAATAGCTCTAGTATATAGAAATGACGAAAAATCATTTTTTTCCAACACCGAGCCCCGAGTCTGTATTGAATCTGTACTGACTCTGTATTTACTCCGAAAGCTACAGTCGAGGGCTTCCGAAATAGCTCTAGTATATAAAATGACGAAAAATCATTTTTTTCCAACACCGAGCCCCGAGTCTGTATTGAGTCTGTATTGACTCTGTACTCACTCTAAAAGCTACAGACGAGGGCTTCCGTAATAGCTCTAGTATATAAAATGACGAAAAATCATTTTTTTCCAACACCGAGCCCCGAGTCTGTATTGAATCTGTACTGACTCTGTATTTACTCCGAAAGCTACAGTCGAGGGCTTCCGAAATAGCTCTAGTATATAAAATGACGAAAAATCATTTTTTTCCAACACCGAGCCCCGAGTCTGTATTGAGTCTGTATTGACTCTGTACTCACTCTAAAAGCTACAGACGAGGGCTTCCGAAATAGCTCTAGTGTATAAAATGACGAAAAATCATTTTTTTCCAACACCGAGCCCCGAGTCTGTATTGAATCTGTACTGACTCTGTATTTACTCCGAAAGCTACAGTCGAGGGCTTCCGAAATAGCTCTAGTATATGGAAATGACGAAAAATCATTTTTTTCCAACACCGAGCCCCGAGTCTGTATTGAATCTGTACTGACTCTGTATTTACTCCGAAAGCTACAGTCGAGGGTTTCCGAAATAGCTCTAGTATATAGAAATGACGAAAAATCATTTTTTTCCAACACCGAGCCCCGAGTCTGTATTGAATCTGTACTGACTCTGTATTTACTCCGAAAGCTACAGTCGAGGGCTTCCGAAATAGCTCTAGTATATAAAATGACGAAAAATCATTTTTTTCCAACACCGAGCCCCGAGTCTGTATTGAGTCTGTATTGACTCTGTACTCACTCTAAAAGCTACAGACGAGGGCTTCCGTAATAGCTCTAGTATATAAAATGACGAAAAATCATTTTTTTCCAACACCGAGCCCCGAGTCTGTATTGAGTCTGTATTGACTCTGTACTCACTCTAAAAGCTACAGACGAGGGCTTCCGTAATAGCTCTAGTATATAAAATGACGAAAAATCATTTTTTTCCAACACCGAGCCCCGAGTCTGTATTGAGTCTGTATTGACTCTGTACTCACTCTAAAAGCTACAGACGAGGGCTTCCGAAATAGCTCTAGTATATAAAATGACGAAAAATCATTTTTTTCCAACACCGAGCCCCGAGTCTGTATTGAGTCTGTATTGACTCTGTACTCACTCTAAAAGCTACAGACGAGGGCTTCCGAAATAGCTCTAGTATATAAAATGACGAAAAATCATTTTTTTCCAACACCGAGCCCCGAGTCTGTATTGAATCTGTACTGACTCTGTATTTACTCCAAAAGCTACAGTCGAGGGCTTCCGAAATAGCTCTAGTATATAAAATGACGAAAAATCATTTTTTTCCAACACCGAGCCCCGAGTCTGTATTGAGTCTGTATTGACTCTGTACTCACTCTAAAAGCTACAGACGAGGGCTTCCGAAATAGCTCTAGTGTATAAAATGACGAAAAATCATATTTTTCCAACACCGAGCCCCGAGTCTGTATTGAATCTGTACTGACTCTGTATTTACTCCGAAAGCTACAGTCGAGGGCTTCCGAAATAGCTCTAGTATATAGAAATGACGAAAAATCATTTTTTTCCAACACCGAGCCCCGAGTCTGTATTGAGTCTGTATTGACTCTGTACTCACTCTAAAAGCTACAGACGAGGGCTTCCGAAATAGCTCTAGTATATAGAAATGACGAAAAATCATTTTTTTCCAACACCGAGCCCCGAGTCTGTATTGAATCTGTACTGACTCTGTATTTACTCCGAAAGCTACAGTCGAGGGCTTCCGAAATAGCTCTAGTATATAAAATGACGAAAAATCATTTTTTTCCAACACCGAGCCCCGAGTCTGTATTGAGTCTGTATTGACTCTGTACTCACTCTAAAAGCTACAGTCGAGGGCTTCCGAAATAGCTCTAGTATATAAAATGACGAAAAATCATTTTTTTCCAACACCGAGCCCCGAGTCTGTATTGAGTCTGTATTGACTCTGTACTCACTCTAAAAGCTACAGACGAGGGCTTCCGAAATAGCTCTAGTATATAAAATGACGAAAAATCATTTTTTTCCAACACCGAGCCCCGAGTCTGTATTGAGTCTGTATTGACTCTGTACTCACTCTAAAAGCTACAGACGAGGGCTTCCGAAATAGCTCTAGTATATAAAATGACGAAAAATCATTTTTTTCCAACACCGAGCCCCGAGTCTGTATTGAGTCTGTATTGACTCTGTACTCACTCTAAAAGCTACAGACGAGGGCTTCCGAAATAGCTCTAGTATATAAAATGACGAAAAATCATTTTTTTCCAACACCGAGCCCCGAGTCTGTATTGAGTCTGTATTGACTCTGTACTCACTCTAAAAGCTACAGACGAGGGCTTCCGAAATAGCTCTAGTATATAAAATGACGAAAAATCATTTTTTTCCAACACCGAGCCCCGAGTCTGTATTGAATCTGTACTGACTCTGTATTTACTCCAAAAGCTACAGTCGAGGGCTTCCGAAATAGCTCTAGTATATAAAATGACGAAAAATCATTTTTTTCCAACACCGAGCCCCGAGTCTGTATTGAGTCTGTATTGACTCTGTACTCACTCTAAAAGCTACAGACGAGGGCTTCCGAAATAGCTCTAGTGTATAAAATGACGAAAAATCATTTTTTTCCAACACCGAGCCCCGAGTCTGTATTGAATCTGTACTGACTCTGTATTTACTCCGAAAGCTACAGTCGAGGGCTTCCGAAATAGCTCTAGTATATAGAAATGACGAAAAATCATTTTTTTCCAACACCGAGCCCCGAGTCTGTATTGAATCTGTACTGACTCTGTATTTACTCCGAAAGCTACAGTCGAGGGTTTCCGAAATAGCTCTAGTATATAGAAATGACGAAAAATCATTTTTTTCCAACACCGAGCCCCGAGTCTGTATTGAATCTGTACTGACTCTGTATTTACTCCGAAAGCTACAGTCGAGGGCTTCCGAAATAGCTCTAGTATATAAAATGACGAAAAATCATTTTTTCCAACACCGAGCCCCGAGTCTGTATTGAGTCTGTATTGACTCTGTACTCACTCTAAAAGCTACAGACGAGGGCTTCCGTAATAGCTCTAGTATATAAAATGACGAAAAATCATTTTTTCCAACACCGAGCCCCGAGTCTGTATTGAATCTGTACTGACTCTGTATTTACTCCGAAAGCTACAGTCGAGGGCTTCCGAAATAGCTCTAGTATATAAAATGACGAAAAATCATTTTTTCCAACACCGAGCCCCGAGTCTGTATTGAGTCTGTATTGACTCTGTACTCACTCTAAAAGCTACAGACGAGGGCTTCCGAAATAGCTCTAGTGTATAAAATGACGAAAAATCATTTTTTTCCAACACCGAGCCCCGAGTCTGTATTGAATCTGTACTGACTCTGTATTTACTCCGAAAGCTACAGTCGAGGGCTTCCGAAATAGCTCTAGTATATGGAAATGACGAAAAATCATTTTTTCCAACACCGAGCCCCGAGTCTGTATTGAATCTGTACTGACTCTGTATTTACTCCGAAAGCTACAGTCGAGGGTTTCCGAAATAGCTCTAGTATATAGAAATGACGAAAAATCATTTTTTCCAACACCGAGCCCCGAGTCTGTATTGAATCTGTACTGACTCTGTATTTACTCCGAAAGCTACAGTCGAGGGCTTCCGAAATAGCTCTAGTATATAAAATGACGAAAAATCATTTTTTTCCAACACCGAGCCCCGAGTCTGTATTGAGTCTGTATTGACTCTGTACTCACTCTAAAAGCTACAGACGAGGGCTTCCGTAATAGCTCTAGTATATAAAATGACGAAAAATCATTTTTTTCCAACACCGAGCCCCGAGTCTGTATTGAATCTGTACTGACTCTGTATTTACTCCGAAAGCTACAGTCGAGGGCTTCCGAAATAGCTCTAGTATATAAAATGACGAAAAATCATTTTTTTCCAACACCGAGCCCCGAGTCTGTATTGAGTCTGTATTGACTCTGTACTCACTCTAAAAGCTACAGACGAGGGCTTCCGAAATAGCTCTAGTGTATAAAATGACGAAAAATCATTTTTTTCCAACACCGAGCCCCGAGTCTGTATTGAATCTGTACTGACTCTGTATTTACTCCGAAAGCTACAGTCGAGGGCTTCCGAAATAGCTCTAGTATATAAAATGACGAAAAATCATTTTTTTCCAACACCGAGCCCCGAGTCTGTATTGAGTCTGTATTGACTCTGTACTCACTCTAAAAGCTACAGACGAGGGCTTCCGTAATAGCTCTAGTATATAAAATGACGAAAAATCATTTTTTTCCAACACCGAGCCCCGAGTCTGTATTGAATCTGTACTGACTCTGTATTTACTCCGAAAGCTACAGTCGAGGGCTTCCGAAATAGCTCTAGTATATAAAATGACGAAAAATCATTTTTTTCCAACACCGAGCCCCGAGTCTGTATTGAGTCTGTATTGACTCTGTACTCACTCTAAAAGCTACAGACGAGGGCTTCCGAAATAGCTCTAGTGTATAAAATGACGAAAAATCATTTTTTTCCAACACCGAGCCCCGAGTCTGTATTGAATCTGTACTGACTCTGTATTTACTCCGAAAGCTACAGTCGAGGGCTTCCGAAATAGCTCTAGTATATATAATGACGAAAAATCATTTTTTTCCAACACCGAGCCCCGAGTCTGTACTGAGTCTGTATTGACTCTGTACTCACTCTAAAAGCTACAGACGAGGGCTTCCGTAATAGCTCTAGTATATAAAATGACGAAAAATCATTTTTTTCCAACACCGAGCCCCGAGTCTGTATTGAATCTGTACTGACTCTGTATTTACTCCGAAAGCTACAGTCGAGGGCTTCCGAAATAGCTCTAGTATATATAATGACGAAAAATCATTTTTTTCCAACACCGAGCCCCGAGTCTGTACTGAGTCTGTATTGACTCTGTACTCACTCTAAAAGCTACAGACGAGGGCTTCCGAAATAGCTCTATTATATAAAATGACGAAAAATCATTTTTTTCCAACACCGAGCCCCGAGTCTGTATTGAATCTGTACTGACTCTGTATTTACTCCGAAAGCTACAGTGGAGGGCTTCCGAAATAGCTCTAGTATATAGAAATGACGAAAAATAATTTTTTTTCCAACACCGAGCCCCGAGTCTGTATTGAGTCTGTATTGACTCTGTACTCACTCTAAAAGCTACAGACGAGGGCTTCCGAAATAGCTCTAGTATATAAAATGACGAAAAATCATTTTTTTCCAACACCGAGCCCCGAGTCTGTATTGAGTCTGTATTGACTCTGTACTCACTCTAAAAGCTACAGTCAAGGGCTTCCGAAATAGCTCTAGTATATAAAATGACGAAGAAGCATTTTTTTCCAACACCGAGCCCCGAGTCTGTATTGAATCTGTACTGACTCTGTATTTACTCCGAAAGCTACAGTCGAGGGCTTCCGAAATAGCTCTAGTATATAGAAATGACGAAAAATCATTTTTTTCCAATACCGAGCCCCGAGTCTGTATTGAATCTGTACTGACTCTTTATTTACGTACGTACTTACATACACTCGGACATCATCGTGAAATGAGTCAGAATAGCTTCCTAGGACCTCAAAACGTCGACATCTGTTGGAATTTCGATTTTCACAAATCGGACTGAAACCAATAACTTCCCGAATTTTTGAAAATTTGCAATTTTCTTAGCGGGAAGTTAAAAATGATTTTTCGTCATTTCTATATACTAGAGCTATTTTGGAAGCCCTCGACCGTAGCTTCCGGAGTAAATACAGAGTCAGTACAGATTCAATACAGACTCGGGGCTCGGTGTTGGAAAAAAATGATTTTTTGCCATTTTATATACTAGAGCTATTTCGGAAGCCCTCGTCTGTAGCTTTTAGAGTGAGTACAGAGTCAGTACAGATTCATTACAGACTCGGGGCTCGGTGTTGGAAAAAAAATGATTTTTCGTCATTTCTATATACTAGAGCTATTTCGGAAGCTCTCGTCTGTAGCTTTTAGAGTGAGTACAGAGTCAGTACAGATTCATTACAGACTCGGGGCTCGGTGTTGGAAAAAAAATGATTTTTCGTCATTTTATATACTAGAGCTATTTCGGAAGCCCTCGTCTGTAGCTTTTAGAGTGAGTACAGAGTCAATACAGACTCAATACAGACTCGGGGATCGGTGTTGGAAAAAAATGATTTTTCGTCATTTTATATACTAGAGCTATTTCGGAAGCCCTCGTCTGTAGCTTTTAGAGTGAGTACAGAGTCAATACAGACTCAATACAGACTCGGGGCTCGGTGTTGGAAAAAAATGATTTTTCGTCATTTTATATACTAGAGCTATTTCGGAAGCCCTCGACTGTAGCTTTTAGAGTGAGTACAGAGTCAATACAGACTCAATACAGACTCGGGGCTCGGTGTTGGAAAAAAATGATTTTTCGTCATTTCTATATACTAGAGCTATTTCGGAAGCCCTCGACTGTAGCTTTCGGAGTAAATACAGAGTCAGTACAGATTCAATACAGACTCGGGGCTCGGTGTTGGAAAAAAATGATTTTTCGTCATTTTATATACTAGAGCTATTTCGGAAGCCCTCGTCTGTAGCTTTTAGAGTGAGTACAGAGTCAATACAGACTCAATACAGACTCGGCGCTCAGTGTTGGAAAAAAATGATTTTTCGTCATTTTATATACTAGAGCTATTTCGGGAGCCCTCGTCTGTAGCTTTCAGAGTGAGTACAGAGTCAATACAGACTCAATACAGACTCGGGGCTCGGTGTTGGAAAAAAAATAATTTTTCGTCATTTTATATACTAGAGCTATTTCGGAAGCCCTCGTCTGTACCTTTTAGAGTGAGTACAGAGTCAATACAGACTCAATACAGACTCGGGGCTCGGTGTTGGAAAAAAATGATTTTTCGTCATTTTATATACTAGAGCTATTTCGGAAGCCCTCGTCTGTAGCTTTTAGAGTGAGTACAGAGTCAATACAGACTTAATACAGACTCGGGGCTCGGTGTTGGAAAAAAAATAATTTTTCGTCATTTTATATACTAGAGCTATTTCGGAAGCCCTCGTCTGTAGCTTTTAGAGTGAGTACAGAGTCAATACAGACTCAATACAGACTCGGGGCTCGGTGTTGGAAAAAAATGATTTTTCGTCATTTTATATACTAGAGCTATTTCGGAAGCCCTCGACTGTAGCTTTCGGAGTAAATACAGAGTCAGTACAGATTCAATACAGACTCGGGGCTCGGTGTTGGAAAAAAATGCTTTTTCGTCATTTTATATACTAGAGCTATTTCGGAAGCCCTCGACTGTAGCTTTCGGAGTAAATACAGAGTCAGTACAGATTCAATACAGACTCGGGGCTCGGTGTTGGAAAAAAATGATTTTTCGTCATTTTATATACTAGAGCTATTTCGGAAGCCCTCGTCTGTAGCTTTTAGAGTGAGTACAGAGTCAATACAGACTCAATACAGACTCGGGGCTCGGTGTTGGAAAAAAATGATTTTTCGTCATTTTATATACTAGAGCTATTTCGGAAGCCCTCGACTGTAGCTTTCGGAGTAAATACAGAGTCAGTACAGATTCAATACAGACTCGGGGCTCGGTGTTGGAAAAAAATGATTTTTCGTCATTTTATATACTAGAGCTATTTCGGAAGCCCTCGTCTGTAGCTTTTAGAGTGAGTACAGAGTCAATACAGACTCAATACAGACTCGGGGCTCGGTGTTGGAAAAAAATGATTTTTCGTCATTTTATATACTAGAGCTATTTCGGAAGCCCTCGTCTGTAGCTTTTAGAGTGAGTACAGAGTCAATACAGACTCAATACAGACTCGGGGCTCGGTGTTGGAAAAAAATGATTTTTCGTCATTTTATATACTAGAGCTATTTCGGAAGCCCTCGTCTGTAGCTTTTAGAGTGAGTACAGAGTCAATACAGACTCAATACAGACTCGGGGCTCGGTGTTGGAAAAAAATGATTTTTCGTCATTTTATATACTAGAGCTATTTCGGAAGCCCTCGTCTGTAGCTTTTAGAGTGAGTACAGAGTCAATACAGACTCAATACAGACTCGGGGCTCGGTGTTGGAAAAAAATGATTTTTCGTCATTTTATATACTAGAGCTATTTCGGAAGCCCTCGTCTGTAGCTTTTAGAGTGAGTACAGAGTCAATACAGACTCAATACAGACTCGGGGCTCGGTGTTGGAAAAAATGATTTTTCGTCATTTTATATACTAGAGCTATTTCGGAAGCCCTCGACTGTAGCTTTCGGAGTAAATACAGAGTCAGTACAGATTCAATACAGACTCGGGGCTCGGTGTTGGAAAAAAATGCTTTTTCGTCATTTTATATACTAGAGCTATTTCGGAAGCCCTCGACTGTAGCTTTCGGAGTAAATACAGAGTCAGTACAGATTCAATACAGACTCGGGTTTCGGTGTTGGAAAAAAATGATTTTTCGTCATTTTATATACTAGAGCTATTTCGGAAGCCCTCGTCTGTAGCTTTTAGAGTGAGTACAGAGTCAATACAGACTCAATACAGACTCGGGGCTCGGTGTTGGAAAAAAATGATTTTTCGTCATTTTATATACTAGAGCTATTTCGGAAGCCCTCGACTGTAGCTTTCGGAGTAAATACAGAGTCAGTACAGATTCAATACAGACTCGGGGCTCGGTGTTGGAAAAAAATGATTTTTCGTCATTTTATATACTAGAGCTATTTCGGGAGCCCTCGTCTGTAGCTTTCAGAGTGAGTACAGAGTCAATACAGACTCAATACAGACTCGGCGCTCAGTGTTGGAAAAAAATGATTTTTCGTCATTTCTATATACTAGAGCTATTTCGGAAGCCCTCGACTGTAGCTTTTAGAGTGAGTACAGAGTCAATACAGACTCAATACAGACTCGGGGCTCGGTGTTGGAAAAAAATGATTTTTCGTCATTTTATATACTAGAGCTATTTCGGAAGCCCTCGTCTGTAGCTTTTAGAGTGAGTACAGAGTCAATACAGACTCAATACAGACTCGGGGCTCGGTGTTGGAAAAAAAATTATTTTTCGTCATTTCTATATACTAGAGCTATTTCGGAAGCCCTCGACTGTAGCTTTCGGAGTAAATACAGAGTCAGTACAGATTCAATACAGACTCGGGGCTCGGTGTTGGAAAAAAATGATTTTTCGTCATTTTATATACTAGAGCTATTTCGGAAGCCCTCGACTGTAGCTTTTAGAGTGAGTACAGAGTCAATACAGACTCAATACAGACTCGGGGCTCGGTGTTGGAAAAAAATGATTTTTCGTCATTTTATATACTAGAGCTATTTCGGAAGCCCTCGTCTGTAGCTTTTAGAGTGAGTACAGAGTCAATACAGACTCAATACAGACTCGGGGCTCGGTGTTGGAAAAAAATGATTTTTCGTCATTTTATATACTAGAGCTATTTCGGAAGCCCTCGTCTGTAGCTTTTAGAGTGAGCACAGAGTCAATACAGACTCAATACAGACTCGGGGCTCGGTGTTGGAAAAAAATGATTTTTCGTCATTTTATATACTAGAGCTATTTCGGAAGCCCTCGTCTGTAGCTTTTAGAGTAAATACAGAGTCAGTACAGATTCAATACAGACTCGGGGCTCGGTGTTGGAAAAAAATGATTTTTCGTCATTTTATATACTAGAGCTATTTCGGAAGCCCTCGTCTGTAGCTTTTAGAGTGAGTACAGAGTCAATACAGACTCAATACAGACTCGGGGCTCGGTGTTGGAAAAAAATGATTTTTCGTCATTTTATATACTAGAGCTATTACGGAAGCCCTCGTCTGTAGCTTTTAGAGTGAGTACAGAGTCAATACAGACTCAATACAGACTCGGGGCTCGGTGTTGGAAAAAAATGATTTTTTGTCATTTCTATATACCAGAGCTATTTCGGAAGCCCTCGACTGTAGCTTTCAGAGTAAATACAAATACAAAATAATTAAAAAATAATGTTTCATTCTAATTTTAATTTTTCCTATCTACTTTTTGTAACACAAAGTAATGTATATGTACTATTACTGATTGATAATATAAAGTATAAATCTAAATAAGTATTGTTTATTTTATTAAAATAATAATTATTAATACAAACTTGAATAATAATAAACATAAGAGTAATAGTAATAATAATAATAATAATAATAATAATAATAATAATAATAATAATAATAATAATAATAATAATAATAATAATAATAATAATAATAATAATAATAATAATAATAATAATAATAATAATAATAACGATATCTTTAATAATACCAAACAGTCACTACGTGACTGCGCGAGTACCGTTATTAAATTTATAGAATATAATTTATATTTAATTATTTATTGCAGCTTTATCAATAAATTCCGATATTTCGTTTGTTTTATTATTATTTAGGTGTGATAGGAGTATGATGATTATAAAAATAATAATAAGTTTAAATTTATAATAATATTAATATATAGCAATTCAGTTTTTAATTATTTATAATTAATTAAATAATTTATACGTGATTTCCTATATCACAGTATTCAAATTAATTCATCTACTATACATTTCAAAAACATTTTTATGAAAATGCTACATTACCAACGATAACACAGTATATCGACAGTCAGTATTATCTTCCGAGTAAAATAACAAAATCAACTACAACTAATTTACGCATGTTTACAACATCATCCCTGCATATTTTAGAACAGATTTAAATATTCACTTTTTTTAAAATACACCGAAAGACATGGCATTCATACGGTAAACGTAAACACATAACTATTTTATTTTTAGTTGAAACCTATCTTTTCGTTATATTTTACTCTTATATATTAACTTTTATTTTAATTTACAACTTTTTGTAAATAAATACACATTCTTTGTTCGACATTTTTAATTATATTCTTTTTCTTCATTTTAACTATTTTCAATTTTTACTTATACTCAAATCAGACTTCAATTCAAATAAACATTAATTAAGTTAAGTTGGCAACATTTCAGTAACGTATTAAAATTATTTTGTTAAAACTTTTACGAATAGTTTAATGATCTCAATATAGATCAACGACATTGTTGTACATTTTATGTTCATAAAGATTGTCTAATGTAAAAATCACAATATCATTGTATTAGTACAGGTGTTAATTCTGATTTTAGTTATTTTCCTACTGTTATTAAAAGAGTTTTTAGGGCGACAGCATGGCACTCCAACTTGTACAAAAATTTTCGGATAATTCTTAAATATTCAAATAATTCGGAAATTCGAATTTCGTAGTGAACAGTTTATATTCGATTCGATTCAAACGCGATTTGCATATCTCTAGAATTCATTTTATTACTTCATAATATTACCTTATAATATATATTATAATTTTATAGTATAATTTATAAACACATTGTTTATTTATTAAATTTATGAAAATATTGTACGATTGAAACTAAAATTTTTGAAGTATGTGAGCTTAGAAAATTCTTTTACAGTGTTAATGAATGAAATTGTATTTTTGTATATTTACTCTTGAATCCATAGTTTTACATACATTTGTTCGACATACAAATGTCCTGCATAGAAATATCTTACATAGAGATCTTATGAATACAAATATCTTACATAGAGATATCTTGCATAGAGATATCTGGCATAGAATAATTTTGACATCGAAATATCTTGTAATATAATTGTCCTCAATTACAATTATGCCGACCAGTAATTTACTACAGAGAGATATCTGAGCATAGAAATTTCTTGCATAGAGTTTTCTGTTGGTACGCTTGTAACCATGGACGGTATGAATTATTGGTTCTGACTCTATTAAAGAGAAGGGGAAAACATTGAGGAGAACGGAACTATTCACAGCGGAACTTTATAGAGAGTTTACTGTAGTTATTGGGTGTGTTTGGCCGAACTAAGTCCTGAGTAAACTAGGTAAGATTTAGTATAGTAAAAGCACATTTACTATACTAAATCTTACTAAGTTTACTCAGGACTTAGTTGGCCAAACACGGCCATTGTGTGGTATAGTTACTTGTGGTAGGCCTGGTTATAGCTCAGTTGTCGTAAGGTAGAGATTTTTATTACTTCTATTTACTTTTTGAATATTTATAGGACTCGGATAATAAAAATCTTACGAGGCAGTTCGTCTTATGCTTTTAGTCGGAAGCTAAGAAAATTGCTGTAATGATAATTATTTAATAAATAAATTCTAAAATTCTTTCAGCAACCGCTGGGATTCGAACCCACGCCTGGCCAGTGATCAAGTTCAAGAGGCCTGGATCTTACGCCTTAGGCCGCTCGGCCATCATTACCAGTTGTTTATCCATTTTTTATTTTACCGATCTTAACGCCACCCGACAGGAATAAAGGAATTAATGTCCAGAATTGTTTATGTATGTATATTGTGTTGGTGTTGATGTTGATTGTTTTCAAAATTTACTTAATGCTACTTTGTCAGTATAATCCATAATTATTAAGTAGCTATCTCACAATATTACTGATTATTCACTAGAATTAAAGCACTGAAGTATTTTAACTGACTAAAAAATAATAAAATGTCGTGTTGCGATGGAGAGGATGAAGAAGAACAACAACCCGAACCAACTAGAGTTCGAGGATGTACTGATATTTTTTGGTTGTGTTTATTTATAAGTTTTTGGTTTCTTATGGTATTTAATCATAATTATTATTAATTGTTATTTTGTATGATTTTAGTCTTTTTGTATAATTATGATACATACAATTAACCTCGAGTATATTCGAATATATATATATATATATATATATATATATATATATATATATATTCAATTTATTTATCAGGGAATTAGATACAATCAGGAAATATTAGGGAATTTAATTGCGACAATTGGAAATTTTTTAATTTTTCGAAATACACAAGCCACAAAATTAAGGAATAATGAAAAAATTGCAAACCTTTAAGTCACTTTCAACAGAATGTAGCTCAATGAAAAATGGTCTTATAGTAAAAACAGAAAAGACAAATTGTAGCTCCAAGTGTTTTGCTTTCTTATCTGGTCTTGAAACTTTCTTAATATGCATGGTCCCAGAGTATTGCTTAGAAAGCCATCGAAAAACATTTTCCAAACTTATGCTCGTCTTAGAAACTGTTTACGGGCTTCAATAAATTTTTTTCGATAATTAGAATTCACTCTTTATTACTCCGGAACCGTGCTTTATAAAAAAAATTTCAAAATCAGATCAGAAGACACTTGAAGCTACACGTTTTTCCTTTTTTGTTTTTGTTGTAAAACTATTTCTTCCGAGTTACATCTCGTTGAAAATCACTTACAAAATTGCAATTTTTTTAATATCCGTTAATTTTTGTAACTAGTGAATTTTGAATTTATTTGAATCATAAAAGTTCT
The DNA here is from genome assembly GCA_030273425.1 of Microplitis manilae. Lineage (NCBI taxonomy): Eukaryota > Metazoa > Arthropoda > Insecta > Hymenoptera > Braconidae > Microplitis > Microplitis manilae. The sequence continues at coordinate 19,049,090 of CP092728.1, forward strand.
TATTAAATATGTTAGCTTACATATTTTTAACATCATATAATCAAAAGTAGACCATATTAATTTAAATAATATAAACATGAATTAGTCTATTCCATCTATTGATTTGTTAACGAGTTAAAAAATACTCAAAGTTAAAAAAAAAAATTTTCCGTGTTATTTAAATGTGAAAATCGAATTTTTCAATGAGCTAGGTCTATAATCGACATAGAATTTTTTTCCTTGCGTGAAATTTTTTTTTTCTTTTGTGTTGAACTATGATTTTTTCAACATGCACTCAAAAAAACAAAATGTTGCTCCGAAATGACGCACCCTAATATAGATATGATATTTCGCTGTGTTCTCTTTAACTTGCTCAAGATTTGCTCCAGAATTGATCAATATAGCCACTAGGGAATTATTTACAATGGAGATATAATAAAAACTTTAAATATTTTAATGATACGAATAAAATTTCTGAATTGGGGAAAAACGTGAACAATATTTACTGGAAACTCGGGAAATATCAGGGAATTTTAAAATTATTTTTTTGTGGCCACCTTGAATAAGTCAAATTGTACTGAGATGAATGAAATTTATCTTTAATCTGACATTATTTGCTGGGTAGATTATGATTGCTGCGTTTGCTTTGGTCTATGGTAATCCAATGAGACTTGTCCATGGTTACGATAGTTTTGGAAACACTTGTGGAATGAAAAATAACCCTGTATCTAAACGAGTTGATTTGTATAGCTTAGATAACAGCGATAAACCGTAAGAGCTCGATAAAATTTCTATTGAACTGATTTATCACTACTGATCGTTGAGTTGAAAGAAAATATAAGAAACCATGTTAAATTTTTTTTTCAGATTTTTATTTTTCTTTGATATGAACGATATTAAGCAGTCATTAAAAATCTGTGTGAAAAAGTGTCCAAATCGTATCATGACTTCATTAAATGATATTTGTCAATTTCATAAAGATACCGGCTCAAAATTGTGTTATGATAATCCTAAATTTGGATATAATGCATGTAGCTACGGCGATAAAAACAATTCTACAGCGTGCCCGAAACTTCCAATTTACGATAGCACTCCAATTTTAAATCGATGCGTACCAAAAATTATTAAAGATGTTACATCTGGTCTCGTTTACAATTTATATGGTTTACTTAATTCTTGGGATGTTATCGAACAAATTTTAGGAGATTTGTACAAGACATGGAGAGAAATTTTAGGCTTATCTTTTCTGGCTTTTGGTATGTATTGAAAAGAATGCGACAATAATCTGACCATTGTTATTTGCTACTTGAAGCTTCGCAATATCATGTTTAGATTTTATAGTTGAAAATTGCAAACTTACGTAATTCATTTAAAAATGTCCACAGCCTTAAAAAAGCGAAGTTTTACACAAAAAGTCAAAGACTTACAAGTTGTATTTGAGGCATTCCATGTCAAATTGACCCCATTCGATTTGGCTGGAAATTTTTTTTTTTTCATTTTTTAGCCCATTTAAAACAGTTTTCAGAAAATTTTCGAATTTTTGTACTCAACCCAAAAAAATAATAAATTTTTCAAAAACATGGCTTTTTTATTTTTTATTAGCCATAGCTTTTTCAAAAATTCACTAATCGGGACCTTTTTTTTTAATTTCTGTTTTTAAATGTACTTTTCAAAAAATACAAAAAAATTTTTCAATTTCGAAATCTATGAAACCTTTCACTTTTTCGAGAAAAATCGCATTTTTCTCGAAATTTCACATTTGATTTTTTTTTATTCCCAGAAAAAGCTGTTCAATTCTGAAAAGAATACCGCCAAGTGCGGAATGGACCGACTTCTTATTCTATTTTTGTTTCATTGATTATTTATTTATTTATTTAACGCATTTCTGCAATTTACAAATAAGAAGAAAAAATTAGCAATTTCAAAAGATTAAGAAAAAATTTCTTGTCAGTTGGACTTATTCCACTAAATACCACCTTGGTAATTCAAATTTAAAAAAGTAAACAAAGAAATAGAGGACACAAGCTTTTGAAAAAGTGATATGCGTTGAATATCCTTTTTTTATTCTTAATTTTTTGAACTCTGAGGCCCGTTGTAAATCCTCACAAATTTTCAGAGTAGTGTTTCGTGAAATAAGCCCAGCTGGAAAAAAATTTTTTTGTTCAATCGTTAAAAAAATAGAAGAAAAAACCGGCCCACTCTGCGCCAGGTGGCATTCTTCTCAGAATTGAACAAAGCTTTTTTGTAAAAAAGCTCCTTCACTTCAAACATTGTGGAAAGCTTGGGAGCTGACCTGCAGGGTCAACCGTTTTTCAGATTTTTTTATGCTTACCTTTAAAACAGATTTGACAGGCTTACTGTATTTGGATATAATGGCCATACATTATTAAATATATATTAATATAATAAAAAATTGAAAAAAATTTATTAGCTTTCCGGCTACTTTTTTTTTCTTTTTTTTTCTGAGAATGTTTAATGCTTTAACCAGGAAATAGAAGCATGTTATACATTAAGGGAAGAAAATATGACCCTGAAGTTAACAGATAATTAACAATTTTCAAATTTTTCTTTCAATAATTAAATTTAAAAAGAAAAATTAATAATATGCATGTGTAGAAAATTATAAAAACTATAGGTGCGGTTTTTTTAAATATTTTTTTTTTTAATTTATCGTTTTCAAAAAAATTCAAAAATTATTAGATATCGGCTAATTTCAGTATCATAAGAAAATAGGATATTCTGACCCGCGCGTGTAATTGTTTACCCAAGCCGAAGGCGAGGGTGGCAGGCACTCTGATTAAGACGCCCTACGTTCCTCTATAGTACATATACTATTTTTGACCAGACCTGCACCTGAAAGTTAACATTTTTGACTCTGTTTGCGAGAAGAATGGCGCATGTATTAATTGTCATCATTTATTTTCACATAAAAGAAAAAAACGACTGTCTTCCCGCTAAACAGGGCCAGAAGTCAAACTTTCTCCACAGGTGTGGTTGAAAATACTATACGCACCACTGAGCTAGGTCGTCCCAATCCGCGTGTTTCCTACCTTGACCTTCCGCTTGCGTAGGCAGTTACACACGGGGGTTGAAATGTCTTAGTTTCCTCCCTAGGTGTGTAATATTTAAGTTTTATACTTGTAATTTTATTATTTATCATGAACTATTCATATTTGTAAAAAATACGTCATAAAGTTTAACTTTTTATTTTTAGTCTTGTCATTACTTATGATTGCAATCTTTCACTTACTCGCTAGTCTTGTTACATGGATCGTAATGGTATTAGTTAGTATATCGTGTATATGTACGTATCCAAGTCATTTAATTACTTAATTTTTATTTATATTTACAAGCTTCAAATGATCATTTACTAAGAACGTCTACTTCGATATTGTACAGGCGGTACTAGTTTATTATGGTGGACTTACGCAGATATTAGAAGAACTATAGACACTACGAATCCAACTGAATTACTTGAAGAATCCGTAAGAAATGAAACTGCTTTTCTAGTATTTTCAATTATTGCTACAGTTATAACAATTATTTTAATCTTACTTGTGTGTATACTTCGGAGAAAAATAAGTTTTATGACTGTTCTTTTTAAAGAAAGTGCTAAATGTCTTGCAGAATTACCCGGATTATTTTTTCAACCTTTACTGACATTTTGCGCTCTTTTAATATTTTATAGTTTTTGGGTCACAATTGTTATATGTCTAGCTACAGCAAGTAAGTCATTTCTGACTATTTAATATTAAATTTTATACATAAACTATGTTATATAAAATATAAAATATTGTTTTAGATCATCCTGGCAATAAATCCATTTTTTTATTAAATACTTCTGGAGATATTCAATTATTAAATCCTCATTTTGACCATAGTGCTGTGAGAGAAACGCAAAAATCTAATTTAACTATTAGTGAATTCTCCAGTAATGAACAACAGTTTTTAGTATATATATTTAAAAAACAAAGTATTGTTCTTGAATAAGGTAAATTTTCAGAACTCACTCTTGTTGAATACGTTGATGCGGTTTGGGTCAAGTACATGTGGTGGGTATACATAATAGCCTTGATATGGGTATCGGAATTTATCACTGGGTGTCAAAATCTTGTAGTTGCTGGTGCAGTCGCTCATTGGTACTTTAGGTACACTTTCTTTTCTATTACAATAATATAGTAATTTAAATAAATAATTAAATAATATTAAATGCTTATATTTATAGGGGCAAAGAATCTAGTCGATCACCAACCTGTTCTTCAATTGGAAAATTGGTTAGCTACCATTTAGGTTCTGTAGCTTGTGGTTCGTTTTTAATAACGATTTTTAAGCTTCCTCGTTTAATTTTAATGTTTTTACATCAGAAGTAAGTTTAGAAGTAGAGTAAAATAAAAACGAACAAAGTAATTTTTGTGGAATTATAAAACTTTACAACTTATTATGTAGGTTTGAAAAAACTAAGGAAACTTCAGTATGTTCACAATGTGGTTTAAAGAGTTGTATTTGTTGTTTTTACTGCTTGGAAAAATTTATACGATACCTGAATCACAATGCTTATACGGTCGTCGCTATTGAAGGTGCAAGCTTTTGTCGTGCTGCTAAAATTGTTAGTATCAGTTCCTATTATTTAATTATAAATATTATTAATTGTGTTAGGATATGAAATAGTTATTATCAATATATGGATATACACTAGGATGTTTCGAAAAAAATTTTTTTTTTTGCTCTTTCCCCCTGAAACGTTAGTGGTTGCCGAGAAAAAAATCTTTTTACTCATAATTATCATTATTAAAACGCCAATTGAAGCTATTTGAATAATATGGATTGTTTTATTTTGAAAAGACATTATTAATTTTTTTTTTTTGCAACTTAAGTAAATTGATTGCATGCAATAACTATTGATTCGCATCCCGAGACAAATACATTAATTTAATTAAGTTGCAAAAAAAATTTTAATTTAAATTAATGTCTTTTTAAAATAAAAAAATCGACACTTTTCAGATAGCTTCGATTGGCGTTTTAATAATGATAATTATGATTCATCATAAGGTTTTGGAAGGCTTGAGGAATCAGTTTTAAAGATCTATGCATAAATTTAAGAAATATTCAGTAACTTACAAATGATTGAACTTTTAATGAAAAAAGAAATTTGGAAATATTAATTAGATGGGAAATTAAAAATTAAATAGCGACCTCTTAGAGTTGAGCTAGAGACTCATCCTTTGGAAAGATCTTTTCTCGGCATCCACTAACGTTTCAGGGAGTAAGAGCCGAAAAAAAAATTTTCTTGAAGCACTCTAATATATATACATTAAGGTGGTCCTTATAAAGGTCACTTTTGAATTTTACTTATTACGTCCCCTAAGCTCTTCCAAATAATTAAACGAAAATTCCTGTAAATTCGGAGCTCTTAATTTTAAGGTAGTTGTTGCGTGGATTAATTTAATGTAGGATTTTTATGAAACTTCACCTGATTGTTCTTTGATTGACTACAAATCATATGAGACTAATCTGAGTAACATTGACCACCCCAATTTCGTGAAAAACGATTTCAAAATATTGTAATTTTAACACGGGCACTTAAAGGGAAAAGAGATTTACGGGCGATTTTTTTTGACTAAAGTCGAAACAAAATGTAGGAAATTTCTTAAAGTTTTAGATATTATCAAAACGGAAATTATAAACCACATAAAAACAAATGAAAACTATTGACCACGCCGTTTTTGAAATATAATTTATCAAAGCTCAAAACTTTTTAAAAATTTTAAAGACGTATCAAAACAGTAGTGTGATGTAGCAACAGCGCTTATATTACAACAAGATAAGCGCACGAAAATACAAATAGGCACTTAATATAAAAATATAACCAATAAATAAAATTAATTAATAATCCTATTATTAATAAAAAGAATTTAATTAATTTATTAATTCAACTAAATATTTGTAAATATTGAAGACAAGGTGTTGAGGAAAGCTGAAAACAATCAACGTTAACTCTTCCTCGAGTTATATTAGCCGCTTGTTTTACTTTATTTACTAACACTTGTTTTTATAAGTCGATTTTAATAACATAAACGTTTTGAAATTCCTATTAATTTGATAATTTACAACTCTGTTTATTTTGATGGTTACTTTGGTTGTTTTACGACTATGATAATAAATATCACTAAACGCAAATAACGTGCGCAAGAACAGTGAACGTTGTTGCCACGATCACTTCTTGAATATTATGGATGTATGTGTATATAAACGTACTGATACTACTTGAATGTATGTGAGACCAATATGACTGTACTTTTACAAAAGTTTTCAATGAGCGGCGTTCAACTAACAGTTTTAGTTATGTTATTTTTTTATTCCAGTAAGCTAGACTTTTGAACGTGACTATCTCGAAACAACAAATAACTACCTTAATATTAATCCGGCCCCCAAGACTGCGGAAGTTTTAAACGGGAAAATACATGTATTTTTTAAAATTCAAGTTTGAGTAAACAATTGATGAAAAAATTTGAAACTTGGCAAGAACTTGTTTCTCGTATGAAGTTCGAAAGGGTGTAATCGAAAAATTTTTAGACAGCTATTTTCTTACTTCTAGACTCGATCAAATTATAAAGTATTAGATCATTTCTGTTATTTATATGGGTTTTAATTATAATTTTGAGGACCAGTAATTTAATTTAATCATTTTTTTAATTACTGAAGACTTTTTATATTAGATTCATTAATTTTTAAATGCTACATAATAAATATGAAATTACTCAAAAATTTTGTGTATTATATAGTATATTTATTAATAGTATATTTATTAGAATGCATTAGAACATATAATTTTATCTATTCATTACAAAATTTTAAGCTGTTTTGAAGCGTTAGGAATTTTTTGTCTATGATCAAAAATTATTATAATAATTTCCTAACGCTTCAAAACAGTCTAAAAATTTTTCGATTATGCTCTTTCAAACATGATACAAACAACTAAGTTGTTGCCAAATTTCAAATGTTTTCATTGTTACCAAAGATATAAATATTTAAAGTTGAATTTTAAAAAATACATATGTTTTTCCGTCTAAAACTTTCACTGCCTTGGGGGCCAGGTTAATATTAAAATGAAGAGCTAGAAATTTACAGGAATTTTTTTTCAATTAATTGGAAGAGTTTAAGGGGGCGTAACGATTAAAATTCATAAGTAACCTTTATAAGGACCACCCTAATATATAGTCGTCCCGATGAAAGCTTGGGATTTTTTCCCCACCAGTTCTTTCCCCCACCACCATAATACTAGATTGTGCGCATGCGCCATTTAAATGTGTGCATGTGCAAAGCCACTAAAGCCAATATTCGGAGAGTGGGGGAAGAAACCGTGGTGGGAAAAAATCCCAAGCTTCCATCGGGATGACTATACATACACCTAATATTGTCTGACCGCTTCGCTGGTCATTTGTAATAGTAGATGGCTAAATATTTTATTTTGATTACTGAAATCGAAGTCCTTGTCTAAATCTTTTGGTTATATTCGTTAATATTTTCACTCTCCCGTCACTTTCTGTAGAAAAAAGATTGTAACTAGTAATAACGTAGCGTGAAAATCCATTATTACAGCACCTGTTAGTCCCATAAGAGTCGGTTTCATATAAAAAATTTTCGCCATTCACTTTTTCGTATCGTAGAAAATATTTGTTTTAAATTTCGAATTTTTATGTCTTTTGGCAACTGAATCGGAAGTCAAAAATTTTAAACAATGTTTGAGATGCAAAAAATTTATTTAATCTACTTTCGAATATTTAGTAAATTAATTCCCACACATTTTTTTAAAGTCGGGCAATAAGTAGAAAGAATGCTTCAATAAGTTTATTTTTGAATAAATTTATGAAAATCTAATATAAGAAACATACATAATTCAAATTTACTTTATTCTCATAGTACTAAGTTAACTTAAGTTATTATTTTTATAACTACTTACATAAAACAAAAACTATTCTATTTATTGTGTTTACTGTATTTCAGGCATTTTCAACTATAGTTAGTAATGCTTTACAACTTGCCGTTATTAATGGCATTGGAGATTTTATTTTATTCTTGGGGAAGGTTTTTGTAACAGCAGCTACAGGAAGTATTGGACTATTGATTATGAAGCAAGATCCTAGATTACATTTTTATGCAGCACCTATTTTGTTAATATTCGTTTTCTCTTTCTTTATCGCTCATTGTGTAATATCTTTATATGAGACGATAATTGATACATTATTTTTATGTGTCTGTGAGGATAAGAATCTTAATGGTGAGAATGGTAAATGGCGACAATCAAGTCTGGCCCAGATAGGATCTGCTAACACAAGTTCAAATGGACAACATGAATTAGCTCCTATGAATCAATAACATTCATTTTTCACATTCCTAAAACTACTTTAGCTATTTCATAAACGGTAAGCTAGAAAATTTGTAACACAAGTATAGATAATAATCATTAATTATATTTTTTTATACAAATTACATTAAATCATATTGAAAATTTCTACTATATTTTTTTTTATTATTTCATTACACAATAAAAATTTTAACTGATACGGTGAAAAAATTAAATCAAGTCAGTGTATCAATAAAAAATTTCCAAGTGTAGGTAATAGGGTGGGTCAAAAAAAATGAATAATTTATTTTTGACTTTATACTCTGAAAAATAGGTTCGTAGACACTTGAAAAGAATTCTCTCCAAGTATGAGCTCTTAATTATAACGGGAATGTCCTCCGCTTTGCGGGTTTCTATTTTTTTCGAATGATCGGATAAAAAAATTTATATCTCGCTCCCAACTGCTTAGAAAAATATTCCGCGACATAGATTTTGTAAGAAATTGAATGCTCTACAAAAAAGGTCTCTTATGATTTTTTCAAAAATCCAACCGATTAAAAGATATTCATAGTTGAAGTTTGACTATTTTAAGGAAAATATTCGTTTTTATTATGAATTTTATAAGTCGATGATAAAAAATTATTTCGAATTGCGGAACTCATGATTTTGTAGGAAATTTACTGCTCTACAAAAATGGTCTCCTATGATTTTCTGATTAAGTGAAGCCGTTACGAGATATCCATCGTTAAACATTAACGAATATCAATATTTCCAGTTTTTGATCAATCATTCGATAAATTCAATTTTAATTATTAGTTTCAGGAAAATTTACATAAATTTGAGTTTCGATGGATAAAGAAATGTTATAAACAATTTTTTTAATATTGTTCTCAGTCTTGAGCTTGTTTGATTGCATTAAAACAAGAAATTAGAGCATTTTTTTCGACATTTAGCCAATGAGTACAATAAAAAACGAAGAACAATTCCAGTACTTATTGCAAGTAGTCAAAGAACATCAAAAAGCATATCCAAATTGTAATAAAGGAAATTATTTATAGTAATAGCGTACTGTTATGTTAAAAATATTGACAATTATATTGCAATTGATAATTCAATAAAAAAATTTATGTATAAAAAAGTTTAATACTGGTTTTTTTCACTCGATTCAATACTTTTCATATTAAATTTGACAGAGAAATGTGTCATTCACTTTAAATTAAACTAATCATTGGCTATATGTCGAAAAAAAATGCTCTAATTTCTTGTTTTAATGCAATCAAACAAGCTCAAGACTGAAAACAATATTAAAAAAATTGTTTATAACATTTCTTTATCCATCGAAACTCAAATTTATGTAAATTTTCCTGAAACTAATAATTTAAATTTAAATTTATCGAATTATTGATCAAAAACTGGAAATATTGATATTCGTTAATGTTTGACGTTGGATATCTCGTAACGGCTTCACTTAATCGAAAAATCATAGGAGACCATTTTTGTAGAGCAGTAAATTTCCTACAAAATCATGAGTTCTGCTATTCGAAATAATTTTTTTTCATCAACTTATAAAATTCATAATAAAAACGAATATTTTCCTTAAAATAGCCAAACTTCAACTATGAATATCTTTTGATCGGTTGAGTTTTTGAAAAAATCATAAGAGACCTTTTTTGTAGAGCACTCAATTTCTTACAAAGTCTATGTCACGGAATATTTTTCCTAGCAGTTGGAAGCGAGATATAAATTTTTTTATCTGATTATTCAAAAAAAATAAAAACCCGCAAAGCGGAGGATCTTCCCGTTATAATTAAGAGCTCATACTTGGAGAGAATTCTTTTTAGGTGTCTACGAACCTATTTTTCAGAGTATCAAGTCAAAAATAAATTATTCGATTTTTTTGACCCACCCTACTAGGTAAGGCACACTAAGAAAGTATTATATTTCTCTAATAAATATTTCTTTATTAAACAAATTAATTTTTTTAATGGTTGTCAAAGCATAAATATATATATATATATATATATATATATATATATATATATATATATATATATATATATATGTCAAGCTCTTGAAATCGATCAGAACACTACTTTTTTTAAAGTCTGGACAGTAAAAAGGAAATAACTAGAAAGTTATTTGGAATTTGAAAAAACTTTATGAGAAATAATTTTTAGGAAATAAAATTATCTACAAATCTTATAACATTTTGTGATAAGTTTAATAGTTTTGCTAGAAAAGTAAAAAGATCTCGAAAGTTACTATAAATTTGAGTTCAAGTTCCAATAATTTTTGAACAAATGGATTTATCAAAAAATCACAAGAACTTTTTTTTGTAGAGCGTTTGATACCCTACGAAAATATGTCCTGAACTTATCTGTACAATAAGCCATCGCCGAAGTATAAAATTCCAAGCTTAAAAATTTATTTTCTCATATTATTTAAATGGGAAATCAAAAATTACGAAGAAGCACCTCTTAATATTAATATTGAGAGCTCAAACTTTACCGGAATTTTTTTTTTATCATCTTCAACAATATTTTCCCGGTAACTAACAGAAGAAAAAATAGTTTTCTGTTTGGCCCACCCTAATATATATATATATATATATATATACTAGCCGTTATCTGCCCGCTTCGCCGGCTATTTTGTAATGTGAGATGACCATATATTTTGTTTTGATTACTGATCCCAAAGTCCTCCCGGGAAAAAATGATCAGATCTGATGAGATATAAACAAGCATGAGTCTTCAGGTCTGATCAGATATGAAAAATAACCGGGTCTGACCAGACCTGGCCAGGTATGTTCAGGTCTGATCAAGTATATTCATGTCTCCAGGCTTGTGCAGGAATGGAACCGTGGATCTTGCGCTCGAATGTTTAACCCGCTACCCGTTGACCTAAGAGATTAACTTAAAAAGTAAGTTAAGCTCTACAAAAAAGGTATCTTATGGTTTCTCGCTAAGTTGATCGGTTCAAAAGTTATTCGAACTCAAAATTTGATTTTTATATAAATGTTAATATTATCAAGCATATTTATAAAATAAATACTGTATTACGAAATTCACTTATATTTTTAATTCCTAAGCGTTCCAATTTTCCAAACCTTTATAATGGTGGGCCCTGGCTATTTCGTGTCCAATAGCCACGAACCACTGTTACTAAATTTTCCCGAATAATTAATTTAATTAATGATAAATTATCAAATCTCAATATAAGTATTAATTATTATATAGCTGGTTCTGGTACGGGAAAATATCTCAGGAGTGGGTCGACTCGTTCTGACCGGACACGCGGCTGAAATACAACTTATTCTAGACGACGTTGGTGATAAAAGAAATAGCTGATAAGAGATTCAAATTAATTATATAAAATAAAGTTTTTATTTAACCAAGACCCATATATATACAAAATACCCCTTTGTTATAAATTTAATTTTTAATTAAAATAATTGAGTGTCCAGCGACAATGAAATAAATCTATTTAACGCGCAAATATTTAATGGACACAGGCAATAAATTAAATAATTATTTCAAATAATTGTAACGTTGAAGAGAGAGAGAAGGTTTGTGACAAATTTGTCGAAACTTATCTGGTTGTACGAGGGCTTACTGGTGATATCGGTCTCCGGTCGGTTGTGGGCCTCTTGGACTCGATGTCGGTCCTCTTCAGTGAATCCTCGCGAGGTCCTTGGATTCGATGTCGATCTTCGTGAAATCCTCGCGAGCACCTTGGATTCGATGTCGATCCTCTTCGGGAAGACGTTGTACACCAAACCACCACACTCACAAATTAAATTTGGTTTTCTTCAACCAGACGAAGGAGTCGCAAAATCTCCTTATTTAATTTATTCAAATAAAACAAATATCACTTATGATAAAATCAATAATTTAATTTAATATAAAAGAAACGTCTCAATAAATAAATTTATTTAGGTAACAGACTGACCGAAATAGAACTGAGTTTTAGAATAAATGACTAGATATAATAAACTGATGGACTAGATATTGTTAGGCCGACTCAAATAAATTGTTGAGTCCTGGTGCTAGAGTAGGACCTCGCTAAGCGTCCTCAGTCCACTTTAGGCGATGGCCAGGGCCTAAGTCTCCGAGCAAGTGTTTTCTGGCCCTTTTATATGTTAAATTTTGGAGGGGTGGAACTACCCCACTATCTGCTAAGTTCTAATTCAATCGAGGTGGCCTCTGACATGGCCCCAAGGGACTGGGAAGTGTTAATTAATATACAAATTTTCCTAACAGATGGCCGTAGAATCAACTAGATTTTTGCGCTCGATTTTCAAGTCGTAAAAATCGAAACGCAGTTCATACCTTTATCAGAAATTTTCAACGTAATCACCATTTAAAAGAAATAAAAAATACAAGTGGCTTACATATAATTTGAGCATGGTCTTATTCATATCGGTAAGGTCACTCTAGTTTTTGAATTGGTTTGGAATGAGTACAATGAGTACAAGTGTTTTAAGCCTAAATCAGTCTGAATGGTGTAGAAATGGAGATTTCAAAAAGGGTTTACTATTGGTAAGAAGTTTGAAGCTGTTAATGACATAGCTAAGCGTGCAGTTTAACTAATTGAAGATTACTATTGTATACTAAGTAAGAATCCAGAGCAGCAGCAATTTATAGTTGTTTTTTTACAGAATATAAGCAATATTATGTTGACACTCGAAAAAATTTAATCGTTGAAAATAGGAAAATTAATTGACGATAAGTATTCAAATGGTATCAAATTTCATCTATACCTTAATTTAGTAGTCTTAAATATTGAGAAACTTTCAGTTTTTAAATCGACGAAACATGCGTATTGATAACAGTTACAAAAACAAATCTGGGCATCGGTTAGCCCTGCGGGCCAGCCCCAAAACTTTCCGCTGTTTTTGAGCTCAAGGAGCTCGAAAACATAAGTGTGAATATATTTTTGAGCTCTTTGAGCTCGAAAATGCTATTACATGCAGTTGTTTTTTTATGATCTTTACAAGCTCTAACAAGTTACGTTTTATGCTAATGTTTGTAAATTTAAGAATCGAAAATCATTCATGGAGAAGCGGTTTTTAAAATTTAGATCCTGATTATGTTTAATAAAATAAGTGTATTGAGGCAGAAATCAATGTCAATGATCAAAATCAAGATTTAAATAAGATTTGACTCATGTCAGAGCAAAAATATATGTACATTATCCGAGAGAAATATTAAAAACTGTAATTTTTCAATTTTTTTGTTGACAATATAATTTAAACTAAAGAACAAGTTAAATGACCTTATATGATGATCGAAAGAAACAATAAAAAGGAAGAGTTGGTATGATTTCAGACACATCTTAGCACATTATGTTTTGATTTGTGCGGAAAAAATAACATAAAATGTTATTTTTTTCACTTTTCAACGCTGATATCTTTTGAACTAAGTAACTGATTTTGATGTTTGAAGTAGCAATTGGTGCGTTTCATTGAATTCTAGAGCTGATTGAAATTTGAAATCGATCGGGTCAGTCGTTTCGAAGATATTTGGAAAAAAAACCGTTTTTCGCCACTTCTTTCTCCAACGATATCTCGCGAACGAATGAACCGATTGAGATGGTTGAGGCGGCAATTGATGCGTTTCTCTAAGTTCAAGAGCTGGTTAGATTTTGGAACTGTTTGGTTGAGTTTTCTTAAAGATATTCTCAAATAACTGTTTTTTACAATTTCTCTCTCCCGCGGTATCTCTAGAAGAAATTAAGCGATTGAGATGGCTAAGGCAGCAATCGAGGCGTTTTATCAAATTCTAGAGCTTATTAAATTTTAAAGTCGATCATTCAAATCGTTTTTAAGAAATCACTAAAAAACTAAAAAAAAAATTTGTTTTTTTCGTAATTCGCCAATATTTTCAAGTCTACATATTCAAATGATCTAAAATTTTCAGGAAAGTTGATGACCAACAAGTTCTTTCGATTGCCGTCTTAACCATCCAAATCGATCCATTAGTTAAAAAGTTACAAAGAGTTTACACGCACACGCACCCACACTAGGGTGATTCAAAAAAATCGAATATTTTTAACTTCCCGCTAAGAAAATTGCAAATTTTCAAAAATTCGGGAAGTTATTAGTTTCAGTCCGATATGTGAAAATCGAAATTCCAACAGATGTCGACGTTTTGAGGTCCTAGGAAGCTATTCTGACTGATTTCACGATGATGTCTGAGTGTATGTATGTTATAACCGGGCAGCGTTGGTACGACGAGAGTGCGGCTCTCTCGCTGTCTCTGTCTGGTTTTGGTCTTTCTCTCTCCCTCTCATCACAGCCTGATTGCTGAGTTTGGCTGAGTTAGGCACTAAACCATAGGGGATGATCTCGCGCAGCAGGTGACCGTGAACTGGTCATTTGCACATAATTAGGTAGGGGTCATCAGGTTGGGACCTAGGGTAGTCGAACCTGAATCGGCACTCAAGCTCAAGCTATCAACTTGGTAGTCACGGACAAGTTGCCAAAATTATTTTCTTTCAATCAAAAAAATTATTAGAAGTTGTTTCCGCTAACTGGTTTGTAAAACCAAGGGTGTTTTGTACAAGTGAAGTGTTTGGTGCCAAGTACCCGGTCAAGTGGCAGCTCAGGAACCCGAGGACAACCATTGAAGCCAAGGAGAGCCATCAGCTACTACACGGGAGGATGAACCGACGGCCCATACCCTCAGTACGTCGCCATTAACAATCCAGATAAGATTTATAAAACTTTCACATATATATATTTAATATTCTCTCTCTTTTCAACGCGATATCTATTTAATATTTAATTTAATTTAAATTCAATTTATAAGAAAAGGGGAATTTTGTATATATAATTGGGATTTGGTTAAATAAAACTTTAATTTATATAATTTAATTTGAGTCTCTATATAAAATTCCTTATCACCAGCGTCGTCTAGGATAAGTTATAACTTTCAGCCGCGTGTTCGGTCAGGACGAGTCGACCCACCTCTGAGATCTATTTCCCGTCTTCCAGAACCAGCAATAAAATAATTATAATTCATATTTATATTTAATAATTTATTATTAATTAATTATTTAGTCGGGAAATTTTAGTAACAGTGGTTCGTGGCTATTGGACACGAAATAGCCAGGGCCCACCGTTATAATGTATGTATGTACAAGCAATCAATAAAATTTACTATTTGATTTAATAAAAAATCTATTTTAGAATAAAACTTTCACTGAGACTGCTATTGAATTTTTACTAATCCAAATTGTAAAATTTGTCTCCTTGAGTGTAATATTAATTTTTTTTTTTTCCGACGAGATATATATATATATATATATATATATATATATATATATATATATATATTATATATTGTTGGAATGTATTCTGTATATTTATTTATGGATATATCTCAACTGTCATCTTAAAACCCGCCATTTTTTTCTTTTCGACCACGGTAGGATTCAAACCTATCCCAGACAGCATTCAAGTCGGAATGACTGCTTTACGACGTCTTTTTGAAGGCGTCCACAAGAAGTCTTATATTGACTTCTTAAAGGTGTCATTTTTAAGAACTCTTAATTAAGAGTTCTTGAAGACTCCATAAATAAGACGTCAGTTTTTTGACGTCTAAATGTATTCTTTTTTTAACTTCTTTATGAAGTCAAAATTAGGAGCTCCTTAAAGACGTCATGGTAAATTCATATTGAAGTCTTATTTACGAAGTCAGAAAAAAGAATTCTTTGAGAACTCTTTTTAAAGACGTCTTACTGAGTTCGCTAGGTGGCTCATTCGACATCTTGAGAACTTCTTAAAGACTTCTTTAAGATGTTGATGGGACGTCCAAATCATAAATAGGAACTCATTCAGAACTCATTAAGACGTCATTTTGCTATCTGGGATGCCTTGCGAATAATCCAGTTCAAATGCAAGCACGCTAGCCACTCGGCTACAAGTACCATTCGAATTTCTCAAAGTATATGCCAAATATAAATAAAATACAACGAACTCAAGATTATATCTCACGTATTAGAAGTTACAATCTCAAATAGTAATTTTTACTTACTAAGTGGCAATTCACATTACCGATGTTTTAAAAACTACAATACCTCAAGAAAATTTTATTTGAGATTATAAATTTTAGAATACTCTAGTTCTTTTTACAATGTTTTCAGTAATAGTTTTAAAATGTTATGAAGTAAAATTAATAATCTTACAAATTGTACTAATCGGCATACAAATGAATAAATTTTGCGAAATTCATATAAATATAACTTGAGTAATGTGTGACTTTTCTGTTGTTTCCAGATAAAAATCACTACACGGAGAAAAAAATATAGTAAAATTTACTAAAAAATATGGGAATAATTACTAAATTTAGATAGTAATCTTGAAACGCTTAAGATTTATAGGAAAAATTCATAAACAGATAAGTAAATTTTACTATCCCGTTTAGTAAATTTTACTATTCCGTTTAGTAAATTTTACTATTCCGTTTAGTAAATTTTACTATCCCGTTTAGTAAATTTTACTATCCCGTTTAGTAAATTTTACTATATTAGAATGGAAAAAAATAATATTAAATATTTATTAGCTTTTAACTTTTTATTATTATTACTATAATTTTAATTATTATTGTTATTTATGCCATCTGTATTAGTGCTGGTGTCGATTTTTGTTTCTTAAAAAATCGTTGTTTCAACCGAGATTCGAACCCTGATCTCCCGCGCGCGAGTCCTTTCCTATGCCTGACGGCCCGATGTCTCCTTTGGACAAAAGTCTCAGAACTTGTAATACATATTTGTATATGCTATCCCCACCAAATTTTAATTTTATCTATACATAGTACAATTTACTATACATATAGTAAAAAAACATAATCGTGTTAGCAAAAAATACATTGCGTATAGTAATTTTTAATATTTTGTATAGTAACAAATCCTATATTGTATTAGAAAATTTACTTTCTTAAATTTGTATTTATTAAAAATACTTATAGTAAAATTTACTATACAGATAGTAAAAAATACAATTGTGTTAGTAAAAAATACATTACGCATAGTAATTTTTAATATCTTATTATGTAATTATTACTAATTAGTAAATTTTACTAAACGTTTAGTAATAATTACAATACAGAATGTATTTTTTCATATCTATGAGTAAATTTTACTATAAGATTGTAATTTTTACTATATTTTTTTCTCCGTGTATCTACTCTATACTAATATTTTCTATTTTATCTACTGAATTTTACAGAATAGATAAAAATAAATACAAATTTTAAAGTAATTTATTGTTAATAAATTGTAATTCAACTTCTACGCTTACAAATCTTTTTAACTCAGAATTGTAATATTATCAAAGAGATTTTTGAATATTGTTATTTCCAGAATGATCGTTGTGAAATAATTATAGATTGTTACCATTCTTTATTCAATTTTTACTAATCTGCATTGTAATTTTTACAAATCGTAAAATTTGCAATACTGATTGTAAGAATCAATAAAAAAAATGTAACTTTCCATTATTAATAGTAATTTTTGGTTTGGATTGTAAATTTCTCTTTGGAAAGTAATTTTTCTTTGACAATAATAAATATCATCTAATTTTGAGCTCCGTTTTTTTCCGTGTAGAGTTAATACTAAGAGCTCAAATTTTGAGGGATTTTTTTTTTATCCATTTGGAAGCTTTCAAGCCCCTGGGAGCAAAGAAATTCGAAAACATCCCTGCTAAGGACCACCCTAATGGGCAGGTATGATCAGGCCTGAGTGTATTTAACGCTTCAGATATGAACAAATATTAACAGACATAAACAGGCATAGACCGGTATGATCAGGCCTGAGCGTATTTAATTAACCCTAGACTGGTCAACGTATGAGCGTGACGCCGCACTTGATTCTGTTATTTTTATTACAATTACATTTTCCACTAAAAAGGTTTGAAAAAATTTGACTTTGTTCTTCAAACATTTTAGAATATTTGAACAATTTTTTTCAGCATGTTTAAAAACATAAAGTTGCTGTAAAAAAAATTCTAAAAAAAAAAGTGACGGATTTGCGGGACGGTTTTCATCACTTGACCAGAGTCGTTAGTAGATTTTCACTTGCGGCGTTGCCGTCTATGGTGTATGTCCCCTCTTTCCTACCTCTAATGTTCATCCGCAAACTGTTACCGGCTGTTATTGTGTTTGAAAGGTTATGTGGAGGCAAATATTTCCTTTTATTAATAAACATTTTGAAAGACTCGGCGACTAAGAAAATAATTTTTCAATTTGTTTCTTGATTTAATTTATAATAAATTTATTAAATCATTCTTTTCTGTCCACTATTAAAATATTTATATCTATTGCCGAAGGCATTGACCTATGTTTACGTGATATTGTTATTTATAAAAAAAGTAGTTGAGTTTTTTTTAAGTTAAATAAAATTAAATTCTAGCTAAATTTAATTTAAAAATAAGCTTGTTAACTTAGTTTAAATAACTAATTGTTTTAAACAGAGTTTAAAATTAATAAAAATAAAGTTGAAAATTTTTTTTCATGTTCGAATTTTTTACAATATTTCCGCCGGAAATAATACACCAATAGTTAACAGCCAGAATGATCAGGCAACGTCGCACTCTCAAAAGCATTGCGGCGATTCCCTCATCACTGGACCAAAGTCGTTAGGTCGCGTTTGTTGACCAGTCTAGGGTTAATCGTTTAAACATATCCGTAAATTTACTCACTCTCCTGCACCTTTCTGTGACAAAAAAGTTGTGATCGGTACACAAAGAAAAATGATAGGTAAGTCTACTTAAAAAATTAAAACGTTTTCAAACTTGTCTAATTATTATTACCCGGGGAAAAATGATCAGACATGAAAAATGGCCATGCCTGACCAAACATGTTCAGGTCTGATCAGGTATGTTCATTTCTGTTCATGCTCACCCTGGTAAAAAAATTATAGATCAAAAATGGTCCTATATAATTATGTATAACTATATACAATTATATATATTTATTCTTGTAAAAATAAGAAAAAAATAAATTCGGGCGTGTGCAGGATTTGAACCATGGATCTTGCAGTCGGAAGTTTAACCCGCTACCCGTTGACCTAAGAGATTGGCTTGAAAAGTAAGTTTCGTATGAACTTCAAGTAATAAAAATCTTATGTGTGATAGATTCTTGGTCAACAAAATTTTATATCTAGTTTATGAATTATTGATTTATAGTTATATTAAATTATATATAAGTTATTTATAATTATAAATACGTTAGCAATATATAATTATAACTAAGTTACTTAAATTTAAATATAACTAAGATTTTGAATTTAATCCCATATATCAGGCTGGATCAGACATGAACAGGCATGATCGGGCTACTTTCAGTGGATTAATTTAATGTAGGATTTTTATGAAACTCTACCTAATTGTTCTTTGATTGACTACAAATCATATGAGACTAATCTGAGTAAAATTGACCACCCCAATTTTATGAAACACGATTTCAAAATATTGTAATCTTAACACGGTCTCTTGAAGGAAAAAGAGATTTATGGGCGGTTTTTTTTTGACTAAAATCGAAACAAAATGTAGGAAATTTTTAAAAATTTTATATGTTATCAAAACTGAAATTATAAACCACATAAAAAAAAATTGGTCTGTCGGTTGACCCTGCGGGCCAGCCCCAAAACTTCCCGCGTATTTCGAGCTCCTTGAGCTCGAAAAATTGTAGTAGATACATTTTCGAGCTCTTCGAGCTCGAAAATACTTTTGTATGCTTTTGTTTTCAAAAAATAACGTTTTTTACAATTTATTCTACAACGATATCTCTCGAACGAATAAACCGATTGAGACGTTTAAGGTGGCAGTCGACGCGTTTCATTGAGTTCTATAACTGATTAAATTTTGAAATTGATTCGTCGAGTCATTTTTGAGAAATTTTCAAAATACTAAAAAAATTTTTTTTTTTTAATTCTTTCGACAACGGTTTCTTTTAAAAGAATTAACCGATTTTGATGTTTGAGGTGGCATTCGA
Organism: Microplitis manilae; assembly: GCA_030273425.1. Taxonomy (NCBI): domain Eukaryota; kingdom Metazoa; phylum Arthropoda; class Insecta; order Hymenoptera; family Braconidae; genus Microplitis; species Microplitis manilae. Next base: position 19,069,406 of record CP092728.1, read on the forward strand.
CGCGGCTTATGAATCTCCAGAACCCAGTCCATTTTGGAACTAATCCATAGGGCCCGTAAAAAGTTATCCAAAAAAAACATTTTTGAAAAAAGTTTATTTTTGGAATATCTCCGAACGAGCTCTACCGATCAAGTTTAATTTTTTTTCAGCTTCAAGATATTAAAAAACTGCGTCAAATGACACCTTGACGATCAAAATCGGTTGATCCGTTCAAAAGTTATAGATATTTACATACGTACGTACATACATACATACATACATACACTCGAACATCATCGTGAAATTAGTCAGAATAGCTTTCTAGGACCTCAAAACGTCGACATCTGTTGGAATTTCGATTTTCACAAATCACACTGAAACCAATAACTTCCCGAATTTTTGAAAATTTGCAATTTTCTTAGCGGGAAGTTAAAAATGAAAATTATTGACCACGCCGTTTTGAAATATAATTTATCGAAGCTCAAAACTTTTTAAAAATTTTAAAGACGTATACCGAAACAGTAGTATGATATGGCAACAGCGCTTATATTACAATAACAAGAAAAGCGCACGAAAGTACAAATAGGCACTTAATATAACAATATAACCAATAAATAAAATTAATGAATTATTCTGTTATTAATAAAAAGAATTTAATTAATTTATTAATTCAATCAAATATTTGTAAATATTGAAGACAAGGTGTTGAGGAAAGCTGGAAAAAATCAACGTTCAATTCTTCCTCGAGTTATATTAACCGCTTGTTTTACTTTATTTACTAACACTTGTTTTTATAAATCTATTTTAATAACATAAACGTTTTGACATTTCTATTAATTTGATAATTAACAGTTCCGTTTATTTTGATGGTTATTTTGGTTATGTCTTACGACTATAATAATGAATATCACAAAACGCAAAAAACGTGCACAAGAACAGTGAACGTCGTTGCCACGATCACTTCTCGAATATTATGGATGTATGTTTATATAGTTGGATTAGCGAGAGTTTGCGCTTCGGGTTTTTACCCCCACCATCTAGGCACAATGTCTTAAGTATTAAATTTAGATGGTGGGGGTCAAAACCGAAAATATCCGAAACGCAAACTCTCGCTAATCCAACTATATAAACGTATTGATACTACTTGAATGCATGTGAGAGCAATATGACTGTACTTTTCCAAAAGTTTGAAATGAGCGGCGTCCTACTAACAGCTTTACTTATGTTATTTTTTTAATCCCGTAGGCTAGACTTTTGAACGTGACTATCTCGAAATAACTACCTTAATCAGTTGTTACTAGTAGTTAAATTATTTTTTTAAACAAAGAAACATACGATATTATTTTCTTATTTTAATTTAAAATGACTCAAATCATTTTAAATAATTATATAAATCCTAAAATAATATTTTACTTTTTCATGATTTGATATGATTCTTAAAAATTATTTATTTTAAAATGACGCTTGAAAGCACTGTAATTTAACGATTTGGGAAGATTTGAAATGATTAAGATTTGAATCAATTTGAATAATTTCAAATTACAATTATATGATTTAAAATAATTCGGAGTTGAAAATTTTGAGTTATTCAGAATAATTGTTAATTCTAATTTTATAATTAAAAATAATTCGATGTTGAGAATTTTAAATTGTTTCGAATTATTTTAAATTATAATTTTTTGATATGATACACTATGAAATAATTTAAATATTTTAAATCATTTCAAATAAGATTCCATAATCAGGGGTATTTGTTAAATAAACACGATTTGATGTGATTAATTCTTAGTCACAGAAAGCAAATATTAATTTTTGAGCCAATAAAACCCATTTTCCAGCACTTTTTAAAATTAATACATAATTTGTGTTCTATAGTTTATTAAACGTATTGAAATAATCTTTTAACTGCATTAGTTGGAGTTTCATTAAAAATGTATGTCTTCTTTCTATTTATATTTTACTTTAGTAAAATCTCCCTAATATGACTCTCCGTAGTGTTACACTCTCTGTAAATTTAACAAGATTATCTCCCTAATGTTAAAAATCCTGTCTCCTACTATGTTTTTTCACGCGACCAATCAAAAAAAAGCTTAGTGGCGGGAAATTCAAATCCTCCCACCTACATCTATACGATTAAATCCTCACCTAAAAATGTATTTTTTTTTCGTACATTACGCATTTTAACGGCACAAACCTGAGCACATAAGACACGAGCATTGGTATGATGGGGCCGACAGGATTTGTTAAGGGAAGACACTGATCTCTACACTGTAAAAAATCACCGGGGTAAGTCCAAGCGGTGTAGGTGTTAAAATCAGCGGTGTTAAATTTCAACACCGAAAGCGGTGTAAAAATAACGCCGCCGCCGGTGTAAATATTCTAAACCGGTGTTAAAACAAATTCTCCGGTGTTAAAATGACGCCGCTGCCGGTGTAAATATTCTAGACCGGTGTTAAAATAACACCGCCGCCGGTGTAGATATTCTTTACCGATGTTAAAATATTTTACTTTGTGAATATTTTTACTTACTCGATCACTATACTTGTTAATAGATCATATTTTTTATTAATTTTCATTAAAAAACTAGCATTTTTTGTGTTTTATAATCTTTAAAGTTGATTCTCCAAGCAGACGCAGTTTACCCCGCTTGTACACCGGTTACCCTGCTTTTACACCGATATTACTCCGCTTTTACACCGGTTACCTCGCTTTTACACCGGTTCTACTCCGTTTTTACACCGGTTACCCCACTTTAACACCGATATTTTTAACACCGGTGAATTACTCCTCCTACACCGGTGTAATTTCATTTTTACACCGGGCGGAGTTAAAATAAGTCCATTTTTAACACCGCTCTTTTTACAGTGTATACTAACGGCGCTGGCTTCGCTCCGGTCAAGGCCTATTTTTTCGACATTCTTCCATATGTATCAGCTACCCAGTTAGTATAGAGATCAGTGAGGGAAGACGTCTATTGGACAGGTTTTAATTGGAAAAGTAACCAATAGGACATATTTCTATAACTCAGATTCCCATTACCTGAATTACCAATTTCTAATAATTCCGATGACCACAATTTCCAATCACCTAAAATCCCGATCACCCGTAATTTCAATTACCAATTCTACCAATTACCCAAATTTCCAATAATCCAAAATTTCGGTAGCTTAATTTTTCGTTAACCAGAAACATTGATGACAAGACATTCCGATTGGACAGGTTTCGTAAGCTCAAAGTCGATTTCTTTGTTACATAATGAAGTAATCCATTTTGAGCTTTGTTATATAACAAAGAAATTGACTTTAAGCTTATGAAACCTGTCCAATCGGAATGTCTTGTCATCAATGTTTCTGGTTAACGAAAAATTAAGCTATCGAAATTTTGGATTATTGAAAATTTGGGTTATTAGTAGTATTGATAATTGAAATTACGGGTGTTCGGGATTTTAGGTGATTGGAAATTTTGGTCATCGGAATTATTAGTAATTGGTAATTCAGGTAATAGGGATCTGAGTTATTGGAATATGTCCTATCGGTTACTTTTCCAATTGGAACCTGTCCAATAGGAAGATATTTCACTGTGGGTTTTGAAAAAAAAAAATAGTCGACTTTTTTGAACCGGTCTATTATCCAGCCAAGCTTACCAGAAACTTTCTCGGTAAGTTAGCCGTAAATGTTTCACTGCAACACTTGTATAGCAATGTCTGGATATCAGGAAAGCTACTGCCGTATTTTAAAAGTAACTTAAAGGAAAGTGTTATAGTGTAGAGCAAGCAGTTACTTTTAAGTTGACAGAATATTGTTTGTAACTTTTTATTTAATTTGACTACAAGTGGTACTGCCAGACAATGACGTTAAGTTGACCGAAAGTTTCACTTCAAATTGATGGCAAGTTTTTCTGTCAAGTTACATTCAAACTACTGCCGTATTCTGGAGCCAATTTAAAGGAAAGTATTATCCAGCCAAGGTTTGCCAGAAACTTTATCGTTAAGTTAGCCGAAAGTGTTACTCGCCCTGATTAAAAACTCTGATTGAATCTGATTGAAAACGTCCTATCAGATTTAATCGGAAACTTTCAATCAGATTTAATCAGAATTTCTTATTGACTTTCAATCAGTTTCAATCGGATTTAATCGGATATTTCCGGAAGGTTTCGATTGTAAATTAATAAAAAATTACCGATTCCCGGGAAAAAAAAATTTTATATATTATTAAACGGTACAAAATTAAAAAATCGATTGTATCAAAATCTACGTTGAATCTATATCAACAATTAGATTGCATGTCATGAAGTAATATAGGATATACTATATTACCACCAAAAATTGTACTTGTCACTCTGTCAAAGAACAGAGGAGTGCTCTTGTCAGAATTGCTTCCAAGTCTGAACTAAGTTTCTTACCAGGGACATTACACAAGTAGTACACGGAAAAAAAATTCGACGAAAAATTCCAATATTACTATCGTAATCCTGGACTATACTTTTATTATCTGTAACTTTCAAATATATGATACGAAAATTTACAGTTTCTAAAAGATTTTTTACTATTCACTATCGTAATTTCATTAAGAGTTTGTTGTATAAAATTCAATAAGAAATATTACAATGTTACTATCGTAAATAGTAAAAGAATAAAAAATAAGATTTAATTATAATATTTATTCTATTATTCTTCCTCTTAATTTACAGTGCTGCCTCTATATTTTTACAATACAAGCCACAAAAATTACGATAGTTGGATTGTAAATTTTCTGAAATGGTATAGTATATGCCATCTAAAGCGTTTACGTATGAAAGACAAATGTTGTCTTGACAAATCAGTGCATCTTTATCTACACTGTAGTGTAGAAATAGAGGTTATTTTTCATGACATTTTTTGGACAATGGTAAATTAAAAATTAAACAAGAACTGTGCTTTCTTTATTACAAACCTACATAAATTAAGAAATATAATAATATGGTGGTGTAAGTATAATTCTTACTACTCATTTTTTATTAAACTAAATATTCTGTGGGTATATCGTTCGTTTTAAAATTATTTATCTGGACATGAAGTTTATTTTTATAAACAAGTAATTATTGTCATAGGATGAATGATTCTAAAAGAATGAATTTTTTTATTTTCAATAAACTCAATTCTCTCAATTTTGTTACAGAATATTATTCATTTGTCGACAATGAATAATTTTATCCGATTTGGCGATGAGGTAAACATTTCAATAACCTCAAATTATGGACATTTAATGTTTCTTTATGAAGTTAGTCGACGCCTAATAATTTTTGGATTTTTTTTAAAATGATAAATTATGAAAAAAAAAAATTTCGAAAAAATTGCACCTGTGATTTTTTTTCCTACATGTGCATATTTTTGATATAAAGGAATGAGTTATTTTTATTCAAAAAGAAACAAGTATAATACTTTTTGAACCTGATGTGATATTATAATTTATAAGTTAAATTAATGAATAATTAATAATAATCAATAAATTTTATATAACAAAAAAATATATTTAAAAAAATATTTAAATAAATGTTTTATTATTATTACTTCAACATGTTTTATTTTTATTTTGACATTGTATTTACCTTCTCAATTTAATTATTAAAAAAAAAAAAAAATACAAAATGATAAATTTTCTTTTTTTTTTTATTATAAGTTCTACTTTTTTAAGAAAATAAATTTTACTTCGTTGACTTCTAATTATACTTTTATATCTACAGAAATTCTACATTACCGACTCATTCATTTTACGATAGTTGTATTGTAATTTATATTAACACAACTTGTATAATTTACTCTATAGTATCTGATTTTTTCTTTCTTGTAGTAGTATTAATTATAAAACAAAATTTACGATTGTCTATTGTAAAAATTATGATTTAAATTTTATAGTCCAGCGTTACGATACTATATAATGAAAATTACGATAGTTGAATCGTAAAAAATCCGAGAATTTTTTTTCCGTGTAGGCGATATCTAGTGGCGAGAACCGAACTACTCCTACTGCTATTGCCTAGGGCTGGTGAATTTTCTCTCCTCCATGTATATCTTTTCTCTTAAGAAATTTTTCTCTTGGTTCAAGCAACTTTTTTTTCTATTAGCCTGTTTCTTCTAAAGATTTAAAAAAGATCCGCCAGAGGCAGCAGTAGTAGGGGGGTACATATGTTTTGAATTCTCTATTGACAGTAACGTTAAACGTACAATGCGTGTCAATAATTCATCCCGTCTTATGTTGCTTTTGTTTCAATGTACTTTTGCATTTTTGGCCATTTGACTTAATATTTTTGGAAATTTATGAAAATGGTTATTTAAAATTTAGGGAAAAATAATAAAAGAATTTAAGTATAAATGTACACTAATACAAATGGAAATATGTGAAATTAGAAAATGATTAAATTGTACAACTGTACATGTGGCCAACTGAAAAAAAGAAAAACTTTATTTTTGAACATACCTCCGGAAGGAAATATGTTAAGTTGGTATAATGATAAAAAGTTTAAATAAATTAATGAACTTTTTTATTGCTGGAAATATGTAATTTAGGAAATTAATTTAATAGGTAATTTATAAAAATGGTTCATAAAAAAATTGTATAATTAAAAAAAAGAAAAATTTCCTTAATGAACAAATGTAATCTAAGAAATAAATATAAATGTAAAAAAGTATCGATGATTAATTGAACAAAAGTCTTTATGAATAAATGAACATATGAATTTATGTAAAAATAAATTTATGGACAATCGAAAAAATGGAAATTTGAATTTTAGGAAAAGTACGAAAATGGACATTCGTATAGATATCCATCTATAAAAATAAAATCTGTATTAATGGACATTTGAATAAATGGACTTATATATTAGTGGAATTAACTAAATGCCCGTGAAAAAATTTTCTGATATGGCCTGATATGGCTTGATTTCGGCGGTTCATATCAGGCCTGATATGGAAATTGGCCATATCAGAAAATATATGTACAGATAAGATTTGATATGTTCTGATATGAACATATCAGACTATATATAGTGAGATTAACATTGTTATCTCGGGAACTAAATTAATAGATAATTTTATAAAATTGTGTATAACTTTGTAAAGTTGTATATGCAATAATTGTCATGAAAAAAAAAAAAAAAAAGAAAAAAAAATCCATCCAGATCATGGGTTCGAACCCGAGTACTTCTGATTCAAAGTCTGATCTATTAACCACTTTGCCAAATCATGAACTTGAAATGTAAGTTTGATTATATCTATTTGGATAAAATTGAAACTAAGAAAATTAAAGACATCAGATAAATGATTGATTTGGTTACTTGTATTATATTCGATTGTTATTGTTTATAGAGTAACGAGACTATTAACGGTATACCCACCAGTAACGGAGCAAGAACTACTTCTTTTGGTAAAAGAAAAAAAAAAAGTTCAAGATTTTTAAACTTATAAGTTTTAAAAAAGTATACATAGAAATTTAATAATAATTAAACTTTTTTCAATTTAAAATCTCAATTTTTTATATTTAAATTCATTACGAAAATTTGAAATTCTCTCAGAGATTTAAAAATTGATCTCGTTAGCTTGTTGGAAAAATTTTTCAACAAAGTTTGTGCACTTTATACAATTTATAAATGCGGTAAATTAAAATATTTAACAGACTTCATAAGATTTTATGAGTCATTATAAAATCGGTTGTTCCGAACAATCTTACGTTATTAGGTCATTTCTAAATTATTTTACCAAACGTATGTACACGGAAAACTCGAAAAAACTAGTATACGTGCCCATATCAGGGCATATCAAGACATATAAAAAAAATTATATACAAGCATATCAAGTCAGATCAAGACATATCAAATCTGATATCGACATATCAAGTTGATATGGACATATCAAGTTGATATGGCTTGATATGGCCAATTTTTAATAGAAAAAATAGAATGTATAATTTATGTATGTATAGTATGTATAATTTAAATAGAATGTATGTCGGAGGAACTGGGAGCTCGACAACCAAGACATCTTCTCCGAAGGTTCTTGAGGAAAACGATAAAATTTAAAATAGTTTATTAAATATCAGGCAGAGAGGTGTCAGGGGAACTGGAAACCCAACTACCAAGACATCTTCTCCGAAGGTTCTTGAGGAAAACGATAAAATTTAAAATAGTTTATTAAATATCAGGCAGAGAGGTGTCAGGGGAACTGGAGACCCAACTACCAAGACATCTTCTCCGAAGGTTCCTGAGGAAAATGATAAAGTTGACAATGATATACATCATTGTATCGTATATCATTGTCAACTTCATGTACCCTTGTAAGCCATTCGTGAATGAAAAAAGGGATTTGAAAAGACTTAAAACCCTCTCCGTGTAATATTTCAGCAATTACTTTATATCCTAACACTTTTTTCCAAAATATTCAGAGAAAATGACGGTACTTGAATTTCCAGTTGCTCTGACACCCCTCTGCCTGATATTTAATAAACTATTTTAAATTTTATCATTTTCCTCAAGAATCTTCGGAGAAGATGTCTCGGTAGTTGAGTTTTCAGTTCCCCTGACACCTCTCTGCCTGATATTTAATAAACTATTTTAAATTTTATCGTTTTCCTCAGGAACCTTCGGAGAAGATGTCTTGGTAGTTGGGTTTCCAGTTCCCCTGACACCTCTCTGCCTGATATTTAATAAACTATTTTAAATTTTATCGTTTTCCTCAGAAACCTTCGGAGAAGATGTCTTGGTAGTCGAGCTCCCAGTTCCTCCGACATACATTCTATTTAATACACACTCAATAATTTCTGACCACGATGAAAATTTGATCATTGTTTTTTACATAGTAAATATTAAAAACTCATTTGTCCATTTTTATAAATGTCCATTTAGTTAATTCCACTAATATATAAGTCCATTTATTCAAATGTCCATTAATACAGATTTTATTTTTATAGATGGATATCTATACGAATGTCCATTTTCATACTTTTCCTAAAATTCAAATTTCCATTTTTTCGATTGTCCATAAATTTATTTTTACATAAATTCATATGTTCATTTATTCATAAAGACTTTTGTTCAATTAATCATCGATACTTTTTTACATTTTTTTATAAGAATTTTTTAAGCATGCATTTTTAAAATCATGATTTGCATTTCTAAATATAATGGTAAAAAAAAAATTTTTTTTTTCAACAATTTATTCATTTATTTTTTAAACAATTTGTTATAAACAATTTTTTTTTTTTCATTGTAATTTTTTTCTAGAACATAAAAAAATGACAGAAACAGCTACCTGCAACAATATGGTAAAAAAAATTTTGTTCAATTTTTTAAAAAACATTTGGATTTTGTAGCACGACAAAGTCCAAGCACTGACTCGATTTGTCAACAAACAAATTGCTGTAACTTTGCAACTATTGCAGATACAGTTTTCGACCTTCAAGTCGTTTTTATACAGTATGTGTTAAGATTTCTTATCAATCTTTAACCTAACGTTTATCTGCTATAGTTCTCTAACTACACGCATTTATTTATAAAAATTAGTATCTTTTATTTCTTACAATGCTTTTATCTCATTAACAAATAATGTTATGACAAATATGCTTCAGGACTTTTTTGTTACCTGATTATTAAACTATTCAAATATATTTTTTTTATATTTTTAACCTTATTTGTTTATGAGATTTATAATCTTATTTAAATTATTTTCTATTTTTACTCTTATTTTTTAAATGTCTAAAGTACATAGTGATTGAAACTATCAATTTTTACTGTTTATTATATAGTTTAAGTCAACCTCACAATTTAATTTACTATTATTCTCATTGAAGCATAGAATATGGTTGTTGGTTTGAAATCATTAACTATTTGATGTTTGCCAAATGAAAACTTTATATCTGTGGATAATAAGAATCATTTTTTGGTGAATGTTGCTTATTATTCTCGCGATTTATCCCCAATCTTCTACTTTCGATTTGTTTCCAAAAAAAAATAAGAGTAAAAAAAGAAAATAATTTAAATAAGATTATAAATCTCATAAACAAATAAGGTTAAAAATATAAAAAAAATATATTTGAATAGTTTAATAATCAGGTAACAAAAAAGTCCTGAAGCATATTTGTCATAACATTATTTGTTAATGAGATAAAAGCATTGTAAGAAATAAAAGATACTAATTTTTATAAATAAATGCGTGTAGTTAGAGAACTATAGCAGATAAACGTTAGGTTAAAGATTGATAAGAAATCTTAACACATACTGTATAAAAACGACTTGAAGGTCGAAAACTGTATCTGCAATAGTTGCAAAGTTACAGCAATTTGTTTGTTGACAAATCGAGTCAGTGCTTGGACTTTGTCGTGCTACAAAATCCAAATGTTTTTTAAAAAATTGAACAAAATATTTTTTACCATATTGTTGCAGGTTGCTGTTTTTGTCATTTTTTTATGTTCTAGAAAAAAATTACAATGAAAAAAAAAAAATTGTTTATAACAAATTGTTTAAAAAATAAATGAATAAATTGTTGAAAAAAAAAATTTTTTTTTTACCATTATATTTAGAAATGCAAATCATGATTTTTAAGAAAAAAACGATTCCTTAATTATTTATTTAAATAATGAAAATATGAAAAAAACGATTATAAACAATAAGATATTGTTTTTAAGAAAAAATTTTTTTCTTAAAAATCATTATTTTTATACGCAAACAATATGGTGAAAAAAAATTTTTCAAAAATATTTAATTAATCCATTTGTTTATAAAAAATTTATAAACAAATGGCATGAAAAAATTTAAAAAGTAATCATATAATGCTTAACAAGGATATGAAATCAGTAATAGCTTAAGATTCAAAGAAAAAAATTATTTAACATACATTATTTAAATTTTTAATTTTTTTGTTACTTTAAAAATTAATAACTAATGAAATAAAAATATTTTATAAACTTTTTTCTCGTCATCTTGTTGAGTATGCTTATAAAAAGGGCTCCAAGAAATAAAAAATTTATAGATTAATTATTTAAACTTTTACACCGCCTTTTATGACAACACATACCCGTAAAAAAAATGTTAATTAACAATCAAATAACTTTTTGAAAAATGGTGATACAACTTTTAATACCGCGGAATCGTATTCTTTGAAGTGTCTAGATGACACCAGAATTTTTTGAAATTTTTAAATTAATATTTAATTGCATAAAAAAATTATTTAACAACTACGCTCACTCGAGCGGCGTCGACCCTGGTTAAAAAAGAGAATTAAAGAGGATTAAAAAAGCACACATTTTTAATACTACTTAATACTCTCTAATACTCTTAATTCTCCGGAGAATTCAAATCGAAACTGAAATGAATCCTTTTTAATTCTCCTCCAAATTTTTATCATTTTAGGATTAAAAAGAATAAAAAAGGATTAAATATTTTTAATACTAACTAATTCTTTTTAATTCTAAAATAATATTGCAATTTCTGATCTCGCGGAGAATTCAAGAGGATAAAAGAGGATTGGAAAAAGTTTAATTCTAACTAATCCTTTTTAATTCTAAAATAATATTGCAATTTCTGATCTCGCGGAGAATTCAGGAGGATAAAAGAGGATTGAAAAAAGTTTAATTCTAACTAATCCTTTTTAATTCTAAAATAATATTCGATTTCGGATCTCGCGGAGAATTCAAGAGGATAAAAGAGGATTGGAAAAAGTTTAATTCTAACTAATCCTTTTTAATTCTAAAATAATATTGCAATTTCTGATCTCGCGGAGAATTCAGGAGGATAAAAGAGGATTGAAAAAAGTTTAATTCTAACTAATCCTTTTTAATTCTAAAATAATATTCGATTTCGGATCTCGCGGAGAATTCAAGAGGATAAAAGAGGATGGGAAAAAGTTTAATTCTAACTAATCCTTTTTAATTCTAAAATAATATTGCAATTTCTGATCTCGCGGAGAATTCAGGAGGATAAAAGAGGATTGAAAAAAGTTTAATTCTAACTAATCCTTTTTAATTCTAAAATAATATTCGATTTCGGATCTCGCGGAGAATTCAAGAGGATAAAAAAAAGTTTAATTCTAACTAATCCTTTTTAATTCTAAAATAATATTGCAATTTCTGATCTCCCGGAGAATTCAAGAGGATAAAAGAGGATAAAAAAAGGTTTAATTCTAACTAATCTTTTTTAATTCTAAAATAATATTGCAATTTCTGATCTCGCGGAGAATTCAGGAGGATAAAAGAGGTTTGAAAAAAGTTTAATTCTAACTAATCCTTTTTAATTCTAAAATACTGTTCAATTTCGGATCTAGCGCGGAGAATGCAAGAGGATAAAAGAGGATTGAAAAAAGTTTAATTCTAACTAATCCTTTTTAATTCTAAAATACTGTTCAATTTCGGATCTCGCGGAGAATTCAAGAGGATAAAAGAGGATTGGAAAAAGTTTAATTCAAACTAATCCTTTTTAATTCTAAAATAATATTCAATTTCGGATCTCGCGGAGAATTGAAGAGGATAAAAAACGATTGGAAAAAGTTTAATTCCAAGTAATCCTTTTTAATTTTAAAATAATATTCAATTTCGGATCTCGCGGAGAATTGAAGAGGATAAAAAACGATTGGAAAAAGTTTAATTCCAAGTAATCCTTTTTAATTTTAAAATACTGTTCAATTTCGGATCTCGCGGAGAATGCAAGAGGATAAAAGAGGATTGAAAAAAGTTTAATTCTAACTAATCCTTTTTAATTCTAAAATAATATTCGATTTCGGATCTCGCGGAGAATTCAAGAGGATAAAAGAGGATTGGAAAAAGTTTAATTCTAACTAATCCTTTTTAATTCTAAAATAATATTGCAATTTCTGATCTCGCGGAGAATTCAGGAGGATAAAAGAGGATTGAAAAAAGTTTAATTCTAACTAATCCTTTTTAATTCTAAAATAATATTCGATTTCGGATCTCGCGGAGAATTCAAGAGGATAAAAGAGGATTGGAAAAAGTTTAATTCTAACTAATCCTTTTTAATTCTAAAATAATATTGCAATTTCTGATCTCGCGGAGAATTCAGGAGGATAAAAGAGGATTGAAAAAAGTTTAATTCTAACTAATCCTTTTTAATTCTAAAATAATATTCGATTTCGGATCTCGCGGAGAATTCAAGAGGATAAAAAAAGTTTAATTCTAACTAATCCTTTTTAATTCTAAAATAATATTGCAATTTCTGATCTCCCGGAGAATTCAAGAGGATAAAAGAGGATAAAAAAAGGTTTAATTCTAACTAATCTTTTTTAATTCTAAAATAATATTGCAATTTCTGATCTCGCGGAGAATTCAGGAGGATAAAAGAGGTTTGAAAAAAGTTTAATTCTAACTAATCCTTTTTAATTCTAAAATAATATTCAATTTCGGATCTCGCGGAGAATTGAAGAGGATAAAAGAGGATTGGAAAAAGTTTAATTCCAAGTAATCCTTTTTAATTGTAAAATACTGTTCAATTTCGGATCTAGCGCGGAGAATGCAAGAGGATAAAAGAGGATTGAAAAAAGTTTAATTCTAACTAATCCTTTTTAATTCTAAAATACTGTTCAATTTCGGATCTCGCGGAGAATTCAAGAGGATAAAAGAGGATTGGAAAAAGTTTAATTCAAACTAATCCTTTTTAATTCTAAAATAATATTCAATTTCGGATCTCGCGGAGAATTGAAGAGGATAAAAGAGGATTGGAAAAAGTTTAATTCCAAGTAATCCTTTTTAATTGTAAAATACTGTTCAATTTCGGATCTAGCGCGGAGAATGCAAGAGGATAAAAGAGGATTGAAAAAAGTTTAATTCTAACTAATCCTTTTTAATTCTAAAATACTGTTCAATTTCGGATCTCGCGGAGAATTCAAGAGGATAAAAGAGGATTGGAAAAAGTTTAATTCAAACTAATCCTTTTTAATTCTAAAATAATATTCAATTTCGGATCTCGCGGAGAATTGAAGAGGATAAAAGAGGATTGGAAAAAGTTTAATTCCAAGTAATCCTTTTTAATTTTAAAATAATATTCAATTTCGGATCTCGCGGAGAATTGAAGAGGATAAAAAACGATTGGAAAAAGTTTAATTCCAAGTAATCCTTTTTAATTTTAAAATACTGTTCAATTTCGGATCTCGCGGAGAATGCAAGAGGATAAAAGAGGATTGAAAAAAGTTTAATTCTAACTAATCCTTTTTAATTCTAAAATAATATTCGATTTCGGATCTCGCGGAGAATTCAAGAGGATAAAAGAGGATTGGAAAAAGTTTAATTCTAACTAATCCTTTTTAATTCTAAAATAATATTGCAATTTCTGATCTCGCGGAGAATTCAGGAGGATAAAAGAGGATTGAAAAAAGTTTAATTCTAACTAATCCTTTTTAATTCTAAAATAATATTCGATTTCGGATCTCGCGGAGAATTCAAGAGGATAAAAGAGGATTGGAAAAAGTTTAATTCTAACTAATCCTTTTTAATTCTAAAATAATATTGCAATTTCTGATCTCGCGGAGAATTCAGGAGGATAAAAGAGGATTGAAAAAAGTTTAATTCTAACTAATCCTTTTTAATTCTAAAATAATATTCGATTTCGGATCTCGCGGAGAATTCAAGAGGATAAAAAAAAGTTTAATTCTAACTAATCCTTTTTAATTCTAAAATAATATTGCAATTTCTGTTCTCGCGGAGAATTCGAGAGAATGAAAGAGGATTCGAAAAAAGGTTTAATTCTAACTAATCTTTTTTAATTCTAAAATAATATTGCAATTTCTGATCTCGCGGAGAATTCAAGAGGATAAAAAAAAGTTTAATTCTAACTAATCCTTTTTAATTCTAAAATAATATTCAATTTCGGATCTCGCGGAGAATTGAAGAGGATAAAAGAGGATTGGAAAAAGTTTAATTCCAAGTAATCCTTTTTAATTGTAAAATACTGTTCAATTTCGGATCTAGCGCGGAGAATGCAAGAGGATAAAAGAGGATTGAAAAAAGTTTAATTCTAACTAATCCTTTTTAATTCTAAAATACTGTTCAATTTCGGATCTCGCGGAGAATTCAAGAGGATAAAAGAGGATTGGAAAAAGTTTAATTCAAACTAATCCTTTTTAATTCTAAAATAATATTCAATTTCGGATCTCGCGGAGAATTGAAGAGGATAAAAGAGGATTGGAAAAAGTTTAATTCCAAGTAATCCTTTTTAATTGTAAAATACTGTTCAATTTCGGATCTAGCGCGGAGAATGCAAGAGGATAAAAGAGGATTGAAAAAAGTTTAATTCTAACTAATCCTTTTTAATTCTAAAATACTGTTCAATTTCGGATCTCGCGGAGAATTCAAGAGGATAAAAGAGGATTGGAAAAAGTTTAATTCAAACTAATCCTTTTTAATTCTAAAATAATATTCAATTTCGGATCTCGCGGAGAATTGAAGAGGATAAAAGAGGATTGGAAAAAGTTTAATTCCAAGTAATCCTTTTTAATTTTAAAATAATATTCAATTTCGGATCTCGCGGAGAATTGAAGAGGATAAAAAACGATTGGAAAAAGTTTAATTCCAAGTAATCCTTTTTAATTTTAAAATACTGTTCAATTTCGGATCTCGCGGAGAATGCAAGAGGATAAAAGAGGATTGAAAAAAGTTTAATTCTAACTAATCCTTTTTAATTCTAAAATAATATTCGATTTCGGATCTCGCGGAGAATTCAAGAGGATAAAAGAGGATTGGAAAAAGTTTAATTCTAACTAATCCTTTTTAATTCTAAAATAATATTGCAATTTCTGATCTCGCGGAGAATTCAGGAGGATAAAAGAGGATTGAAAAAAGTTTAATTCTAACTAATCCTTTTTAATTCTAAAATAATATTCGATTTCGGATCTCGCGGAGAATTCAAGAGGATAAAAGAGGATTGGAAAAAGTTTAATTCTAACTAATCCTTTTTAATTCTAAAATAATATTGCAATTTCTGATCTCGCGGAGAATTCAGGAGGATAAAAGAGGATTGAAAAAAGTTTAATTCTAACTAATCCTTTTTAATTCTAAAATAATATTCGATTTCGGATCTCGCGGAGAATTCAAGAGGATAAAAAAAAGTTTAATTCTAACTAATCCTTTTTAATTCTAAAATAATATTGCAATTTCTGATCTCCCGGAGAATTCAAGAGGATAAAAGAGGATAAAAAAAGGTTTAATTCTAACTAATCTTTTTTAATTCTAAAATAATATTGCAATTTCTGATCTCGCGGAGAATTCAGGAGGATAAAAGAGGTTTGAAAAAAGTTTAATTCTAACTAATCCTTTTTAATTCTAAAATAATATTCAATTTCGGATCTCGCGGAGAATTGAAGAGGATAAAAGAGGATTGGAAAAAGTTTAATTCCAAGTAATCCTTTTTAATTGTAAAATACTGTTCAATTTCGGATCTAGCGCGGAGAATGCAAGAGGATAAAAGAGGATTGAAAAAAGTTTAATTCTAACTAATCCTTTTTAATTCTAAAATACTGTTCAATTTCGGATCTCGCGGAGAATTCAAGAGGATAAAAGAGGATTGGAAAAAGTTTAATTCAAACTAATCCTTTTTAATTCTAAAATAATATTCAATTTCGGATCTCGCGGAGAATTGAAGAGGATAAAAGAGGATTGGAAAAAGTTTAATTCCAAGTAATCCTTTTTAATTGTAAAATACTGTTCAATTTCGGATCTAGCGCGGAGAATGCAAGAGGATAAAAGAGGATTGAAAAAAGTTTAATTCTAACTAATCCTTTTTAATTCTAAAATACTGTTCAATTTCGGATCTCGCGGAGAATTCAAGAGGATAAAAGAGGATTGGAAAAAGTTTAATTCAAACTAATCCTTTTTAATTCTAAAATAATATTCAATTTCGGATCTCGCGGAGAATTGAAGAGGATAAAAAACGATTGGAAAAAGTTTAATTCCAAGTAATCCTTTTTAATTTTAAAATAATATTCAATTTCGGATCTCGCGGAGAATTGAAGAGGATAAAAAACGATTGGAAAAAGTTTAATTCCAAGTAATCCTTTTTAATTTTAAAATACTGTTCAATTTCGGATCTCGCGGAGAATGCAAGAGGATAAAAGAGGATTGAAAAAAGTTTAATTCTAACTAATCCTTTTTAATTCTAAAATACTGTTCAATTTCGGATCTCGCGGAGAATTTAAGAGGATAAAAGAGGATTGGAAAAAGTTTAATTCTAACTAATCCTTTTTAATTCTAAAATAATATTCAATTTCTGATCTCGCGGAGAATTCAAGAGGATAAAAAAAAGTTTAATTCTAACTAATCCTTTTTAATTCTAAAATAATATTGCAATTTCTGATCTCGCGGAGAATTCAGGAGGATAAAAGAGGATTGAAAAAAGTTTAATTCCAAGTAATCTTTTTTAATTCTAAAATAATATTGCAATTCCTGATCTCGCGGAGAATTCAGAAGGATAAAAGAGGTTCGAAAAAAGTTTAATTCTAACTAATCCTTTTTAATTCTAAAATAATATTCAATTTCGGATCTCGCGGAGAATTGAAGAGGATAAAAGAGGATTGGAAAAAGTTTAATTCCAAGTAATCCTTTTTAATTTTAAAATACTGTTCAATTTCGGATCTCGCGGAGAATGCAAGAGGATAAAAGAGGATTGAAAAAAGTTTAATTCTAACTAATCCTTTTTAATTCTAAAATACTGTTCAATTTCGGATCTCGCGGAGAATTTAAGAGGATAAAAGAGGATTGGAAAAAGTTTAATTCAAACTAAGGTAAAAGCCCCCATTATTGACACTATAAGAATGTCTGTGATTATTTGAATTTTTTTATCATATTTAATATTAATATAATCAACATTTTGCATTGAACGTTTTAATTGATGTTTCTACTTGTATATTTAAATTAATTTACGTAAATAACAATAAAACAAATAAAAAATATATTAATTAAAAACCAACAAGTCGAGTACAGGTATTATTGACGGGGTAAAATAGTGTCAGAGCCAACTATTGACATACCAAGGATCCTATTATTGACAGGTCTAATGCGCATGCGCGGCAGTTTATAAAAAATTATTAAAGACCACCGTCAATTAGGTTCAAATTAATAATAAATATTTTAATTAAAAACGACAAAATACGATAATTACAATTAAAAATTCATCTAGGACACACTTTTATTTTTTTATAAATTCGACGACACTATTCTTGATTCGACAATTTTTTATTCAATGTTTTGTTTATTATGAAATTACTAGACAGCGTGTTAACATAAATATATCGATATGTATGTTAAGGAGGTTAAATTACTTGAGTTTGTGGCCTGTCACTAGTTGACACGCGTGAATTTTTATGTACCGACTATTGACGTCCGCTATTTTTAAATCATAATTAAGATTTATCAGTCGAAATCAATGATTCTAGGGTTATTTAGACTATAAATAACCTGGAACAATTTTTAATAATACACTTACATTAGAACTGTATAGGGAAATCCGTTTCTAAAAATATGATCTCTCTAAACGAAATTGTTAAGAAATTTAAAACACTCTAGCGAAAGTGGCCTAGTCGGGAAAATAAATTTTTTTACAGCGAATAGTTTATACCCAGAAGTAAAATTGAACTATTTTTCCATTTAAAAATATCAAAAAATTGATAAAAAGTTTTAAGCAATGTGATTATCTATACAGTTAATTAAAAAATTAATAAATTAAAACAATATGTCAATAGTAGGGGCCCTGTCAATAATGGGGGCTTTTACCTTAATCCTTTTTAACTCTAAAATAATATTGAATTCCTGTTCTCGTGGAAGATTCAAGAGAATAAAAAACGATTGGAAAAAGTCTATTCCTCAATAGTTCTCTTTAATTCTAAAATAATATTCAATTTCCGATCTCGCGAAGGATTCGAGAGAATAGAGGAGGATTGGGAAAAGTTTAATTCTAACTAATTCTCTTTAATTTTTAAATAATATTTCAATTTATGTTTTCGCGGAGGATTCAAGAGAATGAAAGAGGATTAAAAAAATTTAATTCTTTCTAATTCTAATATAATATTGAATTCCTGTTCTCGCGGAGGATTTAAGAGAATAAAAGACGATTGGAAAAAGTCTCATCCTAAATAATTTTTTTAATTCTAAAATGACTTGGAATTTCTGTTCTCGCGGAGGATTCAAGAGAATAAAAGACGATCGGAAAAAGTCTAATCCTAAATAATTTTTTTTAATTCTAAAATGACTTAGAATTTCTGTTCTCGCGGAGAATTCGAGAGAATGAAAGAGGATTCGAAAAAGTTTAATTCTAACTTATTTATTTTTATTTCAAACTAATGTTGCAATTTCTGTTCCTGCTGAAAATTCGAGAGAGTTGTATCCATAACAAAAAAAAATTATTTTTCTTTTTAACTTTAAAAAAACAAAATAATAATAAATTGTAATTTTATATATAGAAAAATTTTATTTTGGGAAAAAAATAATAATTTTATACGTGAAATTTTATTTCCTTCTATGGAGAAATTTATGGAAAAAAAGTATTTAAAAGGAAAAAGGCAACGGGAAAAAAATGTAAGAGTGATCGTGGGACTCTCGCCGGACCGACAATCCGGCGGGAGAGAGTAAGTGAGCGAAAGATAGTTCTGCGCTCACCGCTAGAGCGTGTGGGCTTCTTGGATATGGACACTTATAGTAGAAGTGTTAAAAGCGCATGCAGTAAACGTTATTGTCAGTCAGCACTCCACTGCTACCAAGTGAACTTTACGTAGCAGAGTGCGAAGTACCTACTGGTAGTGGCGCAGTATACCCTGCACCACGTACTAAATATATATATATATATATATATATATATATATATATATATATTCCTTGGGAATAGCTATTATTCTATTCGAATTCTCTGAAGGGAAATAAAAAGTATTGGAAATTTCTAAACATGAATTCTCCTTAATTCTATTTAATTCTCTGAAAATAATTAAAAAGTATTAAAAATTTCTAAATATGAATTCTCCTCAATTCTATTTAATTCTCTGGAAAGAATTAAAGAGTATTAAAATTTTCTAAATATGAATTCTCCTCAATTCTATTTAATTCTCTGAAGAGAATTAAAAAGTATTAAAAATTTCTAAATATGAATTCTCCTCAATTTTATTTAATTCTCTGAAGAGAATTAAAAAGTATTAAAAATTTCTAAATATGAATTCTCCTCAATTTTATTTAATTCTCTGAAGAGAATTAAAAAGTATTAAAAATTTCTAAATATGAATTCTCCTCAATTTTATTTAATTCTCTGAAGAGAATTAAAAAGTATTAAAAATTTCTAAATATGAATTCTCCTCAATTTTATTTAATTCTCTGAAGAGAATTAAAAAGTATTAAAAATTTCTAAATGTGAATTCTCCTCAATTCTATTTAATTCTCTGAAGAGAATTAAAAAGTATTAAAAATTTCTAAATATGAATTCACCTCAATTCTATTTAATTCTCTGAAGAGAATTAAAAAGTATTAAAAATTTCTAAATATGAATTCTCCTCAATTTTATTTAATTTTCTGAAGAGAATTAAAAAGTATTAAAAATTTCTAAATATGAATTCTCCTCAATTCTATTTAATTCTTTGAAAAGAATTAAAGAGTATTAAAAATTTCTAAATATGAATTCTCCTCAATTTTATTTAATTCTCTGAAGAGAATTAAAAAGTATTAAAAATTTCTAAATATGAATTCTCCTTAATTCTATTTAATTCTCTGAAGAGAATTAAAGAGTATTAAAAATTTCCAACTATGAATTCTCCTCAATTCTATTTAATTCTCTGAAGAGAATTAAAAAGTATTAAAAATTTCTAAATATGAATTCTCCTCAATTTTATTTAATTCTCTGAAGAGAATTAAAAAGTATTAAAAATTTCTAAATATGAATTCTCCTCAATTTTATTTAATTCTCTGAAGAGAATTAAAAAGTATTAAAAATTTCTAAATATGAATTCTCCTCAATTTTATTTAATTCTCTGAAGAGAATTAAAAAGTATTAAAAATTTCTAAATATGAATTCTCCTCAATTTTATTTAATTCTCTGAAGAGAATTAAAAAGTATTAAAAATTTCTAAATGTGAATTCTCCTCAATTCTATTTAATTCTCTGAAGAGAATTAAAAAGTATTAAAAATTTCTAAATATGAATTCACCTCAATTCTATTTAATTCTTTGAAAAGAATTAAAGAGTATTAAAAATTTCTAAATATGAATTCTCCTCAATTTTATTTAATTCTCTGAAGAGAATTAAAAAGTATTAAAAATTTCTAAATATGAATTCTCCTTAATTTTATTTAATTCTCTGAAGAGAATTAAAAAGTATTAAAAATTTCTAAATATGAATTCTCCTCAATTTTATTTAATTCTCTGAAGAGAATTAAAAAGTATTAAAAATTTCTAAATATGAATTCTCCTCAATTTTATTTAATTCTCTGAAGAGAATTAAAAAGTATTAAAAATTTCTAAATATGAATTCTCCTCAATTTTATTTAATTCTCTGAAGAGAATTAAAAAGTATTAAAAATTTCTAAATGTGAATTCTCCTCAATTCTATTTAATTCTCTGAAGAGAATTAAAAAGTATTAAAAATTTCTAAATATGAATTCACCTCAATTCTATTTAATTCTCTGAAGAGAATTAAAAAGTATTAAAAATTTCTAAATATGAATTCTCCTCAATTTTATTTAATTTTCTGAAGAGAATTAAAAAGTATTAAAAATTTCTAAATATGAATTCTCCTCAATTCTATTTAATTCTTTGAAAAGAATTAAAGAGTATTAAAAATTTCTAAATATGAATTCTCCTCAATTTTATTTAATTCTCTGAAGAGAATTAAAAAGTATTAAAAATTTCTAAATATGAATTCTCCTTAATTCTATTTAATTCTCTGAAGAGAATTAAAGAGTATTAAAAATTTCCAACTATGAATTCTCCTCAATTCTATTTAATTCTCTGAAGAGAATTAAAAAGTATTAAAAATTTCTAAATATGAATTCTCCTCAATTCTATTCAATTCTCTGAAGAGAATTAAAAAGGATTAAAAAAATTTTTAATCCTCTTTAATTCTCTTTTTTAACCAGGGTCGTGCGCATGCCTCAACTGCCGCGCAAAAGCCAATTTTAAACGTTAAATAAAAATTATAAATATTGGAGCTACAATTCGGGGAGTCGAGAACTTTTTTACTCAAATTTTCTGCTCTTTCAGAAACTTTTTTAATATTTGAGCTATCACTTATACTTTTTGAGATTTTGCCAAAAAGCTGGACGGCTAATTTTTTTAACGGTTTTTTGTTAATAACAATTGTAATTTTGTTTTGCTAAAAAAATCCAAAAAACTCTTTTTTCCGGACGCCATTCCGGATCGTTTAAGCCATCAACCATATTTTTAGGAGACTTTTAACTATTTTTCGCAGGTTTTCATCTTCTCGACTAGACTAGTCATATTAAATTGTTTCTAAATTTATGAATACACTAAAATGGAACAAAAAAAATATATTGTTATAAAAAAAATGATTAAACAACAGATTTTATACATTTTTACGTCGACTTAATACGATTTTTCAATAATTGCACACCTCAAGCGCAAAAGCGCTGAGGGTGCTTTATGATCGCTCTAAATTTTTTGACTCATTCACTCACATTAAATTATTTCTGTTTTTAGTGACTTATAGCGTTAAATTATTCAGGAGTCATGGGCTAGTAAACACTATAACTTCCGAAAAATACAATTTTTCAACTTAATTTTTTTTTTTTTCAATATCTTCGTATAGTTGATGCGAAGACCCCTTTTGAAAATGGCAGTTAAATATTATATGGTTTAGTTATAATTAACATTTTTAAATAGACATCACACGACAATTTCTACCCTTTGAGCAGCCATATTACTTATTTTTTTTAAATATACATTTATTTCAAGACTGAACATAGCCAAGATTATTTTTTGTTTTTGTTTACTTATCGATTTCTATGTATCGATTATTTTTCGATAGTATCGATAGATGGCACGGAATATACCTATACTAAAGTATACATATTAGCAGCTGGCGTTTCTTAGGTAAAATGGCGGGCTATTTTAAAACTTATAATCTAATTGTTTTTAATTAACAGTCAATACAAAAAAATATGTTAAAATTCAAAATAATATAATGGTTTTCAATGAAAAATTGTTGCATGTGTAATAAACTTTTAACTTGAGTATCATTCACATAAATGCTCAAGGCATACACTTTTGGATTTTCCAAACTTTTTTAAAGTGTGAGGGCGCTGGGGATAACCCAGTGTTATGTCCTCCTCTAGTGAGTAGTGAAGGAGTTAGTTCGCGGTTGATAAATGATCGGCTGAAGGTCGATTCGCCCGGGAGTATTTGAATACTCAGCTATAATACGATTGGGATTTTAAGGGGTTTACTATATTTATAGTAAACTTGAACTGGTTTACGTATAAGTTTTAAAAAAAAGATACTTGTTAGTATTAATTTTACAAATGTATTTTAAAATGCAGGTAATTATACAAAACGTCCAACTCATTCGTGGCTCTGAGTAGATCTAACTTAAAATTATTTTTCGTATCGACAACGAGTTTCAAAAGGGGTGGGGCAACTGGGGCCTTCTCTCGCGGTGGTGGTGGCGAACTAGGTTTCTTATTGGTTTCTTCGCTATGACGTCAATGCTGATGTAGGTGGGACTTCCCTCTCTGCTGCAGCATGGCCCTTCTCTCGGCTCCCAGACGCATTGCCAGCTGCTGCTTTTCCTCTGTAGACGGAATTTTACCGAAGGTAGTCTATTTTATGACTGGATTTCCCCAGTTGCCGACGCTCGGGTATTACAATTTTATTAGGGTGTTCTTTAATCGGCTTAAGTGCCCAAACATTTTACATATTTTACTAAAATTAAGGGATTACAACAATTTCAACTATTGCCTGCTTTAAAGTATACTATCTTAAAAATATACAAATACTTAAAAATAAAATACTTCTCGCAGGCTCGGGTTTTCTAAATCTTATATTTAACTTAAATATTTATTTTCTTTTACAAAACTATTTCTCGAGTGACCAGATGTTAGAATTATTTGGGTCTCTATT
The DNA here is from genome assembly GCA_030273425.1 of Microplitis manilae. Classification (NCBI taxonomy): domain Eukaryota; kingdom Metazoa; phylum Arthropoda; class Insecta; order Hymenoptera; family Braconidae; genus Microplitis; species Microplitis manilae. The sequence continues at coordinate 19,093,455 of CP092728.1, forward strand.
GTTAGCGGGGTTTTCCCAATAAGTTTTAAATAAAATAATTTAATTTTAAGTTCAAATTCCGCGGTATTTATTATTATAATTTAATTTCGCGTGGTGGCGCCTACAGCACGCAGCTGCGCCGTGATAGGACATCACACCAGCCGTCAGAAAGGTGGTCTCGAACACGCGAATACGCGACAATGGCAACCCTGAATGTAATCAATTTTAGTGTTTGGCAATAAACTCAAAGTCATCAGTAAATAATTTTTTTTTGCAAATAATATTATTATTAACATAAATATATTAATACTTTTCGACTAAATTTAAAGTTAATAACTTCGAAAATGTACTTCCAGTTTGTTTACTTTAAGTCAATCAAGTTTTTTATAATGATTTTCAATATAACCTAAAAAAAAATTGAATAAGTTTGATTATTAATAAAAATAAACTGTTTATCAATCTCGAAAACAATTAAATTTTGTTAGTGATTAATGGATGAAGACAGTGGTAAAAGAATGAGAGGTAGAGCACGTGGTAGAGCTCGTGGGCGTGCTCGAGGGCGAATACGAGGTCGTACAAAAAAAGCTGTTAAGGTGTTTCAACTATTTTTATTAGTGTTTTGAATTTAACTTTTTTTTCTCATTGACTAATAATTATATTTTATTTTCATTATTTGCTAAAAGATAATTGAAAGCGATGAAGAAGATACTCCTCAAGTAACGGAACAAATTCAAAAAGAACCCGAAGAAATAGAAACCGAACAGTCTAATTTAGAAGGTTTTCACGATCAACAACAATCACAACCACCTTCGACAGAACATCAGTTTGATTTAGAGGCAGACATATCACAGTTGGAAGCGCCAACTTTCACTACAATAAATCGTGGTCCTCCAGAGCCTATGCTGCGCTTGCGATGGGATCACCGTGTTAATCTTATTGGAGAAAAAGTTCTTAATCCGATGATTCATTGTTGTGACAAATGTCTCAAACCAATTCTTATTTATGGGCGTATGGCAAGTATTTTTTAATCTTCCGACTTAATAAAATTAAATTTTTAAATATTATAATTTTAATCTGTCAATAGATACCATGCAAACACGTATTTTGTTTATTTTGTGGTAAACGAGAAGATAAAATGTGTCCTCGATGCATGGAAAAAGTCTCTCGAGTTGAACAAACAGGACTCGGTACAGTATTTATGTGCACTCATGGAGGTACTAGATATGGTAATGCTGGTTGTCGTAGAACTTATCTTAGTCAACGTGATTTACAAGTAATATAAATATTTTTTCGCTGCATACTAATATAATCAATAGAGTGGTCCGTTTGGAACGACTATTTTTTTCTTTCACTTCTATTTCAAAATGTTGTTGTAGAGAATGAAAAAGAAATTCCTCAAAAAATTCAGCTTTCAATTTTAATTTTAAGTGCTTTAAATTAGATTTTCAAGTTTTCCCATTTAAAATACATAAGAAAGTTAAGATTTTTTTTTTTTAATTCTCTATAGCTCAGCCGCATTTCAAGTTATCAGGCCGTCATTTGCAGCATTTTGTAGGCAATTTAATACTCTCCAAAACTCTCCTGAGTAAATTTACTGATATTTTAATTGTTTTTTTTTTTTTTTTTTTTTTTTTTGTATTGGCTCTTGAATCATATTTTTAATAATAATGTGGGGTTTTAATTGATATTGACTAAATAACTAAATTTACTGTAAAAATGTAGATGACGATTCTTTAGTAAATTTAATTCTCTACTGAAAAGGTCCTTTTAGTTAAGTGGCTCAAGTTCTTCGATCATGTGATATAGCAATTTTATTAATTTTACAAATTTATCAAATTTCATCTCACTAATTTTTATGAATAGCTTGAATTAATAGAAAGAAAATTATTATTGATTTAAAATTAAAATTGAAAGGCATTTGATCAAATTTAAAAAAAATATTTTATTTACAAAATTAATAAAATCGCTATATCACATGAACGAAGAACTTGAACCACTTAACTGAGAGGACCTTTTTTTGTAGAGAATCAAATTTCCTAAAAAAATCGTCATCTACATTTTTACAGTAAATTTAGTTATTTAGTCAATATCAATTAAAAACCCAAATTATTATTAAAAACATGATTTTCCGAACCAATACAGAAAAAACAATCAGAATCTCAGTAAAATTACTTTGGAGACTTTTGCAGAGTATTAAATTACCTACAAAATGTCGCAAACGGCAGCCCGATAACTTAAAATGCAGCTGAGCTATAGAGAATTTAAAAAGAAATTTTAACTTTCTTATGTTTTTTAAATGGGAAAACTTGAAAATCAAATGTAAAGTACTTAAAATTAAAATTGAGAGCTGAAATTTTCAGGGAATTTTTTTGTCATTGTTTATAACGATATTTTGAAATGAGAGTGAAAGAAAAAAATAGTCGTTCCAAACGAACTACCCTAATAATTAATATAATTATTATTATATTATTAATTATTTATTACAATTTTCAGGCTCATATAAATCATCGACATGTATCAGGTCCAACGCAGCCTATTCAAGGAATCCAAGTTGATCCACCACAATATCTTCATCCAAAACCAGATATTGATTCACAAGTAGGAAAAGTCTTATCTTCATCAGTTTCTTCGGTTCGAATTAAACAAGTACCCTCTCATATGGTACAGCCTGTAATGGGCAATGATCCTCGCGTCAATTCCATAGTAAATCAATCGTCTCTTGAACATCGCCAGCAACATCGATCACAACAGATTATGTCAATGCAAAGCTATTCTCAAAATTCAGTATCTTTGCCAACTAATCCTCCAATGAGAACAAATCTCATAACTGTACCTATTCAAGATACTACAATAACTGCTCATGATATGCATTCTCAGCCAACCCATTATTATCCTCCACAACCATCACAAGTAAGTTATGGAGGATATAATGTACCACCACCAGTTTCTCAGGCGCAAAACTATTACCCCGCACAACACTCTGGACAAGTGTCTTATGCGGTGGCACAATCACAACAGCAGTACGTAGTTTCGGGTCCAGCATCCATCCGTCCTTCACCTAATGGTTACATGCAAGATGCTCAGTATGCACCACCACAACAAATTCCTGCGCCACAATCTCAATGGTCTCAGCATCGTCAATTTTATAGATAAATACGATGCTGTTTTTTTTGTTTTTTAAGTAATTTTCAATTAGATGGTTAGTTTAATCGATAATTTATTTTTTAATGAAAAAAAAAAAAAAAAAAAACGAGGAAAGTCTTGTTAACACTTATGACATTGAATTGTTCGTTGAATTAAGTTAAAGTTTTAATTATTATAATTTGTCACCTGTCAGAAGTTTAAAAGTCAGTTTTCATCATTATACAATAATAAATATCTTTTTTAAACATGTTATTAAGACTCTTTATTGAATGTTTAAATTTATCCTTTACGTGACTGAAACATGTTACACGGAGAAAAAAACAGGTAATTTTCCTGTGTTATACAGTAATATTTCCTTTGTTCGCATAGGAATTTTCAATATGCTAACATAGAAATAATCAAATAATGGTTTTAGCTGTATTGTATTGCAAATATAATCTATCTTTTACAACTCTTGTACTGTTCTTATTTGGTCGCCAATTGGCCGTTGAAGGCTTGCTCTCGCTGCTTTTCTTTGAACCGTTCCTCAGCTACCATCACATAGCCCCTTACCATGTACTGGTGCGAAATAATGCCACTCAGTTTTTAAGTTGAAGTCCTTCTTATAATAATAAATGATAATAGTTACAAAAAAAATTTTTTAATTTTTAAAAATCGAGAAAAAATAATAATTATAATTTTAACCAAAGTCTGTTAAAATTACGATGTTAAATAGTAAAAAATATAACCTACATAGTAAATTTTAAAATGAGACATTTAAAAAATGACGCTAATGAAATTTTCTTTCCGTGTAACATCATGGTTAAAGAAGAGCACAAACACCAGATATATCAGGATCTCCTGTTCGAAATTTGATATTGTTATTAAATTATATAAAATTTCATCACTATTATTATTATTTTTTTAAATTTTATTATTACTATTATCATTTTTAGGGATGGAATTATTTATTTACTCTACAATTAAAAAAAACCCCGCGTGAACGCTGTCGGTCACGTAGTCTTACGAGAGCCAATCACGTCATAGTAGTCTTGAGTGAGAGGCACAGCCGATATACGCTCTCTCTCGCACCTTAAGTGTCACATAGTGCTGTTCACACGCACTTACGCGATATTTTCACGACGATCTGGCAGATCAAAAGTTCCATCAAAATGATCTGGTTTTTTGAGATTATTCATCTTTAATTAGCTATATTGTCCTCCCAAAATTTCAGAGTGCCTCAAAAACATTTTTTGAATTTGTTTTACAAATCATTTTTCACTAGGCTGGCTAACATCAAATGCCAACTAATTGATCTGGCTTTTTCATTAATCGATTCTTTACATACCTAATTTGAATAAATATAAAAAAATTATAATGCCTCAAAAAAATTTTTTTAATACGGAAATCACCCTTTTTCAAAAATTCAAGGGTTGGTGGGGGCCGCTACCCTCCAACCAGACCTCGACTATCTTTTTTAGAGGTCTTTCAAGGGCTCACTCACAAAATTTTGCTAAGTGCCTCAAGAACCTATCCAAAATTGTTCACCAGCTCTCCGACTATCTCGTAAGAGTTTTCTCGAGACATTTTGATAATTTTCTATTGTAACCATTTAATATTTTCGCCATGATTAACTTCGGTTCATTTACGATTATTGATGCAAGTCAAATTGAATGTTGTTACTTCTAGTAGACATGATACTAAAAGTAGCAGACATCAGACAGTTTTGTAATTTTTATAAACAAGTAACTTGTAAGTAAAATAAAATTTTTTGAATTTTTAAAGTTTTTGCTATGCAATTTTCAAAAGTTTCTTTTATGGCCGGTATTCATAATCAGGTTTTACAGCTTAAAAGGTAGTTGTTGCGTGTATTAATTTAATGTAGGATTTTTATGATACTACACCTGATTGTTCTTTGATTAACTACAAATCATATAAGACTAATCTGAGTAACATTGACCACCCCAATTTTATAAAAAATGATTTCAAAATATTGTAATTTTGACACGGTCTCTTGAAGGAAAAAGAGATTTATGGGCGGTTTTTTTTGACTTAAATCGAAACAAAATGTAGGAACTTTCTAAAAATTTTATGTAATCAAAACTGAAATTATAAACCACATAAAAAAAAATGAAAATTATTGACCACGCCGTTTTGAAATATAATTTATCAAAGCTCAAAAATTTTTAAAATTTTAAAGACGTATCAAAACAGTATAGTATGATGTGGCAACAGCGCTTATATTACAACAAGATGAGCGCACGAAAATACAAATAGGCACTTAGTATAAAAATATAACCAATAAGTAAAATTAATTAATTATTCTATTATTAATAAAAAGAATTTAATTAATTTATTAATTCAATTAAATATTTGTGAATATTGAAGACAAGTTGTTGAGGAAAGTTGGAGAAAATCAACGTTCAATTCTTCCTCGAGTTATATTAAGCGCTTTTTTTTTTTTTTATTTACTAACACTTGTTTTTATTAACAACTCTGTTTATTTTGATGGTTACTTTAGTTATGTCTTACGACTATAATAATAAAATCAAAAAACGTGCGCAAGAACAGTGAACATTGTTGCCACGATCACTTCTCGAATATTATGGATGTATGTGTATATAAACGTATTGATACTACTTGAATGTATGTGAGAGCAATATGACTGTTCTTTTACAAAACTTTTCAATGAGTGGTGTTCAACTAACAGCTTTAGTTATGTTATTTTTTTAATCCAGTAAGCTAGACTTTTGAACGTTACCATCTTGAAACAACTACCTTAAGATCACCTTCCCCATGTTATTTAGCATCTAAGGTGACTACGGATAACGGCCTATAAGTATTTTCCTTAGTTATTTAAAAGAAATAAATTTTTGTAATGTCTGATACTTCCAGTATCATTTGATACACTAATTATTTAAGTTAACTTTCTAGAATCTCCGTCGTTTAGATTAAGCACTTCATTAAAATTGTGGTCTAATATATCCAGTACTTATCCGGAAATGTTTTTAGGATGAAAATGTAGCACCGATGGCACCCTACAGCTACAGCGGGTGGACTATAAACCTTAGATGGCGCTTAAAATCATTCCGTTGGAGCTAAATTACCATTGGAGAGAGCTGAGTATGTGTGTGCATGTATAAACGCCAGCATTCGTCAGATATGTCTATACATACGATACATACGTACGTGTGATTATCGTGGATTGCCAAAAAATGGTATTATATTATACAGGGACATAAATTTACGGAGATTGACGGGCAAGAACCGAGACGTGACGACAAACTATGACGAGCATCATGGCCGATATTGATACTGAACCAATGTCACGGCTGCTTAAAATTGCCAACAAGTTTAACTGCTTTTATTTATCAGGTATTTTATTATAAGTTTATCATGCAATAATAATTTTCATCTGTTATTGATTACTCGTGAGCGTATACTAGTTTTCATTAAATTACGAGTTTTTTTGTGTTATCTTTGTTAAAATATTGATTTCAAGTTCTTGTTGCTTTTATTTAACCACAATAATCATATTATTTTTTATTTTTTATGCAATGTTTGTATAATTATTATTATTATTTATATTATTTATAATTGAATGATTGAATTTTTTAAATTTGCTTCCACATTTATATTTTATAATACAATATCTCTGAGTTTGTTTGTTTCGTGTAATATTTTTCATACTAATCCTCTTTTATCACAGAACTTTATTCTATTTTTAATTTATTTCAATCGCCTTAGGGTTGATATTAATTTACATGAATACTTACTAATAAACTGTATCGTTTTGTGGTTTGGAAGGACAAAAAAATTTTTATGTTCTGATGATACATGATTTTACGCATCAAAAGTTTTGTCAAGGTTGAAATCAATATATGATTGAGAATTTGTAATGAGTGATCTCTTAATTGATTCCAATCTATAGTATGTAGTTGCATTAAAATTATATAAAAAAACACATTTAAAATTTTTTATTTAAATATTTAAGGCTTTCGTGCTGGTGAATGCAGAGCATTCATTGTCGATGGTCAACAAGTGGGTCTTGTCAGACCTGACGTAATGAAAGAACTTTTAAATTACCCTCAAGTATATCTTTAAATCATTCAGTTATATTCGAAATTATATTATTCAATAAAAAAAAAATAATATGAGAAATTTAATAAATTTGAAGGTATTTCAAGTTCAACCTGATTGTGTACAACTTAATCCTGCGTTCAGAGGATATGCAGAGAGAAGTGCAAGAGTAAATGAAGTATTACAAGAATGGAGAGCTGGTGAAAAATTTATTACTTTAAGAGGCTGGAGAGAAGAATATTATGACGTTCGAGCTCAATTCAATACTCCTCCTCTCTTCAAGATGGATCGTTCTGCGACTTGTAAATATTAGCTTAGAAAATTATTTTAAAACAATTAAGTCATAGTTAAAAATTTATATAACCATTCAATTTAGGTTTATTTGGAATTCGAAAATATGGTGTAGATATCAATGGATATGTGATGGATCCCGTAAAAGGTCTGTCTATTTGGCTACAAAAACGTAGTCCTAGTAAACAAACATGGCCTGGTTATTGGGACAATATGATTAGTGGTGGACTAAGCGTTGGTTTTGGGATTAATGAGACTGCAATAAAAGAAGCAGGTGAAGAAGGAAGTATTCCATCGAATTTATTGACGAAACTTAAAAGCGCTGGTTGTGTTTCACTTTTCTTCGAAAGCGAAAGAGGGTTATTTCCAAATACGGAATTCGTTTATGATCTCGAATTACCAGTAGATTTTGTACCAAGTAACAGTGACGGTGAAGTTGAAACATTTGAATTATTACCGGTTAATGAATGCCTAGAGAGGATACTTTCACCTCATTTTAAAACAACTTCCATTCCTGTTGCCCTTGATTTTCTAATTAGACATGGATATATAACGCCGGAAAATGGTAAGGAAAACGTTAATTTAATTAAAAATTATTGCGTAACAAATGCCAAAAGGGCGTACTACAGCAATTAGATAGTTTGGTGCCAAAAGGGTGCATAAAAAAATTGCTTTTTTGCCGTTTAACTCAAAATCCTTTAAAACGTCAAGATCAATGAAAAGAAAATCGGTCTATCTGTTGACCCTGCGGACCAGCCCCAAAACTTGCCGCTGTTTTCAAGCTCCTTGAGCTCGAAGAAATCGTGAATACATTTTAGTACTCTACGAGCGTTAAAACGTTTTTTACCATTTTTTTCTCCAACAATATCTCTCAAACGAATCAACCGATTGAGACAGTTAAGGTGGCAATCGACACGTTTTATTAAGTTCTACAGCTGATCAGATTTTGAAATCGATTTATCTAGTCGTTTTTGAGAAATTTCGAAAATACTAAAAAAAAAAAATTTTTTAATTCTTCCGATCAAACCCTCCATGTGTCGAATATCACTTTGGAAATCAAAATCGGTTGATACGTTCAAAAGTTACTGAATATTTACAGACGTACGTACGTACATACATACATACATACACTTGGACATCATCTTGAAATTAGTCAGGATAGCTTCCCAGAACCTCAAAACGTCAAGATCTCTTAGAAATTCGATTTTCTAAAATCGGACCAAAACCAATAACTTCCCGCATTTGTAAAAAAACTCCAATTTTCTAAGCGGGAAGTTAAAAATTTTTTGAATTACTAACCCTATTAGGACGTATAAAAAAAAATTTACGTTTTTTACTACGAAACATGGAAATAATGCTTTATCAATGAAAGAATATCAGAATAAATATGAAAAGTCAACAATTGAACGAAATTCAGTACTGAAATGTTTGACAAAAATTTTTTAATTCTCAAAATTTTTATAAAGTAGTAAAAAAAATTTTTTTTTTTCAGTTTATTTGACTCCATGTAGAATTTTTGAAAATCATCTAATTTTTTCTATGCTCTTTTTAAAGTGATTTTGTGTGATTCAAATGAACAAAAAAATAACTCTTTTAAATGCTTCTAAAATAAAAAAACTCAAAACATTTGAATGATTCGAAAAATGATTGCGATGATAATATATATATTCAAACCTTTCGAAATTTCGCGCCTTAGTAGCGAGTAGTATTTCATTTTTGTTTTCAACTTCGATTACAATTAAAACTCATTAAGTTAAGCATTAAAAATAACATTTATTTTGTAATAAAATCTAAATAAATGAACATTACGCTTTTTGGGCTTCGACATTTTTTTTCATTTTCTAACTTAGAATGTGATTGACAGGCGTTAGAAAAAAAAATTTTATACACCTTTTTGGCTTTAAATTACAAAATTTTGAAGTTCCTAAAGCTGAAAGAGCGTGTAATTTGAGACATACGCCCTTTTCATTTCAGAATTTTTTTTTTTTTTCATTTTTAAGCTTAAAATATATTTCCAAAGTAATTGGCAAAAAAAAAATTTTTTTATCCACCCTTTTGGCTTTTGTTACGCGATATATAACTTTTTTTACATTCATATTCAAGAACATTTTAAATCATCCAATATTTTTTAGAGCCAAATTTTATAAAAATTGTGGAATTACTTCATGTACCCCTTCAGACTATGTATAGCTTTGTACAGCAACAAACAAAGTACAAGATAGCAACCAACGGCGAGTCAAATGAAATTTTACAATGAGTTTCGGCTTATAAATTAAAGAATTAGCCATTGATTTCGTATATTAACACGCTATTAACTGAATGGAAATAAGCTGCTCTTTTCTTTAATTCATGTGCAACATTTAATCAGCACGAACAACAAGTGAAATTTATATAAATAATTTAATTTTTTATTTTTATTGCGTTACCGATTTACAAGAATTATTCAATTTAATATTTATTCATTGTCTTCTAACTTATAAACAAAATTAGTTGTTATTTTTTTTTTAAACATCAACTTATTTCTTTGATTTTGTTTTTAAGGTTAAAATATTTTTTAATTTTTCATCTGAAATACGATATACTGTAATTGTAATTATTTTATTAATTAAGTGAAAATAAATTTTTTTAAATAGAAACTTTCAAAATATCAAAAAAATTAATGATAATAATAAATAAATGATTAAATAAAATAAAAAAAAAACGAAGATTACATTTAAGCACAATATTATTACACATTCCAAATATTGAAAAAGAGCACAAAAGTAATCGTTTATAAAACTATCGATAATTTAATATCGTACTCCAACAAAAGTTTAAATCGGTTTCATTTTATTAACAGTAAACAAATTTTTGTATAAATGAAATTTTATTTTATTCTATTTACAAATAAACCTTAATAGCATCGTTATTTTCAGTCTTATATAAAAAAGGCCATTCGGTAGCCGAAATGGAAGGTAGATTTTTCGATTAATCGATATAAAAAGTTAGTTTTATACATAGATATTTTGTGATATATGTTAGTGTATAGTCATGACATAAATTAAACTCATTTTCTAAGAGTGAGGGTAAAAAAGGACAACGATTATTTTCGATATAGAACTTCAGATAATTGATTTGACATAACATTATATAGGTAATGTACCAAACTAACCTTCACATAAATGAAGTATTGGAAATTTAATTAGTATTAGATTATAATTGTAATCGCTGTTACAATGGCAGGACCAATTATAATTATAGGACGTATAGGTACGATTGGAACATCATAAATAATAAGAGAAATACTTTTAAAATATAAAATAGCCGTAAAACTTACAGGTTATTTTGTTCACAATAAAATACACGTATCAACATTGTTTTATAATGGGAAATGCATAAGTTATGTGGTATGAAAACCATATTTTCAACATTTTCTGATTCCATTAAATTTTTCAAGGCTATCAAATTATTGGAAGAAATAGTCAAAACATAAAGTTTAAGGTCATAAATTAAAGATTATTAGACGAGCTTTCAGATACTTTTTACAGAAATTGTCTATGAATATTAGTTTTGAAGTTATATAAACTTTAGTAGTGATTAAAATCTGATTTTTACGAAAAATCATGAAAATTTCAAACAGCCATAATTTCAAAACTATTTGAACGATTCAGCCCATCTTTGAACTTGATCCAGGTAATCGCCTATAGAATAATTGTGGAAAATTTCATTAAGATCCGATAAGAAGTATGGGCGCTATCGTAATGATAAGACAAGTGATAATCATCAGGATTGGAGGTACATTTGATACATCATAAATAATAAAAAAAATACTTTTAAAATATAAAATAGCAGTGAAAATTACAGGTTATTTTGAGTACAATAAAATACAACTGACGAAACTGGATTTTAGTGGGACAAGCATAAGTTGTGTTGCATGAAAACAATATTTTCAACATTTTTTAATTCCATTAAAATTTTCAAGGTTAGAAAATTATTGGAAGAAATGGTCTAAATATAAAGTTTAAGGTCACAAATTAAAGCTTATTAGTCAAGCTTTAAAATACTTTTTACAAAAATTATCTATGAGTTTTAGTTTTAAAGTTATATGGACTTTAAAAGTGATTAAAAACTGATTTTTTCGAAAATTCGTAAAAATTTCAAACAGCCATAACTTCGAAACTAATCGACCGATTCAGCCCATCTTCGAACTTAACCGTGGTAATTACACATTAAATAAGTTTAGAAAATTTCATTAGGATCGGATAAGAATTGTAGACGCAATCGTGTCCTCAAAAGTCGGTTCTATTACATAAATATATATATATATATATATATATATACATACATATATAAATTTTTCAACGAATGGTATTTTTGAACTCTATTCAACTAATTATGATAGTTTACGACGAAATTCCTTGTAAAATCGACCATGAGGACAAATACAATAGTTAGATTTTTAGAAAAATCTACCTAAAAATATCCAATTATAATATTAAAAAAAAAGAAGTATTATTATTTTGTGATTACAAACAAATATGATTAACATTAATTATTTATTTTTTATGTAATTAGTCTTTAATTAATAGTAACTTTTAATATTAGATACTAATGCAATATTACAGTAGGAGAGCTGATGAGCGATTTTGGGTAGGTTCTTGATGCAAAATTTTGTGAGGGCTCCTGAAAGGCTCCTAAAAAAGATAGTGGAGGTCTGGTTGGAGGGTAGCGGCTCCCCGACAACCCTTGAATTTATGAGAAAGGGAAATTTCCTTATTCAAAAAAGGTTTTTGAGGCATTTTGATTTTAGGTAGATTTTTGTAAAAATCTAGGTATTGTATTTGTCCTCATGGTTGATTTTTCAAGGAATTTTGTCATAACCTATCAAAATTAGTTGAATAGAGTTCGAAAATACCATTCATTGAAAAATTTATATATGTATGTATATATAATATATATACATACATATATAAAATACATACATATATATACATACATATATAAATTTTTCAACGAATGGTATTTTCGAACTCTATTTAACTAATTATGATAGGTTATGACAAAATTCCTTGAAAAATCAACAATGCCCGTGAAAAATGAATCATACATGGCCATGTATGACCATGCATGGCCATGTATGACTATACATAGCTTGATACGGCCATACATGACTTGATATGACTAGGTATAGAAATTTTAACTGAATAAAAAAAAATTTTTTTTAATTTTTTTTTTTTTTTTTTAATTATTTTGGCGACGCAGAGATTATCAGATATGCGAATAATTAAATTCCTAATCGAATTGGAAATTTTTAATTCAGAGAAAAAACGCTAGACTTATTAATGACACCACCCGCTTTAGTAGGATTCGAACCCAGGACCTTCCGTACGAGAGACCGACGCTTTGTCGACTAAGCTATGCGACCGACAGTTACAACGAAGTTTACTTGTGCTACGTAAGATTGAAAGGATATAATCACTTTCGAAAAAGCAAAATATAATCATCAATATGCTGTTAGTGATATCAAAAAAATTTTCTATTTTTTTTCACTACAACATCCTGTTTATAAGTAATTGTAATAGTCAGCTCAAATTTTTTATATCCGTGAAAAATGAATCATACATGGCCATGCATGGCCATATATGAATCATACAAGGCCATGTATGGTCATGCATGGCCATGTATGGCTATATATGTCAGTGATTAGTTAGACATATATGGCCATGCATGGCCGTATATGGTTCATACATGGTCATACATGGAGCATATATGGCCATACATAGGCATACGAACTTTTTTAATTTTTTTTCTTTCATTATCTCATAAACAACAAGACCTACAAAAAAAATGTAAATGACAATTTTATAGGAAATTTAATTTCCTACAAAAAAGGTCCCTAGCACCGAATCACTCAGATCGATATTTTCTGAGATATTAGTCAAATAAAAAATCAGTATTTTCTAAGATTTGATTCGACATTTTATGGGAATTCAATGCTACGTAAACTTCAATAATTAATATCTCAGAAAATATCGATCGTAGTGATTTAGTGCTAAGGACCTTTTTTGTAGAAAATTGAATTTTCTATAGAATTGTTATTCATATTTTTTCTGTAGGTCTTGTTGTTTATGAGATAATGAGAGAAGAAACAAGAATTCTATGAAAAAATTTAGTTTAGCGGTCCGTACTACCCCACTCGTATGAGTTACGACTTCGCGATAATGGGTACTTTTGAAGAGCATTCAATTCTGAGAAAATCCCGACTTTGGGCGAGATGATGTCATAAAATGCCACGGAGTTACAGAAGTTTAAAACATAAAAACCCAAGTTTACGTGTATTTTGAATGGGAAATCTTCGCCTGCTCTGGGAAAGTACTTTATATTAATATCAAGGGCTTAAACTCTCAGGGAATTTTTTGGAGGGTACTTCCAACAAAATTTCGGGATGGGAGCGAAAAAAAAAATAGTCGCTAAAAAAAGCAGTCTAATATATAGTCATCCATGACTATGTATGACCATGCATGGCCATACATGGCCTTGTATGATTCATATATGGCCATGCATGACTGTATTCAAAAAGTTCGTATGCCCATGTATGGCCATACATGCTCCATGTATGGCCATGTATGAACCATATACGGCCATGCATGGCCATATATGTTCAATTAATCACTGACATATATAGTCATACATGTCCATGCATGGCCATACATGACCTTGTATGATTCATGTATGACCATGTATGCTCTATTCATGGCCATGTATGCTCCATGCATGAACCATATACGGCCATGCATGGCCATGTATGTTCAATTAATCGCTGACATATATAGTCATACATGTCCATACATGGCCTTGTATGATTCATGTATGACCATGTATGACCATGTATACTCCATGCATGAACCATATACGGCCATGCATGGCCATGTATGTTCAATTAATCACTGCCATATATAGTCATACATGTACATGCATGGCCATACATGGCCTTGCATGATTCATGTATGACCATGTATGCTCCATGTATGCTCCATGCATGGCCATGTATGCTCCATGCATGAACCATATATGGCCATGCATGGCCATGTATGATTCATTTTTCACGGGTGAGGACAAATACAATACCTAGATTTTTAAAAAAATCTACCTAAAAAGGTCTCTTATGGTTTTCGATAAATTTATTGATTTAAAAGTTCTTCAAAGTTAAAGATAAACTTATAGTTAATTTTTGATTTTTTTACTTTGACCGCAAAATTATCATTAGTTCTGTAAAAGTAAATTGTTTATTGCGAACAGTCTTCAATTCTAACTGTGTTATTGAAAAAATTACTGTGAGATTTGAACATCTGAGTCAAAAATAAAACTTGATTCAGGCTTACTTCGTATTATTTTCTTTTGAAGTTATCGATTTGCCGACGATTTTTCGATAAGATCTCGACTTTTTTGACTTAAATTAAATTTTTTCAACTTAAATTAAAATTTTTTTGAACTTTTTTTATCGTAGATTCAACTTATTTGTATTTTTTGGTCTTAGTTTGAACTTATTCGTCTTAACTTCAAACACGATACCCTGGCGGATCCGTTTCCACCGTGGGTTTCAGTGTTAACTTAGTGTAATTCGAATTACACTGAAAATACACCGGAATTTCACGTGTATCACACGGTGGGTTTGTGAAAATTTCACTTTCAGTTTACACTTGTTTCACACTAATCTACTGACACTCGTTTTACACTCTATTACCATTGAATTTCCACTGTATATCCTGGTAGTTCAAGCGCCACCGTACAAATTCGCTAAAAACTCGGCGTATCAACGGAGTTTCGACGGTGTTTTCCGGTGAAAAGCGGTGTTTTGTCTGCCATGATGACACGAGGATTCAACTGTGTTTTCTCAGAGTTTTTACGACGTTTTGTCTGCGTTTTCTAGCGTATTTTTGATATTTTAAAATTTTGGTGTAATTAGTTTGTATAATAATTATTTTCACGTTAAAGGAGAACTTGCACTGAAAAAGAAAACGGTATAATATGATGTAATTTAAGTATAAAATTGAAATTCCCACTGAAACAGCCGCCGTGTAAAATCAGTGTAGTTTTGGTGTACCCTTTCTTTCATCGAAGCTCCGGTGGGAATAGCGTGTAAAAATCGTGTAATACGATGTAGTATATAAGCGCCCGAGTAAAAAAAAAACTATATATAATTTTAAATAATTATATATAATTATATATGAATCATATCGAGTTAGACATAATTATACAAAATTATATATAACCATACAGAATTATATATAATCATATATAATGCCACAAAAAAAATTCAGCCTGTTTTTTTGTCAACGAAAAAACAGGCTGAAAACTTGCAGGAAGGTGAGAAAAGATGCCTGTTTAAAGTGGAGCTATTAATATTAATATTTCGAGGTGCCTATTTCTAATTTTCCATTTTCCATTTAAATAACATAATAAAAAAATTTTATTTTTTTTTATTTTTTTAGCTCAGCATTCACACCTCATATAAATAAATCCATAAGATATTCTTGTGGAGAATTTCACACTCTAAAAAAAAAGGTCGCTTATCATTTTTTGATACAGCCATCTATTCAAAAGTTATTGGAGCTGGAAGTTAAATCAATACTAAATTTTCAGATCTTTTACTTTTCCAGCTGAACTATCAGACTTATTAAAAAATGTCATAGTTCCTTTCTTGTAGACAATTTTATTCCCTACAAATTATTTGTAATGAAGTTCGTTGAAATTCCGCATTGTTTTTGAGTTATTTTTATTTTAATGTTAAGTTCTCAGAATAGATTGGAAGACTATTATTTTTACGAGCTTGGTATTAAATGAAAATAACTAGTAAACAATGCGGAAATTAAATAAACCATTAATAATAATTTGTAAGAAATAAAATTGTCTATCAAAAAGTCCTATGACATTTTTTAATAAGTCTGATAGTTTAGCTGAAAAAATAATGATCTGGAAATTTATTATAGATTTGACTTCCTGCTCCAATAACTTTCGAATAGATGAATTTATAAAAAATGATGAGAGAACTTTTTTGTAGAGCGTTAAATTCTTTTAAAGAATATCCTATGGACTTATTTATATGAGGTGCGAATGCTGAGCTAAAAAAATAAAAAATTTTTTATCATGTTATTTAAATGGGAAATGACAAATTAGAAATAGGCACTAAATATTAATATTAAGAGCTCCTCTTTGAACAGGCTTCTTTTCTCACCTTCCTGCAAATTTTCAGCTTATTTTTTTGTTGAAAAAAAAGTCGTCTCAAAATGGCACACCCTAATGTTTATATATGATTTTATATAATTGCGTATAATTATATATAATGTCAATAAAAAAATCACATGGTTATATATAATCTTACATAATTATATATGGTTATATATAATTAACAAGCAATCTACAAATTCCATAATAAATACCTGTGTTTTACTACAACTTGAATTTTTAAATAACTCGTCATTTAACTATGTTCTGTTTTCAATTGTTTGATTAAAAAATACAATTCATTTTCACTTTTAAAGGAAAACTTTCTTCAAAAAAATATCTCTCATACTAAGAAATAAAAACACTTTAAGCAACTAAAAATTTTTTAATTTAAGCATAAAAATATGTCGATTTGAAAAAAAAAAATGTTGACTTAAGATAAAAATATCAAGATAATTATTTACTTGGTGCAAAATAATCAGATAATTGTAAAATGTATTTGTAATCAATACTAAAAGTTGGAATTATTTTATAATATAAGAATTAGGGTGTGCTGAAAAACAACATTTTTTTTTTTTTCGGGCACCACCAGATATTGACGGAATATGACAAAATAAAAATTCTGTCAGAAGCTTGGCTCTTAAATTCAAGTTTTAGAGGTAGCCCATCGTATTTTTCGGTTTCCCATTCAAATAAAATAGGAAAAATTTTTTTTACAGTTTAAAATTTTATCACTCACCAGGGAATCAGTGTATTGGAAAAATCAATGAATACTTGTGTTAAACATTGAACGTTACACAAAAAAGGCCTCTTATAATTTTTTGAAAAATATTCGAAGTCAGTTGGATTCATAGTAAATTTTAGTATTAATGCACATCTCAAGCGCGAAAGCGCTGAGGGTGCTTTATGATCGCTCTAAATTTTTTGACTCATTCACTCACATTAAATTATCTCGAGATTTTTTACTTTTTCGGCAAAACTATCAGACTTATCTTAAAATGTGATAGAGTCTTTTATGTAAATCATTTCACTTCCTACAATTTATTTTTCACAAAGTAATACAGTTCACTAGAACCAAGAAAATTAATCTCGATACAAAAAATTTGTTTTAATGATTCAGAAAATTGAAATTTTCTTGCACCTAGTAAGTAATTATTCTGAATCAAAATATTTTTTTCCTCGTTAACATATTTTTATGCTTGAACAAAAAAAATTTTTACTTGTTTCAAGAGTTCTTTTTTTCTAAGTATGAGAAATATTTTTTGTAAGAAAGATGTGTTAGTTTTTTTAAACAATATAACATTTTTTGGTTTAAAGACAATAAATTTTCTCGGAATAAGTACTATTTCTTAAACGTAAAAATTTTTGTATGCTCCAACCAAGAAAAAAAAAATGCTTACACTAAGAGAAAAATAAGTTGGGAGTAAAGATATATATGTATATATTAGGGTGTTTAAAAAAAAAAAAACAAATTTTTTTTCTTTAATGGTATCCAAAAATTGAAAGTATAACTAAAAATGAAAATTTTGGTACCAGTCGAAGCTCTTAATAATGATATTAAGGTTTGCCTCAATCCATTTTTCTATTTTCCATTTAAATATCACGGAAAAATTTTTTTTTTTTTTTTTTATTTTCTAGCTCACAAACTAATCAACGGATTTTTATGCACTATAAATGTTTTTATAGGAAATTGAGCGCTCTACAAAAAAAGTCTCTTATTATTTTTTGATGAATCCTACTGTTCAAAAGTTATTTAAGCTTCAAGTCGTTTATAGTAAATTTTGAGATTTTTTTACTTTTTCAGCGAAAATATCAGTCTTATCAAAAAATATCATAAGAACTTTTTTGTAGATAATTTTATTTCTTACAAATTATTACGAATAAAATTGTTCGAAAGTCCGCATTGTTAACAAGTTATTTTTATTTCAATGTCAAGCTCTTAAAATCAATCAGGAATCTATTTTTTTAAGAGCTTGACATTGAAATGAAAATAACTTGTTAACAATGCGGACTTTCGAACAATTTTATTTGTAATAATTTGTAAGAAATAAAATTATCTACAAAAAAGTTCTTATGATATTTTTTGATAAGACTGATATTTTCGCTGAAAAAGTAAAAAAATCTCAAAATTTACTATAAACGACTTGAAGCTTAAATAACTTTTGAACAGTAGGATTCATCAAAAAATGATAAGAGACTTTTTTTGTAGAGCGCTCAATTTCCTATAAAAACATTTATAGTGCATAAAAATCCGTCGATTAGTTTGTGAGCTAGAAAATTAAAAAAAAAAAAAAAATTTTTTTCCGTGAAATTTAAATGGAAAATAGAAAAATGGATTGAGGCAAACCTTAATATCATTATTAAGAGCTTGGACTGGTACCAAAATTTTGATTTTTAGTTATACTTTAAATTTTTGGATACCATTAAAGAAAAAAAATTTGTTTTTTTTTTTTAAACACCCTAGTATATATGTAGGAGAGGGAAGTCACCGGTGCTATAAGCAGCAGCGGAAGTAGTTCGATTCTCGCCACGAGATCGCGCCCACAGGTTGTAGTGTCCCTGGCAAGAAACTTATTTCAGAAGTGTTAAATTCCAAACTTGAGACTATTCTGGCCCGGGTACTCGTCCGTTATTTGACAGAGTGATAAGTACCTTTTTTGATGGTAATATAGTACATCCTATATTACATAATGACAAAAATATTCATTATCAATGTTTCCATGAATAATTATTCTTAGAAATTAAACTTGGGCTTTAATGTAACTTGGACTTACAAAAAAAAATTATTTTAATAAGAAGTATAGAGTCTCTACTATATGAATAATAATTTACAATTCATTTAATACGTTGTACAGGATGTAATTTAAGCGTACAGTTTAAATTTCCATTAATTCAGCCGTGGTGTAAAATAAGTGTAGTTTTAGTGTAATCTTTCTTTTATCGAAGCTCCAGTGAGAATAGCGGGTAAAAATTGTGTAGTACGATGTAATTTAAGCGTGAAATTTAAATTTCCACTGAATCGGCCGTGGTGTGAAATAAGTGTAGTTTTAGTGTAATCTTTTGTCTATTGAAGCTCTGGTGGGAATAGCGGGTAAAAATCGTGGAATACGATGTAATTTAAGCGTAAAATTTAAATTTCCACTGAATCGGCCGTGGTGTAAAATGAGTGTAGTTTTAGTGTACTCCTTCTTCTATTGAAACTCCGGTGGGAATAGCAGGTAAAAATCGTGTAACCCGGAGGAGTGCAGTGTAATTTAAGTGTATGTTGTGTGGAATTTTTTCACATTTACACGGTGGGATTTCAGGGAATTCAGTGGAATCGGATCCGCCAGGGTAATCATTCACCTTAATTTTGACTTGCTAAACCAAGACGAAAAATTGTTATTTATCCGCCTTTTTTTTGCCTTAGTATATAAAAATTATTTCACCTTAGTTTTGACTTTTTCGTCTTATAATTTAAGTCGGATAAGTCTACATCAAGTCAGTTTCGACTTGATTTCAACTTTTTCTTCTTAAATCGTGACTAAGTAAGCCAGTTAAGTCTGAAGCAAGGCGAAAACTCAATGTATTTTTAAGCCTCGTAAAAAAAAGTCAAGTTTGTCTTGTGAAAAACGACTCCAAATTTCGATTTGATAAACTAAGTCTAAATCAAGTTTTATTTTTGATCCGGGTAGCATATGGTTTTCGATCTTCGTGCTTAGCTGAAGTATTAATATATCCTTCAGTCAATTTAACAGCTCTTTCTACAGTAGCAATGACTATTTGCAGGTGTTTAACAATTTTCAAATAAAAATTTCCAAATTCCACCAAAAAATATTTAATAAAATAGAGTCTTGATCAATATGTAAAAAAATTTATTTAATCTGTCATCATTTTTCCGTTGAATTGAAAAATTTTGTAATTAACTCAACACGTCACTCACATTATTCTTCAGTTATTTGAATTTATGACAGTAATTTTTTCAGTAACACCGTTAAAATGAAAAATTTTTTGCAATAATCAATTTACTTTTACAGAAATAATGATAATTTTGCAGTCAAAGTAAAATAATCAAAAATTTACTATAAGTTTATCTTCAACTTTGAATAACTTTTAAAGCAGTAAATTTATCGAAAAACCATAAGAGACCTTTTGTGTAGTGTGTTCAATTTCCTACCAAAGTATGTATCTCTGATATCTGTAGATTAACTAGCTTAGAAGAAAAAAAGTTAAATGTAAAACGCGCCGAAACCCCATATTATTTACATGGGAAATGTATTGTCGTTGGGGCACGGCTTAATTTAAATATTAAGAGCTTATATGGGTCTGATAATTTTTTTTAGGCCATAAACGAAAAATTTAGGGGGCGTCGCTAAAAAAAAAGCAGTTTAGTAGACACCCTAACTATACACTAACATGTATCACAAGATATGTATGTGTAAAACTAACTTTTTATATCGATTGATTGAAAAATTTACCTTCCTTTTCGGCTGCCGAATGGCCTTTTTTAAATTAAAAATTATTTATTTTTAAATTAAAATAAGTTTCAATTAATAATTATTTTAATATACCTATTAAAATTATTTACAACTAATAATTAAAAAAATTTTTAGTTCGTTATTATTTGCAATCAACAACCATACTTTTGTAATTTGATTTATAAAAATTAATTTAATTAAGAAATAACTCATGAACTTTTATATTAAATGCTATTTTTAATAATGGTGGTAGAGCAAGATAATTTAGATGGGTTCTTGATAAATAATCGATTAAACTAAATAAATTTTTTTTGTTTCAAACTGAATTTTTTTTCAAATTTTAAAATATTATTAGACGGACAAGAAAAATAGGTGCATGAAACTAGCTTCTTATCCTGTTGATTCCACAGGAAAAATTCTGTTGCTGCGACATCAGGATTTTGTCCTGTTGCAGCCCCTATTTTTTTCCGTGTAATAATTAATTCCGCGTCGAATAGTCATGGTCTTATGCCGATATGTTCACTGATTTTCTCGTGTTTAGAAAACAAAAAAAAAACTTTCATTATATATACATTTATATATTAGGGTGGCCCAAAAAAACCGACTACTTTTTTTTTTCGAGTCTCTTATGAAAATATACTGGTTTTTATTTCAAATTTTTTTCTTTCTCGTGGCAGCAATCGTTTATATTTGTGAAATTATAACTACGCTACGAATTTAAGCCCAAAATTTTAATATCTAAACGGCGCTCAAGAATTTTGAATGTTTCCGAGTGCTGTCGTACTAAAATGGGAATGTATCATTACTTAGGCAGGGTTAAACGGCATCAGAATAAACTTTTTCATTTATTTTTTTTTTTTATTATTTTTGGATCACAAATACATGATTTATATCATGTCCAAGTAAAAAAATCTAATTTGGTAAATAACGGTCACCTTAATGTATATGGGGCATTCCACGCCAAATCGAACGGTTTTCAAAATTTTAATTTTTAATTTCCGTCATTTCTTGATATATTTTAGTACTCATCAAAAAACTCATCCTTTTAAATTTTGAGATTTTTTTGATCATTGATTCAAAAGATATGGAATTTCTAAAAAAATTACTCTTTTCATCGTTTTTTGTCTATAACTTTTTGAAAAATGGTTTAAATACAAAAACTCAAACAATAAAAAAGTTTCGTTCTTTCATGTTCTTTTAGAAAAAAAAGACGAATAGTTTTTTGGAAAAATTTTTCCGCGTTATTTTCGAGTTTTAAAACTCTCAAATCGTTTTTTAAAAATCATGCATATTTTGATTTCCCTGAAAATTTGTGACAACAAACTACTATCTATTCCACAACTTTTCAGGTGGTTTTGGTCGTGAAACCTCCGTGGCTACTATTTTTTATTTTTATTTTTGGAAATTGAAAAAATTTTTTTTTCCTATTAAAAATCATTAATTGCTATTTTAGTCGTTATATATTACTTTTTACATCATTTTACAGTATTTTCTTAGAATTCATGCAATCTAGGGATTTCTCAAATAGCTCGCTAATTTTGTTTATTTTTAAAAATGTATTTTTTAGCAAACAAAATTTAGTAAAAAAAATACACAAATTTAACGAGTGATTTAAAAAATCCTTTGATTGCGTAGAATTCTAATAAAATACTGCAAAGCTATGTAAAAAAATAATACATAATGACAAAAATAGCAATAAATGATTTTTTATAGGAAAAAAAAATTTTTTCAATTTTCAAAAATAAAAAAAAAATAGTAGCCACGGAGGCCCCATGACCGGAACCACCTGAAAAGTTAGGAATAGATGATAGTTTGTTGTCACAAATTTTCAGGGAAATCAAAATATGCATGATTTTTAGAATATGACTTGAGATTTTTAAAACTCGAAAATAACGCGGAAAAATTTTTCCAAAAAATTATTTGTATTTTTTTCTAAAAGAACATGAAAGAACGAAACTTTTTTATTGTTTGAGTTTTTGTATTTAAACCATTTTTCAAAGATTATAGACAAAAAACGATGAAAAGAGTGATTTTTTTAGAAATTCCATATCTTTTTGAACCAACGATCAAAAAAATCTCAAAATTGAGGAGGATTAGTTTTTTTAAGAGTACTCAAAATTATCAAAAAATGACGGAAATTAAAAATTGAAATCTTTAAAACCGTCCGATTTGGCGTAAAATGCCCCATATATAGATTATTAAGAGATGAAAAAAATAAGTATTCATATAATAATTAAGGGGAAGGAAAAAAATTGGAATTCCGCGCCATGTATAGAATAAACGTAGAATGTGCATGCGCGAATTTTATATTAATTATAATATAATTAATAATAAAATATTTAAAACATGTGATATGATGATGAAAATGATGGTCCAATACTGACCTAACGATTAAGAAAAAGAATATGTTAAAAAAAAACAGTTTAATCGTGAATGAGGTGCTAATTAGTAAATTATTTTTATGGAAAATTAAAAAAATTATTTGAAAAAAGAAAAAAAAATAGACCTAAAAAAATAGTGGACCTCAATGGAGCCAACGGAGACTTATCGATTCAGGTCATTTTCGTTGCGAAATTCTTTAAATGAGGTAATAAAATTGTGTAGGTTCATTTTATAACTTTTGAAATAGATTCGTTATTTTCTCATATGATATCATATACAACTATATATTTCTGCTTGCTATTTCATTATTTCGGCAATACCGACAGCTGTATTGATTATTTATCCATCTACACTAACTTAAATTGCATGTGTTGTACTGTCTATTGTTGGAAATTCACTTTGACCTGTTTTATGTCTGTTAATTCGTTGTTGTTTGATAAACATTGAATTATGGAGTCTAAACTTCGATTCAATAGATGTTGTAACCTACTGAAAATTGATGACCATAAAAAAAGTCTGGGATTAAGACGAGCTTTTAAAAACTTACAAAAATTATGGAATTCGAGTAGTTTCGATTATCAGGTACAAATTTTGAAATTGCTGCCAAGTAATTGGAGTATCAATAAGATTTGCGAAGTTATGGGCGCTACAAAACACATGGCAGTTATCAAAATCGCTGAAGGAAGAAGAAAGAATTTTATCAAGACCCGAAAAAAAGGTAAGGTTTAAAGTTGTTAAATTATAGTTTATTTGATAAATCTTAACTCTCTAGAACGACCGTTATCCGACGAAATTAAATGCAAAGTTATTGACTTTTATAAAAACGATGATATAAATGTTAATTTGCCTGGTAAAAAAGATTTCCTTTAAACACGAAACGATGATGGCTAAAGACAATACGCCTATAAAAAAAAAATCATTTTATGTAGTTTGAAAAAATTGTATGAAACTTTCAAAGAACAACATCCAGACATCCAAATAAGATTTTCTAGCTTTGAATCATTGAGATCTTTGCATTGTGTATTGGCAGGATCTGGTGGTACTCATACTGTCTGTGTGTGTGCTGTTCATCAAAACATCAAACTCATGCTAGGTAAACACTATAAAAATTGGATTTTAATTGTAAAAGCTAACGATTTTAACTTCTGGTAGGTTCTCATTTAGCGTCGCTTACTCGTCATTCGACGATTCCTTTGGTGCAGTATAAGGATTGTCTTAAGCTAATACTACGTTCCAATCCATCATCCAGTTGCTACTTTCTGGAATGTGCGAATTGTCCAGAAATCAAAGTACTTGAAGAGATTACAAGCCGTGTTCGATGATAACGCAGTTGATGATGTTACTTATAAATATTGGATATCTAATCCTCGTTGCAGCCTTGAAATACTCATCCAGGACTCTTCGGAATTCACTGAGATATTTTCTAATCATATCGTTAATCTGTTACCGCATGGTTTTATTGCTGAAGAACCATCTGGTTTTATGAAAAACAAAAAAAGAATCGTTAAAAAATAACGAATTCTTGGTGATTTGTGATTTTGCTGAAAACTATACTTTTGTGATTCAAGATGCAGTGCCAGAATTCCACTGGAATAATAATCAAAAGCTATTATTTTTCCCGTAGTGATCTATTACAAACAAAATGGTGAATTAACTCATCGAAGCTTAGTTATTATTTCAGATAATAATAATCATGATGCGGTTGCAGTGTATGTGTATCTTAAAATTGTCACTGATTTCATCAAAGATCTAAATCCCGATGTTGAAAAAGTTTTTTATTTTTCTGATGATGCTCCACAGCAGTTCAAAAATTTAAAAAATTTCGTGAATCTTTGCTATCACAAAGAAGATTTTTATTTAAACGCTGAAGTGCATTATTGAGCTACAACGCACAGTAAAGGACCTTGTGATGGAGTTAGAAGAACTATAAAAAGAAAGGCATCAAGAGCTAGTCTTCAACGGCCAATTGATAATCAGATAACAACACCTCAAGAATTCCACGAGTGGGTATCTGAGCTGAGTTCTTTACCTAGCATTGCTGTAAGATTTTCGCCTGCAAATGACTATACTATTGCAAAAGAAAAATTAGATCTGCGATACAAAACAGCTAAATCAGTTGCAAGCACACAAAAATTTCACTGTATCATCCCAACAGCTAATGGAAATATAATAGCGAAAGAATATTCTAATTCAAATAACGAGCGTATAAGTAAACTTTTTAAAAAATTGCGTAAATAAACTAATATTTTGTTTTGATTAGTTATAAACAGATTTAACAAATTATTTGAAAAATCATTTGATTGCGTAGAATTCTAAGAAAATACTGAAAAACGATGTCAAAAATAATATATAATGACAAAAATAGCAATTGATGATTTTTAATAGAAAAAAAAGAATTTTAATATTCAAAAATCAAAAAGTAAATAGTAGCTACGGAGGTCCCACGACCGGAACTACCTGAAAAGTTGTGGAATAGATAGTAGTTTGTTGTCACAAATTTTCAGGGAAATCAAAATATGCATGATTTTTAAAAAACGATTTGAGAGTTTTAAAATTCGAAAATAACGCGGAAAAATTTTTCCAAAAAATTATTCGTCTTTTTTTTCTAAAAGAACATGAAAGAACGAAACTTTTTTATTGTTTGAGTTTTTGTATTTAAACCATTTTTCAAATAGTTATAGACAAAAAACGATGAAAAGAGTGATTTTTTTAGAAATTCCATATCTTTTTGAACCAACGATCAAAAAAATCTCAAAATTTAGGAGGATGAGTTTTTTGATGAGCACTAAAAAATATCAAGAAATGACGGAAATTAAAAATTAAAATTTTTAAAACCGTTCGATTTGGCGTGGAATGCCCCATATACATTAAGGTGACCATTTTTTACCAAATTAGATTTTTTTACTTGGACATGATATAAATCATTTATTTGTGATCCAAAAATAATAAAAAAAAAAATAAATGAAAAAGTTTATTCTGATGCCGTTTAACCCTGCCTAAGTAATGATACATTCCCATTTTAGTACGATGAGTATAATTTTATTACTCGCTTAAAAATAAGCGTACAGCAATGACTAATACATGTTTTTGAACAAAATTTACCGCTCTTCAAAAAAAGTCTCTTATGTTTTTTTTCGTGACTTCAACCATTTGAGAGATATTTAAGCGCGAAGTAAAAGAAATTTTTTATATCATCAGAGCGAAATTTAGAGTTGGTTCGTGAAAGTTGTCTTTCAACTTAGAGCTTAAATATCTCTTAAACGGTTGAGTTTATCAAAAAAATCTAAGAGAGCTTTTTCGAAGAGCGGTAAATTTCCGACAAAAAACTTTCAAAAGCCTAAGTATATATCCGTTTACTGGAGAGTTATAGAATTTTTATCGAAAAACTTTATTTTTTAAATATATCAACTTTGAGATTCGATATCACTTCAATAGTTGGATTTACAAAAAAAGTGTAAGAAACTTTTCTTGAAGAGAAAAATTTCCTACAAGAAAATTCATAGCGCTTTATTTTATGTCAATGTGTTATAAAGAGTAATAAAATTTCAAACAAAAACGCCAATTTTTTTAAACAAATTATTAAACTTTGACCTTCAATATCTTTCAGATGGTTGAATTCACGAAAAAAAAATGAGAGACTTTTTTTGAAGAGCGGTAAATTTTGTTCAAAAACATGTATTAGTCATTACTGTACACTTATTTTTAAGCGAGTAATAAAATTATACTCATTGTACTAAAATGGGAATGTATCATTACTTAGGCAGGGTTGAACGGCACTAAAATAAACTTTTTTATTATTTTTGGATCACAAATAAATGATTTATATAATGACCAACTAAAAAAATCTAATTTGGTAAATAACGGACACCCTAATACACATACATACATACATACATACATACATATATAAACTTTTGAGTGGATGGTATTTTTTTACTCTACTAGGTAAAATCTGATATGTAGTGGCGAAATTCCTTGATAATTTTATCATGAGACCCATTGCAATGGTCCAATTTCTAAAGAACTCTACCTAAAAATAATTTTAATCATATTTTTGTCAGCTGAAAAAGTGAAAAAGCTTAGTTGCTATTTGGAGTCATTTAGTAACGCTTAAACCTCCTTAGTAAGGATTAATAAAGCACACAACGATCATTTTAATGACAACGCCAGTAATAGTGCAATATTTTTTTTATTAACTTTTAAACTCAAAAGTTTTTAAAATAATTATTTGAGTTATCAAGAAATTGTTTACTTTAAAATTATTTATTACAATAATAATTCTTAATAAGTTGTAATAAGGAAAATTAAAAAATATTATTAAATGTTATATACAATATTTTTAATAGACATTATTCGTTACTATAAATTCGATGTTTGGAAATAAAAAAAAAATATGTATAATAAATTACTTACCAAAAAAAACAATAAATAAATTAATTTGATTTGTTATTTTTAAGCTCTTTGATAACAAACGTTTTTCGTAATATTACGAAAATTTGAATAATAGTATTAATATTCGTGATAATAATAATAATAATAATAATAATAATAATAATAATAATAATAATAATAATAATAATAATAATAATAATAATAATAATAATAATAATAATAATAATAATAATTTATCAATATATGTAACTGGTATCTTTAAAATTATTAGTGAACACAAAATTACATAAAAAAAATTAATAGATTTTTTATATCCAGTCTAGAGTTATACATTCTTCAACGTAATCTATTTTTAAATCATTTTAAATTTAAGCTTTGAAAAATCTCACAACTCTTACAACATATTGACGACAAATAGGACATTCATTCATTTGCTTGCCAC
This sequence comes from Microplitis manilae, assembly GCA_030273425.1. NCBI lineage: Eukaryota > Metazoa > Arthropoda > Insecta > Hymenoptera > Braconidae > Microplitis > Microplitis manilae. The sequence continues at coordinate 19,121,805 of CP092728.1, forward strand.
AATTTATACAACAAGCCATATGCCCGCATTCTAATATTACACATTCAATCGGTGAATCCCAACATATTTTACACAAACTTTCATCGTAAAGACCTTCCGCATTTAAATCTAAAAAAAAAAGTGGTCAATTTAACATTGTAAATATTTGTCTACTTAATAAAAAAAAAAAAATTAGTGTTACTACTACAACATCCAATAAGTCTTGTTTTGTACGGTCAATTGATCTATCAATTTTAAAGAAATCAAATTTCGAATTATAAATTTAGTTTAATTCAGAGTAACGTAATTAATTAACCTTTAAAATAGCATATAAGAAAAAAAATTAATCAAAATTATTGAAGTCTAGAATCATTTATTTTATTTTTTTTTTCCCGGAAAAATAAATTTGATCCGCTTTAAGTGATTTATACTAAATATATTAAAAAATACTAAAAGACTTAAATTAGTATTCAATAAAAAAAAATTCTATGTTTTGCTAATAAGTAAAAAATTTTATCTACAAAAATAAAGATAAGGTTGGATTTATTAATTGAGTTATTGTTTTTTACAAATATAAATTAACAACCTCAATATTTTTATTTTTATCGTTATTATAAAAATTATTATATGATAGTAGTAGTAATAGTAATAGTAATAATAATAGTAACAATGAAATGGTTATTACGCAATTCTGTATGTTTACAAAAAAACTTCAACTCTTTATTTTTAAAATTTAAATGAATTTTAATTGACGTACCAATTTCGAATAGTTTAATGTAATTATACTTGCCTTCTCTTGATCGTTTATGAGCATCCCAAAGTCTTGAAGCTCTGTCAAGTAGTTCAGATCTTTCAAGACAACCTTTAAAATCTACTCGATTTGATCTAAGAAGATCTTTTAATTGTTTAACATTAAGATATTCTAAATCTGACCTTCCCATTATATCAGATAGCTTCACATTACCAGTCCACTACAATAAAAACTAATATAATAACTATCGTACTAAATATTGATTATTAAAAAAATTGCTTACCGAAGAAAGCTCATTAAATACCGACTGATTACTATTATCAGAATTTTCTTGAGAACGATTTGGTTCTTCTTGAATTTCAATTTCTTCGTCCTGTTCTTCATTCTGCTCTAATTCTGTCTGTATTTGCTCAAATTCTTGTTCTTGCTCTGTTATCAACGGTTCGGGACCCTGCATTGGACTGATATCCTCTTCAGATGAAATTTCTTCTATATCTACATTATGATTTCTTGAAGAAAAATCTGGCTGATGTTCTGATTGTGGACTTTCAACTGTTTGTCTTAAGTTTACTGGAGGACTTCTTGATCGCCTTGCTGGAGAACCAGGTGGTGTATTATATCTTTCCTGAGGTCTGCTGAAATATAAAAAAATGCTCATTAAAATGTTCACAGGAGTTAACATTTTTTATCCAATTACCTCAAAGGTTGAGAAACATTATTTGTTAATAATTCGGTGTCTATTTGACTTTCTCCATTTGCATATCTCATCAAAATATTGACTAAATCTTCTTTTTCTATTTATTAGTAATAAATTGAATTGAAAATGAATAATAAAAAACCTCGGAAAAAAAAAGTTAAGAAATCAATTCTTACCTACGCATCCCCTAAGAGATACTTTCTTTGCAATAAGATACTGCTTGAGATCTTTTGATTTCATTGCCAATACTTGAGATTTTATAAGTGGTCTCCTGGATAACATACTACAATTATCACAGCTTAGAACTCTGTCTCCTCTTCTGATTACACAATCTGTGCAAAAAAATCTCAAACAATCTTTACATTGCTTCTGTAACAATAATTATTTTATTCTTTCATAAACAAGAAAATATGTAAATAAAAATAGATTAAGAAAAAAAAATATACAAGCTGAAAAATTATTAACTTTTCTTTTGAATAATGTAAATTTAGTTGCACAGGCTTCACAAGCCATGTCGTCAAATATTTTATTTGGAATAATACTATTTAGTATAGTTTTATAGGTTATGTCATTATCCATGGATACATCCAATTGGCGTGACGTTTTTCACTGTTTTATCAGTTTATCAATACTGAATAGTGAATATATAACCCTTGTAATATTTTTTTTATATTAGAAATAAAACTTTTAAACACTATTAATAATTTATACAAATAGTTATAGAAACTGTCAAAACAGAGTTTGTAACGTACAACGATAATTCATTTAAATTTTAAATTCATTACGATGCTTAAATTTTTACATGATTATCGTAAATTAAATTAAATTATTGCATATTTATTTAATATTTTCATCCAATTCTAAAAGGCATCAACACTTTCAATTTTTATTCACACAGTTATATTTTTATATTTACTAACATAAGATAACGAATATCTTTGTTAATTTATCAGATAATAATTTAGCTATTAGATATGCTCATATGACATTAAACGGTCTTGCGTGATCTTTCTACTCAACAATTAATTTAAATCGATATGAAAATAAACTATTGTTTAAAATTTAATTTACTATTTTATATTGATTTAAATAATTAAATTAAATTTCAAGTTATCTTTATTATCTTTTTTATTTTTTCAATATTTTAGATTTGTATACCTTAAATCTTGTAGATAATTTAAAAAAGAGTTTATTTGTTCATTATGAAAATTTTATTTATAAAAATATTACTACAATATTATATAATAATAGAATTATTAGTTACTTTATATCAATGGCAAAAAATTTATACATTTAAAGTGGCTATTAAAAACTAAAGTTATAAATCAAATTAAACTAGATAAGTATTTACGGAACATCCCATGACAAATCACTAAGGTCATGACCCAGACCATTTTCAATTTTCCTAATTTTTAGTTTTTTCATTAACTTCTTGAATTCTAGTTTTATAATAAAAAAAAATTTTTTTAAAATAGCTCTCTATGAGATGACCCCAAAACTTCCCACTGTTGTTTAGCTCAGAGATCTCAATAACGTTGTTGTTTAAACATTTTTGAGCTTTTCGAAAAAAATATATTTAGTTTAAAAAAGGTAATTTTTGACGTACTACATTTCACAACTGTTTTGCAGCAATCAAAAGAGATTGTTCATACTTTGATCTTATTAAATTTTTATACAAATTGGTCAAGTGATTTAAGAATCATGCAATAAAAAAAAAAAAAAAAATGTTTTTTAACTTTTATTTTTCGAATAGCTTGAAAACTATGTGGTCCCTTTCGGTTGCTGCAAAGTACATTTAAATCGATTAATTCACTCCATAGATATCGTACGACTAAGTTAGAACCCGTACGAAGGTTCACCTGAAAATGGTCAGAAACGATTCCTTGGGCCTCAAAACGTGTGGACATCTGTCAAAAATTCAAGTTTTGAAAATCATGCCAAAACTAATAATTCCTTTTCTTTAATTTTTAATTTTCATAGCGGGAAGTTGAAAATCATAAAATACAGATGTCTAAATCCAAAATATATATTGCTTATTCATAAGTAATAATTAAGTTTTCATAAAAATTCGAGGTCCTATCATAATGTAAAGTAAGCATCTCATATAAATTAAAAATTTTGTTTCTAATCCGTCGTAAAGTTGAACAATTCAAAAAAAAAAAAAAAATATAATAAAAATAAAAAATTGTTAATTGTTCGATTTTTTAAAATAAAAAATATGTAGAACCAAGATTCTGTAAAGATTACCAATATTTTCATGACTGGATAAAGAAAAATAATAATATAAGTGGAATATACTGTTGTACACACATGAAATGAAAACACGAAAAGTCGATCAACGTCATTAATAAATCATGAATCATATTTGTATGGAAAATTCGTAGTTATGACGACGACACAAATGCATGCTACCAATGAAAATCGGCCACATAAAGTTAGCTGAATTTTCAACCAATCATATACCTCAATAGCTACTAGAATGTTCTCTAAATCCCTCTCCAAAACACGATATTCCGCAGTATGAAGGAGTTATTTCATCAGGTATGGTGTAGAAAAAAAAAATTGGTGACGAGTGAAATAATACGAAGTATTTGAATATTGTACTCCGATGTGTTTGGTTATAATATGATATCAATTAATTTTGATTAAAACAAAATTAAAACTACGATTAAAGTTTAAATTATAATATCATATTGTACTAAAAATAACAGTTAATATAATTACAAGGTCGTGTAAATAAAAATCTATGGCATATTATGATTTCGCCAAAGAGTGTGATCATTACATTACCTCAGGGGCTCCAAAAATCATCAATGATTAGCCCAGTACGTAGTCTTATTAAACCAACTGGAAATTTAAATTTTACTACATCTATCTTAGCCACAAAAGCAAAAGTTGACTCTAAAAAAATGCAAAAAATTCAACAAGATTATTATGGAGATGTACATGGTGAACCTATCAAATCAGATGTATGGATGAGAGGTAAAAAACGAAGACTTGATCATCTTACGTGGGAAGAAAAACTTCAAAGAAAGTAAGTATTTCTTTAAAGATCACCATATGGTACAAAAAAATTGAAATTGAACAAATTAAACTGTTTGTTTTTTTTCCATTAGGAAATTAAAAAATAGAGTTGCTGCACAAACATCTCGAGATCGTAAAAAAGCAAAGCTTGATGAGTTAGAAGAAACAGTTAGAACTTTAATGGAAAAAAATGAATTTATCACAGAAGAATGTACAAGCCTAAGAGCTCAAAATAAAGCATTAATTGCGGAAAATCAAAGACTGAAAGAAGGAAATAAAAACATCAATAAAACAGACGACCGTTATTGCTCAATGTGTTTAGGTCGTGTTGGTTGTGTTGCACCCGCGCTGGGATCAGCCGTATCCCCCATTAACCCTCTGCCGCAGGGTGGGGCAACTCAACTGGCACCGTCCCTAACACCATCAGCAAGTGCGGAGATACTGTTGAAGATATTGACCCTTTACCTCCTCTGGAGGAACTCTTTGCAGACATCCAAAGTGATGATTACATCGAACGACTCGAAGAGCTTGCAGAAAGTCTTTTGCGAGAAGTTACCGCTGAAGTGGAAGCTCATTCTCAAAGACCAAATCAACAGGTAAAATAGTATAATTGTTATTAACATTTAATAATAAATAAATCTTATTATTAACTTTTTAATATTCATTTTTGAATGTTGATAAAATTAAAAATGTCTTTCAACTTTTGAATACATTAGCTATTACATGTTTTAAGAAAAAAAAATGAATCTTATTTTTATTTTTAAATCTGTTATTTTAAACAAAAATTTTGTTATGAGCAAAAACTGTTTCGGTGATTTGAAATCATAATTAATAAATTAATTACTTAATTATTGAATTAATATATATTATACTGATTTAATATAAACTTTTTTTAATTATAAAAATCTCTTCTAACTTTTATTAAACATTATTTAAAATAAAAGAACTGAGAACTATAAAAAAATGCTAAATTTTTATTTATATTTTTTACTCAGGTCACCATCAAGAAAGATACCTTTGAAGAATCTGATGATACAAAAAAAATGGTGGGGCAGACATCAAAAAATGTGGAAGCCAGTCCAATCTGTTCTAGCTTAAATCTTTATCCAAAAGAGTCAAGCTCCGCTCAATACTTGAAAAAATCATCAACACCATCAGAATTATTCAAACGTGAAGTTAAAGTTAAACAAGAACCAGTTGTTAACGATATGGACACAGTTTATGGAACGTACGATGAGGCTACAAACTGTATTACTATTATTTATCCAGGAGAGGATGATAGTATTAGGATAGATGAATGTGTCCAGGAAATTAGCAGTGATGAATCAACTAATTTGACACCGACCTATTCGTATAACGATCATGTTTCACCTGCTTATTCAATGACAGATTCTATGTCACCATCTAGCATTCATTCTGATGACTCTGAGGTCAATTCAGCATACTATAAATTTAAATCTAATATCTCAAATAGTGGATATGAGTCTCACGATTCACCACAAGTTGAGAGAAATACCGGCACTACAGCACTTACAGATTTATGGCACGAAAGTTTTTCGGAATTATTTCCAAGCCTTGTTTAATGTTAATAATTTTAAATTGACAAATAACATTTATGTATAAATTCTTTATGATATTTGTTCACTGGATATTTAATTTTTTTATTTTTTAGATGTAAATATAATATAATACTTTATGTATATTTTTATACTTACTCGAATTTATTTAAAACTAAGTTTTAACTGGTCACAATTCTTGTTTGTAATTTCATTTAAAATGCGAAATAAAACGCCTTATAAGCTAACAAATAAATCAATAAAACTTTATTCAAATTTTTTAATGCCTAACGCGATAAAAATTAAATTTTGAACAGGCTAAGTTCAAATACTTAAATAATATTTCAAACATTAATGAACAAAATTTTTTTTCTTACAAAGTAATATCAAAAATTTATATTACAGTTAAAATTAATAGTAACACCATAATTACGTAAGCCATCCTACATATATTACAGTTACCAGTTACAGTGTATACTTTTATTTTATTTTGGTTTGATTTTTTTTATTATATAGGTCTTCTAATTAGTCTGAACCAATGAAGTGTAAAGTATTAAAAGTTTTAATTTACAGTTGTAACAAAAAATTATTATGTATATTGAATTGGCTAATTTGGCTAATTACCCTTCTGAGCACATCCATGTTGCCATTACATTTACATCTGTTTTTCCGTTCTGAACTCTGCTCTACTTGGATTAAGAATTAAAATAATTTTAACTTAGAACATTTTAAATAATTTCAAATATTCAAATCATTTTTTTAAATCGGGGTAAAACAATTTAATACATGGAAATCTAGATACTTCAAGCAAGAAATCGAATTGGCCAAATAATTTTGAAACAATGGAAAATCAATGAATTAATTCAATCATTTTCAAATGTTTTGTAAATTTATATATCTCATTCATAAATACTTAAGTTTTAATGATTTGATTTCTCCTATTATAATTTAACTATTTATTTTGTTAGATCAAATTTTTATTTGGAGAGTACAAGTTTTTAATTGATTTTTTTATTTTTTTTCATTCTTAATTATATCGCGTTCCAAGTGCCAAAAGGGCGTATTACAGCAGTTAGATAGGGTTCCATGCCAAAAGGGCGTATAAAAAAATTTTTTTTTGCCATTCGTTTTAGAATCGCCCGAAACGTAAAGATCTACAGAAAAAAAAATTTTGCCGTACTAACGCCAAAAGGGCGTATCTTAAGATATACGCCCTTTTGGCTTTAGGAAATTGTCGGTCTAAAGCCAAAAGGGCGTATAAAAAAAATCAGGATTTTTCAAAATTTCGAAGAACAGTCTTTAAAATTGTCCTGAGAAGGTTTGTATGAGAAAAAAATTTTGAAAAAGTCAACATTTTCGATGGTAGTTACTGTAATTTTTCGTCATCTTGGACAGTCCAATGTAATTAAAATAATCATCAACTTTAATTTTCAATCAACTAGGAAATTCCAAAATAATTAATCATTATAAGCTAGAAATAATATAGTTTACTATTCGTTCCTATAATCAAAGCCACGCGAAGCGTATGTATGCTTTACTCTCGCCTGAAAATTCAAACCACCAATTCCGTTGCGTTAAATTGTAGTTAAAATCCATAATATGTACATATAAAGCGCTTGGCATAAAAAAAAAAAAATTTATACGCCCTTTTGGCATTGAAAAGCCAAAAGGGCGTATAAAATTTTTTTTATGCCATTCTTTTTAGAATCATTCGAAACGTAAAGATCTGTAAAAAAAATTTTTTTGACATACTAACGCCAAAAGGGCGTATCTTAAGACATACGCCCTTTTGGCTTTGGAAATTTTTTTTTTTATTTTTACGCTTAAAACATGTTTGCAAAACGATTGGCACCAAAAAAAAAAATTATACGCCCTTTTGGCTTTTCAGTGCCAAAAGGGCGTATAAATTTTATACGCCCTTTTGGCATTTGTCACGCGATATATATTGTATATATACTTTTATTTTTTAGGTATATAATCTATATTGATTAGTTATTGATAGTAATATTAATACTGTATTAATAGTACCATTAATTATTAGTATTTAAAAGTAATTAAATTATTTGAATTAAAAATAAAAGATTGATGAAAAATATTATAAAAATTCCATAATATAATAGTCGAACAAAATGAGTCATTAGTTTTTATAATTTTCTATACACATGATATAAATACAAATATTGCTAGTGAATCCAAAATTATTCTTAAAGCACTTTTGTTTTCATAAATTTCATTCATATTAAAAATTATAGTTTCAATCATAATAAAAGTGAATGATTATAATGTCTTGTCAATATAGTTAAAACTGACAAAATAACTTAAATCTATTAATAGAAGACACTAGTATTGCATTGGTAATTATGCAATATGGTTTTCACGTAAAGTTACTTTTTTGTTATTTTTTCTAAAAACAAAGGTTTTAATTTGTTAAGAAATTAATGTTATGCGATTACTTTATTTTGCTCATCATTTCACTATCTTAAATAAGTGATTAGAGGCCTTTCAGTGTTAAGAAAAATAGAAATTAGCCGAAAATTTTGCTTAGCAAATTCTTAGAAAATAGATTTATATGGATCTAAATTTACAATGAAAATTTCTTCGTGTTTTTACTAGCAGATCAAATTTTCTGAAGTTGAATCTTCTTACGGAAAGTATTTTAATTAACTTCAACGTTTCGACAAATTAAGCCGTGAATTGCCAAAGCAAACGACTTTAAATAAAGAAAAAGAAAAAAAAATGATCATTTTACCTTGGTTCCCACATTGTGCACGTACACATTTGTCTTTAGTAAGAAAAAATACCTAATCGATTTCTGAAAACATTTTATCATTAAATGAAATTAAGTAAAACCATAAAATTTGACAAATTGTACAAAACTATTCTAATTTTTTACAACTTTAGTTTTATTCCAGCCCAAATTCGTTTATTTCTTCCTAAATATAATTATTTGTTACCCATCACTGCATCATAAATTTACAGGGTTTTAACTATAATAATCGTAATTATTATTTTTTTTTTTTTTTTTGACAATTTCGTCTGTTTTGACAGTTCATGGTTCTCATAATATCTCCATCACTGATAAAAGGATTTATTTGGTAGTAATAAACCAAATTTATTAAAACTCTTGTAAGAAGCTTTTTTGAGACAAATAAATATTTATTACAATTAATTCAATCGTTATTTTATTTCAAATAAATGTTTGTAATATTAACAAAGCCTTCTTTGACTTGAATAAATATTTATTTCCACCAAATAATATTTATTAATAGTTAATAAATATTTCTTTGGCGAATATTATCGATAGATGGTTGCATACAATTATGAGTACTTGTATATATTAGCAAGAGACTAATAAAGTTAAAAGTAAGCGTTGTCACACAGCCATATTTTATATAAAATAAATAAAAATTATTTTGATAATTGTTTTTCTTTATTATTCATTATAATGAATAGAAAGATATCTTTCCATTTAAAATAATTTTTTTTAATATTTGTATTATTCATATTTTAAGAAAATCAGGTTATATCTTCGAACCCTGATTAAACAAAACGATTTGTGACGATTAAAAACGATTAAAAATTAAATCATCATTAATGGTCTTTAATCGTCATAATCGTCATAGATTTTCAGATTTAATCGTCTCAAATCATCAAAAGACGATTTATTATTTTACGATTAAAAACGATTAATGACGATTAAAATTTCAAATCGTCATGAATGGTCTTTAATCTTCATTCGAAAAATTTAATCGTTATTAATCGTTTGTAATCATCAATTGACGATTTATGACGATTTAAAACGATTAAAACAGTTTTAATCGTCACAAATCGTTTTGTTTAATCAGGGAATTGCATCAAATAGATGATTTATTATATACAGTAGACTCTGGTTATAAGTTATATTTCTGTCTATACCCTTACTCACAGGAAAAAATGAAATTGACGTGAGAGTGAGTAGAGCGTCCGATGTAACTTATAACCAGAGTCTACTGTATTAATAAATCATTTATTATACATTAATAAATATTTTTTTGGTGCAAGAAAATGCTCTCTAATTAATAATTTTTTAACTGTTAATAAATATTGACTTGAGTATGTTCATTAATAAACCATTTGTTAAACATTAACATATCTTATTGAATCCAAAGAAATCCATCTATCAGTATACATTCCGTACGGATACTCAAGCTCAGATGACTTCATTCACTAGTAAAATCACAAACAATTTTTTGATATAAATTTTATTCCGTATAAATCTATTAATTCTAAGAATTCGCTAAGCGGAAATTCTTCGTTTTTTTTTTTGCATTTTTTTATCACTCGAGGGTCTTCAATAAGCTAGAACTTAAAAACTTCTAAAATAACAAAAATATTTTTTACAGTCTAAAAGAGTTAATGTCGCAATTCTGCACAATTACCTTGTTTATTTGCTTGCCTTTTTTTATTTACTTAACACAAAATAAAACTTAAAATTTATAAAAATTAACTGATATTTTTTCATTTAATAATTAGAAAACATTTTTTTATCCTTGTATTATTAAATAATTAGATTAGTAATAATTAACCAAAGAGCTTCTCAAAGCAACCATGGCAATAAGGCTTATCATTTTGTTCTTTGAATGTCCCTTTATTGAGCTGTTTAAGGCAAAAGGCGCAGACAAAATGCTCTGGATGAAACTTGCGAAACATTGCAGTGATACAACGGCCTAGAATATTAAAAAAAATATATATGTATGCATACATAATATATATTAGGGTGGTCCTTATTTCGGACATTTCCAAACTTTTATGCTCCCATAGGCTCATGTGGTTCGAAAAAAATAAAAACAAAAATACCCTCCAATTTTCAAGTATCTTAATTTTAACCTGTGTCGCACAGTGATGTAAGTTTCCCATTTAAATACCATAGGGTTTTTGGCAATTAACGATTAACTTTTTATTCTGGCCAAAGTAATTGTTTAAAAAATTTAAACTCTGTAGGCTGTATCCTTATAATTGTAGCTATTCCTCAGAATTGTTATAGATTTTTGGCTACCATAATGTTGAAGGTACAGCAAGATGAAAAAAAAAAAAAAAAAAAAGAAAAAAAATAGCTCTGCACCCTTATAGTATAATTAAATCGCTAAAATTATTCAGTGTGTAAGCAAACAAAACTATATCCAACGATGTCTCCCACAAAAGTTCGACAATTGATAGAAGAATATAGTAATATTCTTGCTAAAAACGAAAACCAAAAACAGTTAATTATTCAGTTTATATCAGAATTGAAAAAAAATATTACGGAAATGTACGATGGTGAATAGTTATGAAAATTAATTATTAATCTGTATAATCACATGAATAAAATTTTGTTATTTTGTAATTAACTGCATTTGTTTTCAATCGAAAATGCTTAATTCCAGAAGTTTAATCATACTAGAAGGATGCGCAGTGATTCATTGTTATTTGAAAAAAAATTTCGGATTCAAATAAATTTCTCTTCTTTTTTTTTTTTTTTTGTCATCTTGATATACTTCCGAAATTACAGTAGCTAAAAATTCTGAAAAATAACTACTATTATAAGAATAAAGTCTACAGAGTTTCAAATGTTTTGAAGGCAATTACTTTGGCTAGAATAAAAAATTAATCGTTGAATGCCAAAAACCCCATGTTATCTAAATGAGAAACTTACATCGCTGTGCGGCACAGGTTAAAATGGAGGATATTTTTGTTTTTATTTTTTTCAAACCACATGAGCCTATGGGAGCATAAAAATTTGAAAATTTCGACACAAAATAACCGACGATAAAATAATCATGACAAAATGATCGGAGATAAAATAACCGCGACAAAATGACCTGAAAAAAATAAATTTGCACAAACTAATCTATCATATAAAAATCATATGATAGACTCAATTTATACACAATTCATAGAAAATTTATAAATTGAAATGATTTTATAAATAAAAATGTTATGCTTTTTTCAAGTGAAATAGATTTTAATTTATCATTTTTTTTAATTTTTTTGTACTGTTTGTTATTCAAATTCTTATTCTAATTCAAATTACAAGAATGTTTTTTTTTTTTTTTAATTTGTATAATTTAAAGAATAAAATAAATTTTATGAAGATCGTAAGATAGAACTAAATATCTATATATACAAACAAAAGAATTGAAATTATTGAAAAGAATTCGAATTTCATCATTTTTAATTATTTTCAATCAATATTTTTAAACAGGGAAAGTATGCTTGTTGCAAGTTAAATAGATTTAAAAATTTTTTTTTTTTTTTACTAATGGAACTAATTTGTGTGTGCGTGCAACTATAAAAATTAACGAACATATATAACTTTGTCATCGTAATTTGCCCTTTATTCACACATTATGGGTGTGTGTTATAGAAGATAGATCAACACATACACGTCTGGAATCGTACTGTGCTCTTTTTTCATGGATTTTGGGTGTGTATCATTATGGAAATAGATCAACATATATGCTTGAAATGGTATGGTACCATTTTTTCACGGATTTTATGTGTGTGTTATTATGAAAATAGGCCAACACATATGCTTGGAATGGTACGGTACCCGCTTATCAAAAGTTATTAATATTTCTTCACATGACATATATTTATCTGAATAAAATTTGGGTATTTTGTCGCAGTTACTTTATCGTTGATCATTTTGCCAAAATGTTATTTTGTCGTGGTTATTTTGTCCTCGGTTATTTGGTCGTGTCACCTATATATCTATATATATATATATATATATATATATATATATAGAGAATTATTTAATAACTAAATAATAGAAATTATGTAAGATAGTCATATTATATACCAGTAATTGGTTTATGACAGCCAGCGCAAAGGGACCCACGTTTTGCATGATAATGTGTTTCACAATATGGCAAACCTTCATGATCAAAGAAGGAACCGCCTTGAAATTTTTGTCGACAGTCCTGTAATCAATCATTTAAAGTTCAAATAATCTAAGAATAACATTGTAAACAATTAAAAAATGAATTTTCAAAGTTAATAATAATTTTAAGTAATTTGTTTTTTTTTTTAATGTATGTAAAAGGCGAAAGATCGTGAGTCTGCCAAAGATTTCGCTAAGGCGCTGGCGAGACACAAAGCATCATTTATACAAAACTGAGTAAATCTCGTTATACGACAGCTGAACTGCTGTTTAATACCTCAAATTTACGTCTAACGAAAAATGATTAATGTTCATAAAACAGATGTTCTATGAGTAATTATGTAAAAATACTCATAATAAATATTGTCAATTATTTACATGCATTATACAATACATCCACGAATCTTCAAATTTTTTCAAGGTCGGTGTCTAGGCCATTATACCTTTAAAGTAATTAGACCTTGACCCAGAAAATAAGAATGAGCAGTTAAAAAAAAATTTTTAAACAGCGGGTACATAAACCACGCTTGTTTGTGTGTATGTGTGTTTGTTTTTTTTTTTTTTTTTATTTTTTTTTTAATTAATTTATTTTTTTATTTATTCATTACGTGACAAAGTTTATTATGGTAACGTACAATCTACATAGAAAAAATATAAGAGAAAAATGCAAAAAAAGAAATAAAATTATTTTTTTCTCTTATTGCAATATTTTCTTTAACAACCTCTACAAATTTTGATTCGTGTATGTTTTCAGTGTAATGCAATATGTAAATAATTTATTTTTTTAAACGATAAACTTTACAGTTATTTATCATCATAATCTTGCTAATCTAAAACATTTGAGGGGTGGTGGGCTCCACATGGTTGGAGCCCGAGGGCATGTGGGGTTAAAAAGCAAGTCAGATGATAAATACATAAAAGTCGAGAGAGGATTGAAAAAAAGTTCATTCATTAAGCATCTTCCTCTTCTTCTTCGTCATCATCAATTCCAACGCATTTGGGACATACTGGTTTTCCTTCCATTGCATAGAATGATTTACCTGAGACAGGCTTTTTGCAATCCTATAATTTAATTAACAATTAAAATATCATGGTAACAATGAACCAATCGAAATCCTGGCTGCCTGATTCTTGAAAATTAAAAAGAGAAAAAAAATTAAGAAATAGGAAAAAATATACCCTGCAAACAAAGCAATCTGGATGCCACTGGCTATTAAGCGCTGAGATATAATTTTCCATAATTGCGCGATTGCATCCGCCACATTTAGGTGCAAACATATCGAAGTAATCTTCACGACAGTAAGGTTTGCCATCACGTTCATGAAAACCATCTTCACCAAATTGCTTGCCACACTGAGCACAAAAGAAATGCTCTGTGTGCCAAGTTTTTTCCAAAGCAGTCACGCATTTCTAAAATAAATAATTAGATTAAAAATTGAGACTTTTAAAAATCTAAAAGAATAATAGTATCTCACATCCAAAATAGGCCCATTGCAGTAGGCACACCGAGGCGAGAATAAATTGTGGTAATCATTCTCACAGTATGGATGACCTTCTCGTTCAAAGAAATTACGAGTTCCAAGCTCCTCACGACAGTGAGTGCAGGTAAAATGTTCCGGATGCCACGTTTTACCCAAAGCAGTGATAACCTGGCCGACAATAGGCTTCTCGCAAGCATTACAGCATCCTTTCTGGGTTGTATTGATACCTTGACGACTCATGTCTGCTTGGAGATTACCAAGCATAGAATCTAACTGGTTTTGCTTGACGTGGGTTGTTGTCACTGTATGACTACTCTCGCCTTGCTGGGGCTGGTACTGGTGTGATGTGTGGGTTTCAGAAAAGTGAATGCGAGTTTGTGCTGATCCACCAGATTCCGTGGGTAACGGACTTGAAGCACTCTTCGTTGCCTTGTTCGGCTTTGCGTAGGGTGAATCTGTCACTGTCTGATGTTGATGAGTACTACTATTTATCTAAAAGCCAAAATATATTCAATAATATTATAATAATCGTAATACATAAATAAATTAAATTATGTGAAATGAATTAATTTCAAACATTGCAGAAACAAAAAATATCCGATTAATTCTGTGAATTAGTCGAGTGTTAAAATATGAGAGAAAAGTTCTAAACACCTTAGACTTCTAGTAAGCTTGTGAGACTGACTGAAAAGCTCATGAAATCCAGTCTCTTGAGGTTCTCAACCCCACTCCAAAGCAAAAGAGACTGTAAAGACGAAGGCGGTAAGAAAAGAGATAGAAACAGAATGACAGTGGATGATTTTCATTTGCCAACGAAATGGAGGAATACAGACGCTATTTCGGTAACTTAGCCATCCAAGAATGGGCAGGCAAGCTTTTAACGTTACTGTTTTTCGTCGATACATACGATAGAAGTAATCCCTTCAGCAAAACAATATTTTAAAAGCTTTTGATGATAAAAAAACTTACCTTGAATTCAGAAAGAGAGGCCATTAGATCATCTAGCTCTTTCGTTGCACTGCTAGCAGTATGACCATTCGCGTAGCTCCGATGTGATTCAATCGACCGTTCTAACGAATTTTGCTGCCCTAGATGACTTTCATAAACTGGTTGAACTTCCGTTGATGTTTCTTGAATTGTAACTTTTACCCTCCCCTCATGACCATACTCTCTAATTTAATTCCAACATAACGTTAGATTTGAAATAAGGATAATTTTTTTTCATTATAGGTTGCAATCAAATTTTAAAAACAAATTACCCATTTGGTACTGCAGTATTCAACTCTTCTAATAGAGCATCTACAGTTGGACGAGATGCTGATAAACTACTTGGAGATCTCATCATTGGACTTATTGCACCATTACTTAAAGCTCCAGTAGATGATCTTGTATCTGAAATACATGCACAAAACATTAGAACTCGAATTTCATCAATGACGATGTTACTTAAATAGATTTTTAAAAAATATGTCAATTTAAATAGTCTACAAGTATTTATATTAATAGATGTAGATATTCAAAGCAACTTAGTGGCAACATGCCAAAATTTATTAAAATTTAAACAAGAAATTGAAATATACTTAAGGAAATTTGAAATAAATCGATACTGACCACGTTCTATGGAATGAGAATTGTAACGTGCATTACTTAGATCTTGAAGTAATGTATCTAATTCTGAAAGATTATTATTCAAAGATGGCATTTTTCCTGACGGTTGGTAGGGTACTGAAGTTTTTACAGTCTCTTCTATGATTTCACGATTTTGATAGGTCGGCTGGAATACATAAAAAAAAATATATATATATGTATATAAAGTAATTCTTTTTAACAAGCATAAAAACATACATTAATAATAAATTTGATAAGCGTACATTTATTTTGGCTTTTCGAAACATTTGTGCGGGACGTGTGCCAAATATAACGTTATTATTCGTAATGATGATGTAAAGTTGTTGAAAAAGTTTCATTACTAGTTACATCTTACAAATCATATGTGCTTATAAATAATATACATTCACAAACTGTAATTATTCTATGAGTATAATTATTAAACTTATAGTATCCATCAAAATTTTAAATTAAATTTTATTATTTAAAGCAAAAAAAAAATTTTTTTCTAAAGCAGTCTTAATTCTTTCATTTCGTAATTTAATTCTATACTAGTTTATATCATGGAAGCATGTCACTTCTCTTATTAAATTTATGCATTTTAATGTATCTCTCCTAATGATCTCTACGAATTAAGTGTTCAGAAAAGCCTCATTTATTTCCCATGATTTTTTTTTAATAGTGAAGTGAGATTTTAACTTGTAACTCTTTTCTTTCAAATCATCTTACTAATCGTCAGGTATACAAAAAAACTCATGAAATTTCATATACACAGAAAAATTTATGTTATTTAATGAAATTCTATGGACTTATGGTGACACCGAACAATGTTGGCCACTATAGTTATAACTCAAATTAAAATAAAAGTGTTCAAAAATTATAACTAAAAAAAATTAATATTTATGATGATTATATAACAAATTACTATCAGCCATTTTTGAAACATTAAAAAAAGTTCAGCGTTAATAATATCTAAGTATGAGAATTAAAAAAATTTTTTGATTTAAAGCCAAATGTATTTCCTGCGTCAATTTAAGTTCTGAACATAAAAAAAAAATAAACTAAAAAAAAAAGATGATTCATATAAATACTGAATAATTTTAATTTATTGGAAAGTATAAAGAAAATTTAATTGATTGAAATATTAATTTCTGAAAATAGTTAAAGACTAATAAACATCACAAAAATTCACTAAACAAATTTAAAAAAATTTGGGCATCGATTGGCCCTGCGAGCCTGCCTTACCCTGATTCAGAAATCTAATTTGGAATGATTCAATCCATGTTAGAGTATATACCTATATATAGTCAATTTTACCAACTTTGAATTGTTTTGGACCGTGTCTGAATTATTCCAAATTAGATTTCTGAATCAAGGTAAAGCCTCTCGCTGTTTTCGAACTCAAGGAGCTCGAAAACACTAGTATAACTCTTCGAGCTCGAAGAAACCCTTGCTCCCCTGTTTTTTATGAGCTTTTCAACCCAAAAGAGTTACGTTTTATGTTGAAATTTGGAATTTTAGAATCGAAAATAATTAATGAATGAGCGTTTTTTAAATATTTATCAACGATTATATTCAATACAAAAGAAAAAAAAAGTATATTCAGGCAGAAATCAATACAAGCGATCAAAGTAAGGATTTAAATGAGTTCTGACTCATTAAAGCGTTAATACATAAAACATCTAAGAAAAATATTGAAAACGGTGTTTAACGATCGAAAGAGACCATAAAGACGAAGAGTTGGTATGATTTTGAATACATTTTAGTGCATTATATTATGATTTACTTCCCATGCAAGAGCTGCCAGAGTTGAACAAAGGGGCCGTCCTTGGCTCAGCACTGGGGAACCTAGCTTTGGCACGTCTATATTGGCCCATGCTTGGGTCAAGAAAGGCTACTCAATCCTGGCCATTCCAATCATTACCCAAGTCTGGGCCAGGACTGGGTTCCCCTATTTTGGCCATTCAGTGGTGACCCAGGCTTGGACCAGGACTGGATAACCTAGCCTTGGCCATTACAATAATGACCCGGACTTGGGCCAAGACCGGCTTCTCCTATCTTGGCCATCCAACGGAAACCCACACTTGGACCAGGACTGAGTAATCTAGCCTTGGCCATTCAATGGACACCCAGGCTCGGACCAGGACTGGGTAACCTAGCCTTGGCCGTTACAATAATTACCCGGGCTTGGGCCAAGACTAGGTTCTCTTGTCTTGGCCACCCAATGGACTCCCACACTTAGGCCAGGACTGGGTAACCTAGCCTTGGCCGACCCAATGATTATCCGAGTTTAAGCCAAGACTAGGTTCCTCTGCCTTGATCATTCAATGGCAACCCAGACTTGGACCAAGGTAGGATTATCCAAGTTCGGGATACCTATAGCTTTCCATCCTTGGGCCAAGATTGGCTAATCTAGTTTTTTAATTAATTATTCAATCATCTTATTATTATGGTTTTTTAAATAAATAATTATTTATTTTTGAATTAAAATAAGTTTTAATAAATAAATATTTTAACATTCTGATTAAAATTATTAACAATTAAGAATTAATACATTTGTCATTTCGTTATAATTTGCAATTAACAACCGTAATTTCATAATTTTACTTATAAAAATTAATTTAATGAAGAAATAACTCATGAATTTCTATAATAAATGTTATTTTTAATAATGGTGGTAGAGTAAGATAATTAAGCTGGGTTTTTGATAAATAATCAATTAAATTTCATAAATTTTATTTTAAAAAATTATGTAATTATAATATAAATAATACGAAATTATTATTTATTTTTTTCTTAATCAAAAATATTAATTAAATTGCTCTTTATATTTCATAAGACCGAGGGGTTGTAGTAAAATAAATAAGTAGAACATATAAAAGTTTCAATTCAACATTAGTAGGTTCGTCCAGTAGCCAGCGTTCAGACCCAGCAATCAGAAGGACGACAGTTCGCGCCCAGAGCCCAGCAGATTTTTCACCGAGTTTATTTCACGTCATTTACCTCACTTACATAGTTTAAACGTTAATAATCACAAACTCTAGTATTTAAATAATAATAAAATTTTTTTTTAATTAAATTTATTGATTTTTTCGATGCATGGTTTAGGTCTGGCAACAAAGCATAGGCCAGGTCTGACAACCAAGCATGGGCCAGATCTGGCAAGCAAGCATGGGTCAGGGCTGGCAACCAGGCTTGGCACGATGTTATCATTCCAGACTTCTACCAAGGCTGGAACAAGGCTAGCTTACAAACTTGGCCCAGAGTTCAACATAGTTGAACCAAGCCTGAGCCAAACCTGGGCCCGTGGTACTTTCCTGTCTGGGTTGGGACAAAATTACATAAAATGTTATTTTTTTTAACGTTTCGACGCCGATATCTTTCGAAATAATGAACTGATTTTAATGTTCGAGGTGGCACTCAGTGTGTTTTATTGAATTCTACAGCTTATTAAATATTAGAAACGTTTGGTTCAGTCGTTTTAAGGATATTCGTAAAAAACCGTTTTTTAGCATTTTTTTTTCGACGATATCTTTTGAACTAATTAATTGATTTTGATGTTCGAGGTGGCAATCGGCGCAATTTATTGAATCCTAGAGCTGATTGAATTTTGAAAATGTTTGATTCAGTTGTTTTAAAAATATTCGTGAAAAACTGATTTTTAATATTTCGTTCTCCGACGATATCTCTCGAACCAACAAGCCAATTTTGATGGTCGAAGTGGTGATCGGCGCGTCTTATCTAGTTCTAAAGCTGATTAAATTTTGAAGTTAATCGTTTCTGAAAAATTAAAAAAAAACTAAAAAAAACAAAAATCGGTCTGTCGGTTGACCCTACGGGCTAGCCCCAAAACTTCCCGCTGTTTTCAAGCTCAAGGAGCTCGAAAATATTAATTTGACTATATTTTCGAGCTCTTCGAGCTCGAAAATCATATTGCATGCGATTGTTTTTTTATGAGCTTTTCAAATTCTAGCAAGTTACGCTTTATGCTAAAGTTTAAAAGTTTAAAAATCAATAATCATTAATAAACAAACTGTTTTTAAATTTTAATTCCCGATTATGTTGAATAAACTAAATATATTGATGCAGAAATCAATGTCAGTGATCAAAATCAAGACTTAAATGAGTTTTGGCTTAGGTCAGAGCAATAGTATATCCGAATATAAAATATCCGAGAAAATGATTAAAAACTGTGTTTTTTCAATTTTTTCGTTGATAATATGGTTTAAACTAAAGAACAAGTTTGAAGGCATTATATGATAATCAAAAGAGACCGTAAAGAGAAAAAGTTTGTAAGGTTTTAGACACATTTAAGTACAGTACATTTTGATTTATCTGGAAAAAATAACATTGAATGTTATTATTTCAACTTTTCAACGCTGATATCTTTTGAACTAATCAACCGATTTTGACGTTTGAGGTGGCAATAGGCGCGTTTTATTGAATTCTAGAGCTGACTAAAATTTGAAAGCGATCGATTAAGCCGTCTTGAAGATATTTGAAAAAAAAACGTTTTTTTCCATTTCTTTCTCCAACGACATCTCTCGAACAAATTAACCGATTGAGATGGTTAAGGCGGCATTCGACGCGTTTTATTGAGCTCTAGAGCTGATTAGATTTTGAAGTCGATCGTCTAATTCGTTTCTGAGAAATCAATAAAAAACTAAAAAAAAAAAAATTTTTAACTTCCCGCTTAGAAAATCGATGATTTTCAAAAATTTCGGGAAGTTATTGTTTTCACCCCGATTTTCAAAAATCGAGTTTTCATCAGATGTCGACGTTTTGAGGTCCTAGGAAGCTATTCTGACTATTTTTAGAATGATGTCCGAGTGTCTGTATGTGTGTGTGTGTGTGTGTGTGTGTGTGTGTGTGTGTGTATGTATGTAAACTCTTTATAACTTTTTAACTAATAAACCGATTTGGATGGTTAAGGCGGCAATCGAAAGAGTTTTTTGGCCATCAACTTTTCTGAAAATTTCAGATCATTTGACCAAGTAGACTCGAAGATATTGGCCAATTACGAAAAAAAAAATTTTTTTTTTTTTAGTTTTTTATTGATTTCTCGAAAACGACTCATACGATCGACTTCAAAATCTAATCAGCTCTAGAACTCAATGAAACGCGTCGATTGCCACCTCAAACCTCTAAATCGAATAATTCGTTCGAGAGTTATCGTTGGAGAAAGAAATGGTAAAAAACAGTTTTTTGCGAATATCTTTGAAACAACTCAACCAAACAATCCGAAAATCTAATCAGCTTTAGACTTTATTAAAACACGTCGATTGCCACCTTAAACATCAAATTCGGATAATTCGTTTGAGAGTTATCGCGGGAGAAAGAAATGCTAAAAACTGTTTTTTTCGAAAATAATGGTATGCAAAAGTATTTTCGAGCTTGAAGAGCTCGAAAATGTATTTACAATGATGTTTTTGAGCTCCTTGAGCTCGAAAACAGCGGGAAGTTTTGGGGCTGGCCCGCAGGGTCAACCGATGCCCAGTTTTTTTTTTTTCATAATTCTCAATTATCTTTGAGTTTACTTGATAAAATTAGTTCAACAGTTACAAAAGGTTCACACACACACACACACACACGCGCGCGCGCGCGCACACATACACACACATCATTCTGAAAATGGTCAGAATAACTTCCTAGGACCTCAAAACGTTGACATCTGCTGAAAACTCGATTTTCGAAAATCGGGGTCAAAACAATAACTTCCAGAATTCTTGAAAATTTACAATTTTCTCAGCGGAAAGTTAAAAAACAGCTTTAAAATTATGAGTAATCCAGATAGTTTAACTTATTTAACGGTAAAGATTATGGCTGTAATAAAAAATTGGGTTAAAATAAGAGTATCTAAAAGTAAACTATACATAAAAATATAATGTTGATATAGATATAGCTTTCAAAGTAAATTTATATTTGCTAGTTATATTAGTATATAGAAGACATTTAGTACTAGTTGCAAATATTTATTAATGGATCATTTTTTATGTAACCAGAAGATTACGTCACCTAATGATAAAACTGACTATATTTTTGTTTCGCTTCCAATGACAGAGTTATAAAAAACTTTATAAATAAATATAAACAAAAATATACAATAAATTACTCTCAAAATTATATAAAATTTAGTTTTTTAATTAAATCAAAGCGCATATTTCAATTAAGATTTGCATTTTTGTTTTAATTTAAAGATGTTTTCGTGTTTGTAAACAAGCATAATGGTAGTCAAGAAAGAAGTCATAAATACACTCAACGAAAAAATTGTCCCACCAACTATTTTAAGAACATCTAGTTAATTTGGTGTTTGGAACATATTCAAGTAAATTGTTCGAAATATTTACAATTTATTATTATCACAAATATTTATACAATGAAATATCTAACTCTTCTTCTTTCCATATGAAAAATTCACAGAGGAATTAATTTTTAGGTTTTTCAATGAAAATTATTTATTATTATACATCGGATGTTAAAAGCTTTGAAAATTCTATATAATATTATTATTGTATAGTTGCGAGAAACCAGTCCTAATACCAAACTACACTAACGCCAAAAATTAAAAGAACAGAGAAATTCTATGAATTTTTTAGTGATTTTTTGAAGGCTGTAACTTTGTGAAAAATAATCGTATCGAGATTTAAAAAAAGCATTTTATAGCTTGAGATCTCTAGTTTCGGTGCATTTTTATCGAATTTTTTTGAGAGCTCCGGTTCTTCCGCAAACATGAGGAATACCACAAGACAAAAATTTCTAAATTTTTTTAACTTCCCGCTAAGAAAATCGACGATTTTCAAAAAATTCGTGAAGTTGTTGGTTTCACCCCGATTTTCAAAAATCGGGTTTTCATCATATGTCGACATTTGAAGGTGCGAGGATGCTATTCAGGCATTTTCTGAGCGATGTCTGTCTGTGTGCGCGTGTGTGTGTATGTGCGTGTATGTGTGGATGTAAACCTCTCATATCTTTTTAATGAATGAACCGATTTAGATGGTTTTTGCGGCATTCGAAAGATTCCTTCTGAACTTAGATTTTCAGAAAATTTAAGATCATTTAGTCAAATAGACTCTGAGATATTTAAGAAATACGAAAAAAAAAAATTTTTTTTTTCGTTTCTTTTGGATATTTTGAAAACTGTCGGATCAATCAATTCCAAAATCTCATCAACTCTAGAACTCGATAAAAGCTTTCCATTGCCACCAAGAACATCTCAATCGGATAATCTGTTCGAGAGATATTGTTTACGGAATAATAAACGTAAAATCTGTATCTGCTTTTTTCATTGAACAACATCATAATTACTAATATGTTTATCTTTATGTAAGTCATTAGAAGTGACTGCTTAAAAATCATCATGTTCGCTCGTATCACGATATACTTAGACGATATAGATACAACGTATCACGTAAACTTATTTTTGAGTTAATCATTGAACATAATTGTGAATAAATATGTAAAAAACGCTTATTTATTAATTATTTTGAATTCTAAATATTTCAATTTTAATATAAAACGTAACCCTTTTGAGCTTGAAAAGCTCATAAAAAAAAGGAACCAAAGGTATTTTCAAACTCGAAAAGCTCGAAAGTGTATTTACTCTAATGTGAGAGCTCGAAAACAGCGGGAACCCGAGTCGAAATATAAGATCTGTTTTAACCGTAGAAATTTCCAAACCCTTTGAAGTTCGATTTACCGCCTTAGACTACGCCTGTTTTGACCGTAGAAGACAGCCTGGATAGAAAGTACGGCTAAAACAGGCCTTCTGAGATCTGTTTTGACCGTAAATGTTATCGAAATTGTT
Organism: Microplitis manilae; assembly: GCA_030273425.1. Classification (NCBI taxonomy): domain Eukaryota; kingdom Metazoa; phylum Arthropoda; class Insecta; order Hymenoptera; family Braconidae; genus Microplitis; species Microplitis manilae. The sequence continues at coordinate 19,145,606 of CP092728.1, forward strand.
ATTATTGTTATTATTTTTCCAACATCGTTTTACAACGAAACCAGACGTAGAATAATAATAATCATAGTAAGGATAATAAAAATGAGTATGCAAATAGTCTTTGAAATCTACGGACGCGGGTTCGAGTCTCACTTTGAGTCACTTTTTTTTTCTTTTATATAATAATAATAATAATAAATTAATAAATCATTATTTTAATATATTAAAATAATCATAAAATATTATATTAATAATAAAACAATTATTATTAATATTAATAATATTATTGTATAAGATTCTTCCCAATTCAATAATTATGATAATATCCAGAGATACTATCTATACTCAATACTAAAAACTAAAAAAGTTGGAAAATTCAATAGTGCACACCTCAATCGCTCATTTTATTTTTAATTATTACTTTTATTTAATTTTTATTTAATAACATCAGTTTTTTTTTAATTATAAATTTTTCTATTCACTTTTTATATTATTAATTATACTTTTTTTTGAATTCTAATTTTCAGTTTAATTTTTTTTTTTTTTTTTTTTTTTTTGCATATTTCAAGCGCGAAAGCGTTGAGGGTGCTCTATTGTCACTCAATTTTTTTTTTTCTAAATATCCCGCGTTTTTGTATAAGATCTCTCTCTTAAATATTCGACCCAATCGACTGTCATTTGTAGAGGCGTGGCTTACGACTCGGTTATATGGGTTTACTAAAGATTTCGCTTGCATAGCGGTTGCGTAGCGTCGCGGTTATCGCATAAGACTGGTGAGCGTTAGATGATAGGTTCGAATCCCGGGAGATGCGATTTTTCGTCGATTATTTCTTTCTTCGGTAATTTTAATTTAATTAATAGCATGAGTGTACTAAGCCCTAGAATTTAGTAGGATATATCCTGCCTCTTTCAGATCCTAGATTCGGAAGTTCCTCGAACTTCAGAATAAAAATATTTCTATGTTAGGTTTTTTTTTTATATTTGATCCAAATTTAATTATTTCATTCTGTATTTGTAATTTTATAATAATTATGATTTTATAATTAAAACAATGCTGTCGCTTCTAACGTGTTGACGCATTTTTATTTTCTTTATTTTTTTTTTATAATAAATAATTACTATTTTTATTGCTATTATTAATAATAATAGTAATATTATTGAAAAAAAAAAAAATAATGGGCCTGAGTAGGATTCGAACCCGCGCCCTCCAATCTGAAGTAATATTAACATTATTATTGTTATTATTATATTTAATATAATGATTATTCAACGTCTGGTTTCACCGTAAACTCGGAATATTGGGACAAAACTCCCCGGGTTACGGTTAAACCAGACGTACACTAATACAGTACCCAATAGCACAAGGTCTGTTTTGACCGTAAATTTTTCTAGAATTAAGTCGAGAAAAATTTACGGTCAAAACAGACCTTAGATTTCGACTCGGGAAGTTTTAGGGCAAGCCCGCAGGGTCAACCGATAAACAGATTTTTTTTTTTCAAAGAGCCCACGGACCGTCGAAAAATTTTTTCAACTAAACCAATGCATAGTTCGTTCAATAAATTTATTCAGCCTCAATTTGGCTTTTTATTTAACCTTGTAAGACGATTTGTCGCAGAGATATCAGCCTTCAAACAAAAAATGATCCTTTTGGCTTTGATCATCGATATTTCAGGTACTGATGATCGCACGGTCAATCGGAGGGCTCTCATCATTTTTTGAAAAAAAGTATTTTTTTTATTTTTAATATCCATTAGAAGTACAAAAAAATGGCTTTTTTTGGTTTTTTAGTCAATCACCCGCTACTCTGTAAATATCGATGAAAAACTTAATGTTTCCAAGGACTTTTTTAGCTTAATGTATCCCTAATAACCCTGTAAATTTTCAAATTGATCTATCGAATTGTTTTTGGGAGTCGATCGATATAAGTTTTTCTCGCCTCTAGGCGAAAGCGTCAACTTTCGTCCCGCTGTGTAAAACGAAGTTGCCGCTTTCTGACTTCATCGACGCGAAAAATTGTTTCTCTCGCCTCCGGGCGGAAAGCGTCAACTTTCGTCCCGCTGTGCAAAACGAAGATGCCGCTTTCTGCCTCCGTCGACGAGAAAAATAGTATACACTCCTCGGGAAGTAAATAAGAAAGCCTCAGATCACATGTTTGTTGACCTCGGCTTCGCCTCGGCCAACAATTACATGCGATCTGAGACATTTCTTACTTTCCTTCCCTAGGTGTGTAATATACTATTTGACCTCGGCTTCGCCTCGAATTACATGTGATCTGAGACATTTCTTACTTTACTTCCCTAGATGTGTAATATACTATATTGTTCATCATTGCTATTGATTGAACAGAAGCAAAAGGAAACCCAGACAGCATTCAAGTCGGAATGACTGCTTTGCGACGTCTTTTTGAAGGCGTCCTCAAGAAGTCTTATATTGACTTCTTAAATGTGTCATTTTTAAGAACTCTTAATTAAGAGTTCTTGAAGACTCCATAAATAAGACGTCAGTTTTTTGACGTCTAAATGTATTCTTTTTTTAACTTCTTTATGAAGTCAAAATTAGGAGCTCCTTAAAGACGTCATGGTAAATTCATATTGAAGTCTTATTTACGAAGTCAGAAAAAAGAACTCTTTGAGAACTGTTTTGAAAGACGTCTTATTGAGTTCGCTAGGTGGCTCATTCGACATCTTGAGAACTTCTTAAAGACTTCTTTAAGATGTTGATGAGACGTCCAAATCATAAATAGGAACTCATTCAGAATTCATCAAGACGTCATTTTGCTATCTGGGAACACTTTTTGTGTTTTTTTTGTAACGGGGTAAAATTAATAAATTCAAATATATTGAATTTAAATTTTCATTGAATTTCCCGCGGTTGGTTAAGTACCAAAAGTCGATTATCCCCGAAAACCTAGATTATCGACTGGTCCCCGGAAACACCAATTTTGGAGGCTCATCTTCCATCATTTCCATCATTTGGAGATTAAGTGGAGGTAATTAAAATTGTCGGTCGTATAGTCACAATTCATTAAATTAAGTCGTAATTAATTTAATTAATAGTAGTCGCTATTTTCGGTTTAAAGTTTAAATTGTATAAAAATTTCTCGGCCGAGACGCCAGAAATTGCTAATAAGTAAACCACGCGGTCCGTCGGATAAAATTCTCGGCAGAGAGGCCAGAATTTTGATCAGTATTAATTATAAATTAAATTAAAGAAAATTCTCGGCAGAGAGGCCAGAATTTTGAATTATATTCAATTAAGATTGAAGACTAATTTCTCGGCGGGGAGCCAGAAATTAAAACAGTATTAAATTAAAAGTATATTATAAAATCATAAGTATTAATCAATAAGAATTATAATTATAATTAATGAGACTGGAGATTTTACTCGGTGATCTAGTGCTGTGAAAAGTGATAATAAATTTTTATTGATTATTTAAGATTGAGTAAATTATAATGTCAGTAAAAGAAAATTAAAATCGTTAGAGAAAACTCAGAAAATGAAAAGAACAGAAAACACGAAGTAGAGAGAGACAGCAATAGACGCGCGAAACAGAGAGAGATAGCGTCGGTCGCTGGTGTCAGTATAGGGGAGAGTGGGGTCAATTGAACCAAAAATACTTTGACATTTTTTTTTTATATCAATAAAAGCAAAATGATAACTTTTTTTTTTACAAAATTATAACTTATTATACAGACTATCATTTCTCACAAGCACATAACTTAACGAATGATGCAAATTTTCAATAAATACGAAATTGTACAACTGCATCAAATGGTTCAATCGTCCCCTTTGCGGGGGCAATTGAACCACTAATCGGGGACAATTGAACCATGAGTATTAGAACCACAAATGAATGACTTTAATGAATATTTTACTATTCATTACAGCTTAAAACTAAAATTACAACACTTCTAATAATATTTATTATTTTATATAACATTATATGTTATAACAATCACTTTTAAAACTTCTATCAATATAATTATTTTTTTTCTTGGTTAGTTTAGCTTGTTTTCACATTCTGTCAAGATGCGCGCGCATGTCTGATGCTCACAGTGTGATTCGTGTGGTTCAACCGTCCCCGAGAGTACTGGTTCAATTGACCCCATATGATTTTATTTAAATAATTAGTTTAAAAAAAATATTCAAGAACTATTTTACTAGAAGTAAAGCTAGAAATTTATGACTAATATATGTAAGAAGGTATCACAAAAAAAATTTTAAGATCTAATTTGAAAATTAAAAAATTATGAAACAATTTACCAAGAGCTGAAATCAAGGTTTAGATACCTAAAAACACAAAAACTTGAATTTTTTAAAATTAAATCATCAAATTGGTTCGAAATTTTGATCAGACTAAGGTTTAGTGTTTTAAAATATAATTCCAAGAGGGCGATTCATTTTTATATTTTTTTCGATTTTTTAAGATTACTGGTTCAATTGCCCCTTGGTTCAATTGACCCCACTCTCCCCTACTCAACCGCTAGAAATATTTCATACTGGGAAATGTATAAACCAAAGTCGAGTTTTGGTCTAAATAGTAATTGGAAAAAAATTTGAAAGTAAATTTTTGTGAATAATCAATTTATAATTTTAGAAAACAAAATAAAAACTAAATTGAAAATTGTGTGTGTGTGTGTATGAGTAAGTCCAGTGGACACTAAATTGAAAATTGTGTGTGTGTGAAAACTAAAGTCCTGGGGACTCAGAATTAAATCGTGTGTGTGTGTAAAGAAATAAATAATTCCAGGGGAATTTTTAAATTTAATTACATCAGTCCAGGGGACAAAATTATTTTAAAATTAATTAATGATCCAGGGGATCTGGCAAGTTGCCTAATTTTGTTATTAAGTCCAGGGGACTAAAATTAATTAATGATCCAGGGGATCAGGCCGGTGGCCAGTGATAGTTCCAGGGGAATTTTTAATTAATAAATTAATTAGAATAGTCCAGGGGACTTAGATGGTAAAAGTAAGAATTTAAGAAATTAATTATAAGTACGACAAAGCCCAGGGGGCAGAAATTTTTATTAATAATTAAATTCAATAACAATAAATAATATTGATATTTGGTGATAAATAAAATTGATAATTACATGAAAATTTTATTAGTACCAATTTATTTAACTCCTCAATTCCTCACTCACGTAAATTTTCAACGACCCTGAATTTTTATAACATCTCCGGTTCTGGAAGACCGAGGTTTAGCTTCCAGTGGCGCCCTAATTAAAATCTATTAATGAAGGGGCCAAATTGAGCAAGGTTGAAAAATACCCTGTTACATTTTTTTTTTTTTTTTTTTTTTCAAAAAATCCAACGCTACTTAGGATATTGCTGGAAGTATAGGTGTTTTTATTTAGGTGATTTCTTAGCTAAATGTATCCCCGATACTCTGTAAAATTTTCAGATCGATTCACCCATGCAGTCATCTTTCTTGTCCGATTGATGAAAGTTTCAAGAAAATTAAAGGAGCAAGTTTATTGCTCTTCAAACATCATTAATCGTTATAGAGGTGGAAGAACGTTTCCACTTCCCGCCTAGAAAATTAAGGATTTTCGAAAAATTCAGTAAGTTATTGTTTTCACCCTGATTTTCAAAAATCGAGTTTTCATCAGATATCGACGTTTGCAAGTCCTAGGAAGTTATTCTGACCATTTTCAGAATGACGTGTGTGTGTATTTGTGTGAGTGTATAAACTCTTTGTAACTTTTTAACTAATGAACCGATTTGGATGCTTGAGGCGGCAATCGAAAGAGCTTGTTGGCCATTAACTTTCCTGGAAATGTCAGATCATTTGATCAAGTAGACTCGAAAATATTGGCGAATTACGAAAAAAAATTTTTTTTTTAGTTTTCTGTTGATTTATTTGTGAAACGGTTAATTTGTTCGAGATATATCGCAGGAGAAGGAAATGGTAAAAAATAGTTATTTGCGAATATCTATGAAACAACTCAACCAAACAATTCCAAAATCTGATTAGCTTTAGAACTCAATAAAATGCGTCGATTGCCGCCTCAACCATCAAAATCGGTTCATTCGTTCGCGAGATGTCGTGGGAGAAAGAAATGCTAAAACGGTTTTTTTCGAAAACAATGGCATACAAAAGTATTTTCGAGCTCGAAAATGTATTCACACCAATGTTTTGAGCTCAGGACGCTCGAAAACAAAGGGAAGTTTTGGGGCTGGCCCCTAGGGTCAACCGATAGACAGATTTTTTTTCTTCATATTGTTTCTAATTTAGCATTAGATACTTATAAAGATTTGAAAAAAAAAGATAAAATTTTTTTTTTTTTATTTTTCTCACGATTTGACACTAAGTCATCACCTTGACATAAACTTACAGCTGAAACTTGATAGGAAAATTCTTGTAACTCGGGGTGAACAACAGTCGATGGCAACTTTTAGCTTTGATGCAACAAGTTGGGCGAGTAAAAAGTTGCCAGTATAATAACGTGACATAAACTTTCTCTGTCAAGTTGCCTTCATATTAAAACCTCAGATTGTCGCTAACTTTTTGAGAAAGTAGAAGCCAACTTGTAGCCAATAGGTGGATCGTCAAATGTTACCGTCAACTTGACGGTATGATGATCGAAACTGTTTCTTTGTAACTTAGTCGCGGAGAAATTGTTGTTATCTGGAATACTTTTCAAGTATTTTTTACAAAAACTAATTTATGCTTTGAGTACAATTCCATATAAGACCTCATTGTGTTGACAGTTTCGTCTCCGAGTCGGTAGTCAGTCATCACGACTCACGTCTTTCACACAATTCCTATGAATAAACTACTAATATATTTTTAGTATGAATAAATATAAGCAAAACATCTACAACTCAGTACAGTACGTGAAAGTTGGTGATGAGAGCATGTGGACAACAAAAAGTCGAAATATGTACACATACATGGCGCTGTTTACGTTGGTGTATCAGTTAATTTATCATATCACAAGAACTTAAATTTAAAATTAAATATTATATATTAACTTCATTTAAAACTGCACGATGGACAGTGGTGTTTACGTCAAATCCATTTATAATTTTATGGTAACTTCAATGAGATGTGATGGAGGTGCCTCACTGACGACTCCACCAACACGTCCTGGATGAAACTGAATATTGTTCGGTGCCTAATGAATTGTTATTCGTTAAAGACTGTTAGTTAGTGGATTAACAGTATAATTATACATTTGAAATCATGCAAACATCCATTAATTAACCGGCTGATTAATTAATTAATTTTTATTTAATACTGGACACGTTTTGGTTGTAACATCACAATTGCCACCTCCATCACAAGGAATTTTTCTCTCATGAAAACTGTTATTTATATAATAATACATCTTGTAGGCAGTTATGGAGTAAAAATAGAAGGTGCCGTATTAGGAAGTATATTAGGGTGTACCAAAAAAACCGACAATGTTTTTTTTTTTAATGTTCATGAAATTTTATCAGACGATGTCAAAATAGAGGTCCTGTCAATATTTGAGGCGTTAATATAGGGATCGTGCCCGAACTGTAGATACAGCACTTTTGTCAAAAGTAGAGCGCCCTAGTGTTAAATAAAAAAAGTGTAGTGGTGTAAATATTGTAGTAAACCGTATTGTTTTTTTATAAAAAATGTAAAAAATAATAAAATTTGGGATTTTATCGATTAAAAATAATCGGGTTAAAGGTAACAACGATAAAAAAGGACAAATATTTGAATCTGGTCATGTTCTAAATGTAATAGAAATCGAAGATTCAAATAAGCAATCGGTTATAAGTTATATCCTGCACAATTGTCACCCAAACCAGTGTTTCCAATGTTTACAGTGTTACAATTATCGTATGTATTTTTGACGTTTGAAGGTTATCCACGCGGTATTCAGTAGGGCAGGGCGGGGCTAGTTGATCATAGGGGCAAGTTGTGCAATCGATATATCTCGAAAACTAAACCACTTACAACAAAAGTTTAAATGGTGCAAAGAAAGGGTTACGGAAGGAGAACACATTGCATGATTATCAATTGCCATCCGGTGCTCAGACTAATTAACAGAAAGCTTTGTTTTTTTTTTGCGTCAAAAAAAAAAAAACAGGTCTTTCGAATTTTTCTCCTATACTCGTATAAAAATATTTTTTCGTGATCACGTAAGTATTCAAAGATAATTTAATTATTGCTCTTTCGATTATATATGGTTATTTATTATTAACTCATATCATTTTTTTATAATTTAACTTTTACTTTGTTGCCTCATTTGGGGCTAGTTGAGCATGGTGCGCCCAATGCATTAAATGCGTACCGAGCGTTGGTCTAACCTATATGTTTGTATACATGCAATTGTGATAGTGACAAAAATGATTTAATAATTTGGGATTATTAATCATCTAGCAATATTTTTGGTCTCATAATTAGTCACCACTTTAATTTGACATTTATTTACTTAATAATTAGTATTAAATATATAATTTAAAATACAAAAAGTGTAATAATAATCCAAAGGTTGGGAAGTTTTAATTTTGTTTGATTTTATTTTAAATATCAAAGTTATAATAATAATATAAGTATGTAACAATAATAATAAATGAATATTTGCTTGTTAATTACAATTTTATATTGTATTCATATGATTTTATACAGCCATTCCGTTTATTTTAGCCATTGCACAACTAGCCCCATACTATGCTCAACTAGCCCCACTAGTGGGGCTAGTTGAGCAATTTGGAGCACTCGCGTATTTCTGGGAATAACTTGTAAATTTACACTCAGATCGTTTTTGTGTCGCTAGACCACTTGAAGAAGACTAAATTACGAACTTAACAACACATGAATTGATTAAATCCGATGCATCGTCTAAAAGTTATGGAAGATCAAACCAAAGAGTGATCAACTAACCCCGCCTTGCCCTAAACTTTCGGAGCAACAGTAAAATTTCACCTGTGTGTTATTTTTATACGGCATATTTGAACAGCCGCGAATACAACTCTATACTTTTGATGAAGACATCTCGAAATAGTATATTACATACCTAGGCCAGTAAAATAAGGAAAGTCTCAGATCACATGTAATTGTTAGCTAAGGCAAAGCCGAGCCTAGGTGTGTGATACACTATTTGTTTTTCAACTTAGGGGAGGAGGAGGCAAGGGTTGCTCTGATTGACTTGAAATTTTACAACAATATTCTTGATATGTTAAATTATAAGGAAAGACAAAAAAAAAATCGATTTTTCAAAAGTGCAAAACCATACAGCTCATGCAACACATACGGGCCAGCCCGCAACGATATCTCTTGAATGAATTGGCCGATTGAGACGGTTAAGGTAGCAATCGACGCGTTTTATTGAGTTCTAGAGCTGATCAAATTTTGAGATTGATTTATCTAGTCGTTTATAAGGAATTTAAAAAATATTCAAAAAAAATTTTTTTTTTATTTTTTCAACAATGGTTTTTCTTGCACGAATTAACCAATTTTGATGGTCGAGAGGCATTCGACGTGGTTTATAAAGTTTTAGAGCTGATTAGAGTTTAGAATCGATCCCATCGAGCACAATACAAGTTATCAAAAAAAAAACATTTTTGAAAAAAGTGTATTTTTGGAATAGCTTTGAAGGAGCTCTACCAATCAAGCTCAAATTTTTACGGCTCCGAGATATCAACAAGCCACGTCGAATGACACCTTGACGATCAAAATCGGTTCATGCGTTCAAAAGTTATAGATATTTACATACGTACGTACGTACGTACATACATACACTCGGATATCATCTTGAAATTAGTCAGGATAGCTTCCTAGAGCCTTAAAACGTCAAAATTTGATAGAAATTCGGTTTTCGCAAATCGGACTGAAACCAATAACTTCCCGAATTTTTGAAAATTTTCGATTTTCTTAGCGGGAAGTTAAAAAATAAAAGTTTTCAATTTTTATTTTTCGTCTAACTTGTAAACTACATGACCGATCGACATCAAAATCTATTCAATTTTAAGTCTTGATGAGCCTTTCGATTAACATCAAGTACGTATGAATCGGTTGATTTGTTCCAAAGATATCGTCGGACAAAAAAGTTTTCACACACACACACACACACATACACACACACACACACACACACACACACACACACACACACACACACACACACACACACACACACACACACACACAAAATCCAAATTCATCTTCAACAAATTCCGAAACTTCAAATAAATCCTTCTTTAAAATATCTACACTTGCTCTTCGGTGGACTGATAATTGTTCAGTTTCCGAAGATAAAAGATTCCAAGCTTTGAAAAATCTCAGAAGAAATCCATATCTACTTACAATCATTATGTACAAGATAAAAAGGTGCTAAACAATTTTTTAATAACGCCATGAGATGTAAAATAAAAAAAATTTTAGATAAGTTTAAAAAATTTTAACTTCTAATTTATATAATTTACCAAATAAAGTACTTATTATCCCATGGTTAGTGGGTATACAGTAGGGTGCGTCATTTTGGAGCAACATTTTTTTTAGAGTGCATGTGGAAAAAATCATAGTTCAATAGAAAAAAAAATTTTTTATGCAAGAAAAAAATTGTATGTTGGTTACAGACCTAGCTTAAGGTAGTTTGGCACCCACAGCTCTCAAACTTGACCTCCACTTTTTTTATTTTTATTTGAAAAATTATACTTAAATGTACTTGAAAAAAAAAATCAGAATTTTTTACCACGTCGTTTAAGAGATATAATTAATTAAAATCATGTAATTATACATGGGCTCTTATGGTTGTCCTTATTCAATTTTACCGGAAATTAATAATTTGTAAAAAATTGACAAACTTGACCCACAAAAAAAAACTTTTTATTAGATAATTTGATATCTAAAGCGTATAATAAAAAAGTTTCAGAATGATTTACCACACGGTTTTTTTTAAATTAATTTCTTAATATGATGATTAGCTATCTGTCTTTGTTAATAGACGGACACTTACTTTCTCTTATGTTTACTAGGGAAAAAATGGCAGCTTCATTGTGCGCGCCAAATTTGAAATATTCACTGACAGACTAACTTATTGAATATGAATAAAATTAATGTAAAGACAATAAATAATGTAAATAAATTATTTACATAAATCCAGTTGACATTTATTATATAGAGGTTATGTTTAGCTATTTAAGAAGTAAATAAACATAACATGTTAGAGAGATTATGGTACCAACTGTAAAGATTTATGACAGTTGGTATAACCTCGAACTATTCTAGTTCTAATCAATGTAATTTTTGTAAATTTTTTAATTATAATTATTTAACTTTAATATACATTGATTTTGTATTAATTATTAGTAATATTAATTATAATGATAATTAATGAAAACAGTTGTTTCATTACTTGTAAAAAAAAAAAAAATAAAAAGTCATTTTTTTGACTTCTGATGCGAGTGCCAAACTACCTTATTATAATATATCAAAAGGTATTCCAATCCTGCAATGCATGATGGGAAATAGGTCAAGACATCGCGCCGCCATAATTGTGTCTGGCGCACTAATCCGTCTCTATAGTATTTTCATGCTAACTCCCGTAATAATTAAAAAAATTTTAAATAATGAATGAGCATTTAAAAAAATTATTTCCATCACCCAATAATATTAACAAGTTGTATCTAATATCTGGGAAACCTTATTCAATTTACACGGTAAGAAATATTTAGCGGATATCACTATGCCAGTATAGGCGTGCACGCCATACTGCATGGTATCGGAAATTTTTATACTTTGTAATATTGTATGCATAGGTGATACGACTATTGCGGGAATAGTAACATTGGCCATAGTTCTCGCAGACGCCGCAATGTCAGTATGGCCGTCAGGCCGATACTGCGTTGCCGTATCCACAATGCTTCTGACCGATAAACTTATTCTAACGACATCTATACAGTTTTGGCGGTAATACGATAGTATACAATATTGGCCATAAATTTACGACGGGTGGCGTTCAAATCGGTAAAATAAACTAAAGATAAATAAACATTTAGAAAATTAAATTTAAATCCTCTTCTAAAAAGTTGATGACCGGATGTCGTATTGTTTTACGTCACTTCTGTGACTATTTTATTCGGTTGTCAATTGGTCGACTGAGATAGTGGCGGGATTTTTGAAAGAATGAAGGCGAGCGAAGCGAGCATGTTAAGTCTAGTAGATAAAAAAGTAGATAATATAAAAAATTTATAAAAAAAAACAAACACTAAAAAAATACTTAGGTAATAATTTAAATGGATAAAAAAATACATCGGTAATAAAAATAACAGAAAAATGAAAACTACTCTAAAAAAAAATTAGCCAATTAAAACTGAGGATAAAAAAACAGCGCGCATTTTTAAAATCGGCTAACAAAAAATTAGTATAATTATAAATATTGATACATGAAAAAAACAATATAAAAAATACATAATAAAAAAAAAAATATGGTAAACAAAGAAACGGATAATTTAATTAAAGAAAAAGAAAAAAAATTTACAAATAAAAAAAAAGATAAATATACATTAATCTATTCGATTAAGCTAATAATTATAAAAAATTGCAAAAACAAACATTTATAATTATATAAATTGATAAAAAAAATTCTGTATAATGAAAAATATAGATGAAAAAAAAAAAAAAAAATTAATTTCCTGAGTAAAAAAAATTGCGGATAAATATAAATAAGAATAAATATAATATAGATAAATAAATAAAAGAATAAATATATAATTGTAAAAAAAAACACCAACTTTTAAACATTTGGATGAATATAATTATCTATATTTAAACATATAGATAAATAAACATATAATAATGATAATTTTTTATAGATATCTATAAAAACTTAAGTTTTTATAAATAATTGATAAATTTTTACTTGCCCCCAAAAAATTAATTTTTGCCCTAATAAATAATCTGCATTATGAATTGGAAACAATAAATTTGTTGGGACGAAAAAAAAATTTGGGTCAAGAAATTATTTTCTCAGTTATACAAAATTTATGTTTTCAATTCATAATACAAAAAATTTCTTGCGCCCAGAAATACATATTTCTTTTGTGTATTAGAAAATTGGTAATATATATAAAAATTTGTTTAATATTTTCACATTAAATACTTAATTTTTTTTTATCAATATAGAAAAAAAGCTATTTTATTAAATCATTTAAATTCAATAAATTTTTTATAACTTTTATCGCAGTTGAAATAATTAAAATAAAAATACATATTAGATAATTAATAAAAATCCGTATTGATAAAAAATAAAAAAAAAAAATTATTAAATAAAAAAATAAAATCAAAAAAATTGCGGTAAGTACAAATAAATTAAAAATATATTTAATTTTCTTTCATTAAACTTTGTTGTTTTTTTTTTTTTTATTATATTAGTGTTTTTCTTTTGATAATTATGAAAGAACCTACTCAAAATATCTCGATGAATAACAAAAAAAAAAAATATGAATTGAAAAAATACGAATTGATAAAATTTAGGCATTCGCGTATGGACTGCAGTTTTACTCATGTTTATTACCTAAATTTACTTTTGGAATAAGTAAGTAAGTACTTTGTAAGTTAATATATACGATAAAGAACATCCTAGCGGCAGTTTCTTCTTGTTATCGGATGGACACAGATTCCAAGACCAGCAGATTAATTTTATAAATATTTATTTTGAAATGAATATTTTGTGCAATTGTTTATTCATCTATATGTTTAAATATAGATAATTATATTCATCCAAATGTTTAAAAGTTGGTGTTTTTTTTTACAATTATATATTTATTCTTTTATTTATTTATCTATATTATATTTATTCTTATTTATATTTATCCGCAATTTTTTTTACTCAGGGAATTAATTTTTTTTTTTTTTTTCATCTATATTTTTAGTTATACAGAATTTTTTTTATCAATTTATATAATTATAAATGTTTGTTTTTGCAATTTTTTATAATTATTAGCTTAATCGAATAGATTAATGTATATTTATCTTTTTTTTTATTTGTAAATTTTTTTTCTATTTCTTAAATTAAATTATCCGTTTCTTTGTTTACCATATTTATTTTTTTTATTATGTATTTTTTATATTGTTTTTTTCATATATCAATATTTATAATTATACTAAATTTTTGTTAGCCGATTTTAAAAATGCGCGCTGTTTTTTTATCCTCAGTCTTAATTGGCTAATTTTTTTTTTAGAGTAGTTTTCATTTTTCTGTTATTTTTATTACCGATATATTTTTTTATCCATTTAAATTATTGCCTAAGTATTTTTTTACTGTTTGTTTTTTTTATAAATTTTTTATATTATCTACTTTTTTATCTATTTAAATTTAATTTTCTAAATATTTATTTATCTTTAGTTTATTTTACCGATTTGAACGCCACCCGTCGTGAATTTATGGCCAATATTGTACATTGATCGACACGCCAAAAATTATGGCGGAAAAAACTAGTAGCATTATGCTCTCGGCATTGTAGTATGGGTCTCAGGGCCATGCTGTTTCGCCGTGCTTGCTATGCATACGTGTGAGCAATACAATAGCTCCAGTACTATACATTATAGTAAATAACGCCATACTTCTGGGACTCGCTACAATACTGTCTTGGAATATTTCACATACTGTTTTAGTATCTGCCTTGAGACTATACCAGCATAGTGTTGAACGCCATGCATTTCTTACCGTGTATATAAACTTATATTTTAATTCATTGTTTTACTAATAATGATAGATTGTTCATTATATTATTTAAACTAATATTAATTGTAGATAATGGGTGGATGCAGCTTCCCAAATTGTCACAACAGCAGTGAAAAAGGTTTCAAAACACTGCGGTTTTCTCGATCAGTTGATGTGAAAAACAAATGGGTAACTGCTTGCAGAATTTTGAAACTAGTAACTGATAATTTTCGCCTGAGTGAGGTATATTCCCACACTTACAAAAGCCGTATATTTAATTAAATAAAATCTGTTCACTAAACTCAAGGATTGAAGTATTAAATTTGATGTATTGACTTTTATTGTTGACAGGGTAACTTCAGCAAAGGATTGTTTGACTGTGACAACAATTCATATAAATTAAAAAAAAATGTCCCAGATATTTTGGTACCGTCCCCACGTAAACCCTTTGATGCTGCTTTGGAAACTGATGATGATGGGGTACTGCTGCAATTCTTGATCTATAACAATTTCATAAAATGCATGCTGGGCTGGCTAAAAAAATTTTTAGTTATGATATGGGGCACGCATTGATTCTATCAGCTCAAACTGGTCTACTTCCACAAGAAGCTATGACAACCGGTTGATTTATTGTATTGTGTAGCCAGTGGTATGATTTCATGGTTTGTCGGCATAAAAATAACTCTCTTGAAGTTGATGAATTGTCTTTAGAACGAGTGGAGTTCCTACAAAGTTTTATTGAGATTATTAGAGAACTACAATTTACTTCTGATAATAAATGGAAATCTATTCAGCGAGGTATAATTCTTGCTACAACTACTGCATTAAATTTACGTGAAGAACTAGTTTTATCAGGAAAGTTACAGTATCTTCTAACAGGGCGCCTAACTTTTAGTCCTGTCGAAAATTTATTTTCTCAGGTTCGACCTGGTGGCGATATTCATCCGGAGCCTCGTCAGTTGCGTTATCGAACGCGCTTAATTGCGGTAACTCAGTACCTACGAGTTCCTTCATCTGCCTCGTATGAAGACGATGATGAGCCGTATTACTTAGAGTTTTTAAAACAAAAAAAGGCTGCACTTAATATTACTGGTGATGAACTGCAAAATATCATCGAAATGCCAGAGAGTTGTGAATTATCAGAAATCCAAAAGTATGGACCGTATTACCTTTGTGGTTGGGAAGTATTTGTTTCATTAAACGGTTGCAATGATTGTGAAGCATCAATAATCTCCCGAGTACTTTTGCCAAATGCAAGCTCGGCTTGGACAGACACAATAAATCGTGACAATTTGAAACACCTGACTGCGATTGTATATCAACTTTTGAAAACTGCCGAACAAATTTTTACTGCTTACGGAAAATCTCTTTTACATTTGCAGTTTGTTCATCAAGTTTTAATGAAGAGTGTTCAAGAAGCTGTGAATGATTTATTAATCTTTCCAACATGTCATGATATTCGAGATAAAGTACTTGGGAAATTTCTTTCGTTGCAGCTACAAATACTTGCAAAGGATATAACGGTGCAGCCGGACAATCAAAATCTCGTTATCTTCAGCTCACTAAGTGCGTATATGCGTACTTCTACGAAAACTGTCCGTAAATGAATTAATTTTTCTTATTCAATTATTTATTTTCTTTCTCAATAAAATTGTGAATTATAACTTTGAAAAGTAATTTGTTTAATGTAAATATTTTACTATCCGATAAAGGTGATGAAATATTCAGAGATAAAATTTATCTAAATGAATTTATGTCCTAATTGCTCACTTACCATTAGATTAACGCTGTTTAAAGTATTATTACTAATAATATGGATGAAAATCATACTTATCAAGAATTTATTGATCTAATAAGAAATTAAAAATAATGGTAAAACTACAAAGTTACAAGGATTCAATTAAAAAAAAAAAAACTATTATTCGGGGATTTGAACTCAGTTGAATCATTTAGCAAGCTTGCAAAAAATGCACGTGCTATACAGACCACTGAAGATGCAATACTCGAGGTAAATGATAAATCGCATTTGAGAACAACCGGTTTAACTGGAAAAATAATTAAATAAGATTAATTAAATTAAATAAGGTTTCTCAGTTATTGGATACAACTTATTAATATTATTGGGTGATGAAAATAATTTTTTTAAATGCTCATTGAATATTTAAAATTTTTTATAATTATTACGGGAGTTAACATAAAAATACTATAGAGACGGGTTAGTGCACCAGACACACTTATGGCGGCGCGACGTCTTGACACATTTCCCATCATGTATTTCAGAACTGGAATACCTTTTTATACATTATTTTAACCTAGCTTATTAAAAAATTTGATTTCCCTGTTCAATAACACAGGAAAATTATTAAGCTTCCCGCTAAGAAAATTGAAAATTTTCAAATAAATGGGAAGTTATTGGTTTCGGTCCGATTTTCGAAAACCGAATTTTTAATAGATCTTGACGTTTCGACGTTTTAGGGAGTTATTATGAATAATTTCAAGATGATGTCCAAGTGTATGTATGTGTGTACGTACGTACGTACGTATTTATGTAAATATTCTATAACTTTTGAACGGGAGAACCGATTTTGATCTCCACGGTGGCATTCGACGCGGCTTGTTAATTCCTACAAGCTGTAAAAAATTAGACTTGATCGGTAGGGTTTGTTCGGAGATATTCCAAAAATATTTTTTTTGGATAACTGGTAATCTGCTCGATGGATTGATTTCAAAATCAACTGGGCTTTGAAACTTTACAAGTCGCGTCGAATGCCACCTCAACCATCAAAATCGATTCATTCGTTTAAGCGAACCCGTTGTCGAAAGAATTAAAAAAAAATTTTTTTTTAGTTTTTTTGAAATTTCTCATAAACGACTAGATAAATCAATTCCAAAATCTGATCAGCTTTAGAACTCAATAATAACGTCGATTGCCACCTTAACCGTCTCAATTCGTCAATTCGTTTGAGAGATATCGTTGGGAAAAAAATGGTAAGAAACGTTTTGTTTTTCGAAAACAAGGGCATACAAAAGTATTTTCGCGCTCGAAGAGCTCGAAAATGGATTCACAACAATATTTTTGTGCTCAAGGAGCTTGAAAACAGCGGGAAGTTTTGGGGCTGCCCCGCAGGGTCAACTGATAGACCGATTTTTTTTTAAGTTTTGAATATTTTTAACTCGTTAACACACCAATCGATCAAATAGACTAATACATGTTTTTTTTAGGAAATTAAACGTTCTACAAAAAATTTTCGTATCATTTTTTGATAAATTTATCTGTTCCAAAGTTATTAGAGCTCGAAATAAATTGAGATCTTTTTACTTTTCTGGCGAAACTATCAGGCTTATCACAAAATGTTATAGTCTTTTTGTTGACAATTTTACTCTTTACAAATTATTATCAGTAAAGTTTTTTAAATCCCGCATGATTTTCTAGTTATTTTCAACAAGCTATCGGAAAACCATTGTAAGCTCACCGTGGAGATCGCTTAAAACCACTGTAGAGCCACCGTGAGAATATTTTGACCTCACGGTCGAAACACCGTTGAATCACCGTGGAAATACTCTTAAAATGCAGTGGAAACGCGCTCTGAATATAGTGGCGTGATCGCATAAAGAATACTGTGGTTCCATTGCATTACAACCACGTTCCCACAATCGTTCCACGGTGGTTTAACCCTTGTTTAAGAGGTTGCTCAACCTTTCTACGGCTGTTATCTATATAATCCATAACTTTTTGAAGAAGTGCATTCTCAACATTTAAATTCAATCGACTTTAATGTACTGTTTTACAAGGAATTTTCATGTACAAGATTCTGAGGCACTGTACAGACGTGAGCATTAATGCCTGGGTTTGGAATTTTTAACTCTCATCCACTCTATGAAATGATCAAGTCTAGGGCAAAATAATGTAATGGCAACACTGAGACCAGAGTAACGTGTGAACTTAGTCATGGCAAAGATGAATATATTTATGATGGTTAGTAGTGTAATGTTGTGACAGCTTGTAAACATTGGAATAGGTTATGGATTGAATTAAGACTTTTGAATTAAAACAAGTTTCAAAAAGCTCCCTTTAAAAAAAATACCAGTCAGACTGATAAAAATCTCGAAGAAAAAATTTTTCCGAATTAAAAAAGTTATAGAAAATGTTATTAAAAATTTATAATTTTCGACATGTTTTCAGGATTTACTCCAAAACCAGTGGTGATAAAAAAAAATTTTTGAAATAAAACAAGTTTCAAAAATCCTACTTTAAAATAAGATACTAGTCAAATTTATTAAAAAAACCCGAAGGAAAAATTTTCCCCTTTAAAACTGTGATAGAAAATTTTATTAAGAATTCATGATTTTTGACATGTTTTCAGGATTTACTCCGAAACCAGCCGTGATAGAAAAAAATTTTTGGAATAAAACAAGTTTCAAAAATCCTACTTTAAAATAAGATACTAGTCAAATTTATTAACCCTTCAGAACCATCGTGTAGAGAGATTTTCTCACACTTTCTTTAAAACTTTTTTTTCTTTCTAAATTGAAATGGAATGACCCCCTGAAATTTTTTTTAGCTTACTAAAATTTAATGCTCTAAATGATACTAAAAAAACAAAATTTTTTAAACTTGAAAAATAAAGAAAAAAAATTATTTTTTCATTAACTGTGAGAGTTTCTCTCATCGCGCGAGTTAAGTCAGGCACAAAAAAAATTGCTGTTCGTATTACTTCGTTTCATTTCGGCTGTCTCCGTGGTATCTAGCCGCCATTTTAAATGTATATAGATATACAAATAAACAGTATTCCAAAAGTTGTTTACAATAAGTGTACCTGTATACCAGTATTTTAATCAAAATAAAAAATGTAATAATTTCTAAATGATTATTTATAAAAAATAATTTATAAAGAAATATTATTTAATTTTTAGTATTCAAACAAATAATATTTTATGTTGTATTTTACTTGATATGTAACCTAAAATTATTTAAATATTTTTTAAATTTCACTCTTGGCGCTTGCGCAATAGGCGTGAGATTTTCTCTCATCACGATAGCAATGACTGTGGTACGGGAGGCGTATGTTCTGAAGGGTTAAAAACCCGAAGGAAAAGTTTTCCCCTTTAAAACTGTGATAGAAAATTTTATTAAGAATTCATGATTTTTGACATGTTTTCAGGATTTACTCCGAAACCAGTCGTGATAAAAAAAAATTTTTGAAATAAAACAAGTTTCAAAAATCCTACTTTAAAATAAGATACTAGTCAAATTTATTAAAAAACCCGAAGGAAAAATTTTCTATCACAGTTTTAAAGGAGAAACATTTTTTCTTATAGATTTTTTAAAATTTGACTGGTATTTTCTTTTAGAGTAAGATTTTTTAAACTTGTTTTATTTCAAAAGTTTTTTTTTATCATCACTGGTTTCGGAGTAAATCCAGAAAACACTTCAAAAATCATGAATTCTTAATAAAATTTTCTATCACAGTTTTAAAGGGGAAACATTTTTTCTTATAGATTTTTTTAAATTTGACTGGTATTTTCTTTTAGAGTAAGATTTTTGAAACTTGTTTTATTTTAAAAGTTTTTTTTTATCACCACTGGTTTTGGAGTAATTCCTGAAAACATGTCAAAAATTATAAATTTTCAATAACATTTTCTATAACTTTTTTAATTAGGAAAAATTTTTTCTTTGAGATTTTTAACAATCTGACTAGTATTTTTTTAAAGGGAGCTTTTTGAAACTTGTTTTAATTCAAAAGTCTTAATTCAATCCATAACCTATTCCAATGTTTACAAGCTGTCACAACATTACACTACTAACCATCATAAATATATTCATCTTTGCCATGACTAAGTTCACACTTTACTCCGGTCTCAGTGTTGCCATTACATTATTTTACCCTAGACTTGATACTTTCATAGAGTGGATGAGAGTTAAAAATTCCAAACCCAGGCATTAATGCTCACGTCTGTAGTGTCAAGGAGTAACAGCTGGATGGGTTATCTCGATGCCTTATTGAAGAACTGACTAACTATTCTTACTCGGTAACCTCTACAATCATGCTACCTCGGTTCATAACATTATTAGATTCAGTGCTCGATTAATTAACAACTCATTTGAATTAAATTGAACTCAGTGATTAATTATCTCAATATCTCAATAAACTCAAAATGTACGCGTTCGGTAATCATTATAAGAATTATTAAATCATTTGAAGTGTTCAACAAATAAACTATCGCTTAGTAACTTCTAATTCCATGTTACTTATTCAGATCTCAATTATTTACTCACACTCAATGTTCAAATAGATTCGAAACATTAATTATATTAATTTTAATCAAGTCTTGAGCTCACTGAGTAAATCCAAAGACAATTTTTTTATAATTTTGAGCTCGAAATATATCAGTATTTGCGACCAATTCAAATCAATAATCTCATTATGTAACCCAGTGGTATTATATGCTGTCACGAATATAAATATTGTTATATTTATAAATATACTTATTTTTCTCCCATCCTAACCATCAACCAGTACTGGCATATATTTATTAATTTAATTATTCAACACTGAAAGTTATATTTTTATTATTAAAAATTCCGAAATGCTTTGTATCAATATTTATTGATAAAGAAATAATTTTTAAAATTCAACCATCATAAAAACAATGATAGTATATTTAAAAAAAATATATTTCTTCTTATGTCATGAAAAAGAAATAATCATTACAATACCAATTTCATGTTTATAATATGGAAGTCTTAAAAATTACCATATTCTATTGTAAATATTTGGAAAAGTAAAGAAAAAAATGCCGGCTTATGAAAGAAAGCGTGGGTCAAATCATAATATGGATAATATTATAGATAAAATGAACGGACTTGGACAAAGACTCGCCGAATAACTCGACCGGAAGAACGCTTGTCGCACTACCAAGATATATTCAATAAGAAGATCCTTTTTTAAAATGAAATTTACGATGGTACAACGTAAAAATAAAATTTTGTGACTATAATTCTTAGTTACGATAGCTATAGCTCATCACAAACATTACAATGTTAAAAAAATAAAAAATTATAATGATATTCGTACTGCATAGTAAAATAATAATTAAAAAATTTGTTCATTTACCGATTGAGGAGGTAGCGGCGACGTTCGATTATCATAAGATCGATAGATATTTGTTGCATGAGTCCTACTACCATTCAATGATCCATATCCTGGTGTTGTTTTATTGTTTAAATGATGGTTTCCATCAGACGATACTGTATTTTGTAAATCAGCTAACAAAGCATCTGAAAAAATAAGTTCATCATGAAATAAGTTATACTGATAAATAATAGATATTTTTCATACTTATATGCAAAGGTAGGGATTCGGATAGGCTTAAGGGGACGTCACGAGTCTAAGGTTGTGGCATATTCTTTATGAGATGACGTATCGATCAATATATTGTAATAGCAACTGGAGTATAATAGAAATATATAATAAGGATGACAGGGAACTCCTCCCGAAGGAGACGAACCTATCACTCTAGTGACCTCAAATTTAGCGCACCACTGGAAGTATCTATCTTGATCTCCCAGTACCGAAAATGACTTGTTTTAAAAGCTGGATCGTGGAATAAAAGTTATTTGTTGCAATTACCAAGAACCCTGTTGAATTGAATTAATGAGTTAGGTAATAGGAAATTATGATCTCATCATTCATACTTCCCCTTTTCTTCATTTATTTAATGACAAAATGATTTATAAATCAGACTCACTCTCCCACACTATTTAATTACCAAATACAAAATAGTTTTATATATATATATAAATAATTTTCATAAGAGTAAGACTTAGAACTATCAGTGCAAAAACTAATATAAAATTTTTAACAATATTCAAACCTAATTTAATCTGATTCAACTAATAAAACTCTTTCTAATGAGTAATATTATTCATTAAAATTTGAGATCACATATAATACGCAGGTTCTTTACTCCCTTCCTAACAAAAAGTGTGTTTATCTAGATTCAATAGAAAATCAAAAACTTGATTGTTAAACACTTCCTAACTGTTTGAATTCACAATGTCGCCCAGTAATTCTTCCCACATTCTGATGAAGTGTGCTTTTTGGTCGATAATCTGTTCAAACGTCTAACATTAGTTTTTTCAACATATAAGTCACGCAAATACGCAGGTTTGCAGACATTCAATAGTTTGTAAATGTAGTATACCACATAGTACAATCTACGATATCCAACTGACAACCATCGAAATTCTCGGCACTACAGAGATATGATTATCTTGTTTTAAATTAAATATAAATCTTACTGAGGAGTTTGTTGCTCGCTGAAGTTTGACATCATTATCAGAAGTAGCATTAATAAGAACTGCATTACAGTAGTCGATAAGAAAAAAGATAGTTGCTGAAACCAATAGTTTTCTCATTTCAGCAGTGTATATATTTTTTCGAACTTCAAGCCCATAGAGAGCTGAATTTACTTTACTAGCTTTCTGGAAGACATGATTGCTCCATGAAAAGGTTTAGCTTATATGCACCCCCAGACACTTTGCTGAGTGAACATATGGTATGACGACACCGTTTACTACACTAGGAAGCACATCCATGGATTTTACCAGCTTCAATTTGCTATTTGATTCACAGCTTTAGTCTTTGACAAATTTAGTTCCAATCCATGCTCTCTTGGCCCAGAACAGAGCCTTGAGAACTCCAGATGATGTTTTCAATACCTTGATTGGGATCACGTGGTCATTTAATATTGATTGGGAGCTTTGGTAGGTATGAGAAAAATCACATTATCACTTCCATGAGAACCCAAGTTCAGATAACGCAATCAGTGTAGTCCTGAGATCCACGTAGCCACAGGCCTTATTAAGATCGAATAAAACTAATAAGGTCAGCTGGTTTTGATCCATTGCTTGTCTGATGTCGTCAGTGAGGTTCAACAACTCCGTTTGCGTTCTGTGATGCTTGCGAAACCCAGATTGAAATGGATCAAATTTGTCACTCATTATCTTCCATATAAGATACCAATTAGTTTGTAGCTATGCTCTCAAAAACCTTTGCTAGATGGGAAAGATTTGTAATCGGTTGAGGGAAATCTGGGTGACGTGACTTTATGTAACTGTGTAACCGCAAATCTAATCAATCAGGACTATTACCCTTAGATTTTGAAAGAATAAGATGTAATGCTTTAGTAACATCGACATCATCAACTTCTGACCAATGAAATTTTTTGGGCATCTAACTCTAAGCCATACTGAACTGTGGACAGTAGTCGGTGTTCGTGGGTAGAAGATTGATATCCTAATCGAGCATTCGGTTAACTGTGGCCGGACATACGAACTGGACCTTGATCAACGTAAGCGCTCGAATAACCAGCATATTATTTTTTACTAGCTTCAGAAGAATAATCGACGTGTTATTAACTTCAGCATCCAGTTAACGGTGACTGAGCGTAAAAACCGGACCTTGATCAATTTGAGTCTCGAATTAATATCAAACGGAAACACCGGTAGGCTTGATCATCTTCATCTTATTTTTAATCATAATACTTCCAATTAGTTTTATTATTGAACTGTACCGTGAAACACATGAAGAATTAAAGAATATTTTACCGCGAAAAACGCAAAGATTTTGAATTATATTTATAGCAAGAAGCTAAGAATTAAAATGTTTTGTAACTATTTCACCACGAAAATACGCAAAGATATTATAACTAATTTATATTATCGCAAAGTAAGAAGATTTGTAAACACATAAATAATTAAATTTGATACTACGAATCATTTAAGACATTTTAAGCAATAATTAATAAATAATAAATGAACTAAAACATCACATACTTTTGACGGCGAAAATGCACTGTAAATAAGTGTCATCCTGTGTTACTGCTGCAAAACCTAACACTTCACCGAAACCTGTCAAGGGTAAGTTTTTAAACAATTGTAACCGATATTTTGAATTTTTCTAATTTACTTTGAAATTAATTATAAACCATATGCATGAGTTACTGCTTCTTACAACAATGCGTTGATAGTTTGTTTCTTATTTCTAATGTAATCTTGAGCACAATGTGGATGAAAATAGTGCTGACCAGAATTATGGATCACAGTTGATTTGACAGGTCTATTACACTTTAGAACATATCAGGTGATAATGGCATACCGCGAGGTAATTTTTATTTTATAATCACTAAAACGACAGTTTAAAACTCCAAAATATATCTTTAATAATAACAAAGTGATGTTAAATACAGTGGTTAATTTACCATTAGAGCAAACATGAAACTGATGCTTACTTATTACCCTGTGTAGTATCTTTTAAGATTAATAGATGTTCTTTTCGCTAGCAATTTATTTTCACGCAAGACACTAAAATTTACTTCAATGTTGACAATTTTTAATTTAATTTTCTAAAAACATATAAGGCACGAATTGAAATAATTAATATTTCAACTTGTAGATTGTAATTTTTATAGAAAGAGAGAGAGAGAGAGATCAGTTTTCGATACGTGTATGAGGAAGAATAACTATACTCTAGTTATTTATCCATTGGTACATTGAAATCTATATTAATTACGAAAAACTTAATATCCAAAGATGGTACACTCTAAAACCAAGTGAGTAACAAGTGTATTATTTTAACACACATTGAATGTGTTCTATATTTAAGAACTTAAGCAAAACTAGTTTTTTGTAACTACTTAAAAAAAAGTTTCAGGGTGTGTAAAATATATATAGTTTAATATAAGTGTATTAATTTTGACTACACACTTGGTTTGAGAATATAATATTTTGAATTTCGAGCCTAGTTAAGAAATGATTGAAGCTAATATTTGGGGAAAAAAAATGTTCTATTTGTTGATTAATTATATTACTTTATATTTATTAGGGTGTGTCAAAAAAATCGACTATTTTGTTTTTACTCGCTACACAGAAAAATTGGTTGCTAGTCACCTCTAGAAAACTCTCACCAAAAATGAGCTCTTAATTTCAATAGGAAGGTCCTCCACATTACAGTTTTTGAATTTTTCGTCAGTCTACTAGAAAAAAATGTGTCTATCGGTTGACACTGCGGGTCAGCCCTAAAACTTCCCGCTATTTTCAAGCTCCTTGAGCTGGAAAACATTGTTGTGAATACATTTTTGAGCTCTTCGAGTTCAAAACACTTTTGTATGACATTGTTTTCGAAAAAAACCGTTTTTAGCATTTCTTCCTCCCACGATATCTCGTGAACGAATGAACTGATTTTGATAGTTAACGCGGCAATCAACACGTTTTATTAAGTTCTACAGCTGATCAGATTTTGAAATTGATTTATCTAGTCGTTTTTGAGAAACTTCGAAAATACTAAAACAAAAAAAATTTTTTTAATTCTTCCGATCAAGCCCTCCATGTGTCGAATGCCACCTTGGAAATCAAAATTGGTTCATCCGTTCAAAAGTTACAGAATATTTACATACGTACGTACGTACATACATACATACATACATACACTCGGACATCATCTTGAATTTAGTCAAAATAGCTTCCTAGAACCTCAAAACGTCGACATCTGTTGGAATTTCAATTTTTGAAAATCGGGGCAAAAACAATAACTTCCCGAAATTTTTGAAAATCATCAATTTTTCTTAGCGGGAAGTTAAAAATTAATTGACCGTATCGTAAAACATTGCATAATTTTTTCTGAGAAATTGAACGCTCTACAATAATTGTTTCTTACATTTTTATCGTAAATCGCACCATTTAAAAAATATTGGAGATTGAAGTTTGATTATTTTAAGCCAAATTTGTTCTTGGCTTATGAATTTTTTAACTCGTTAACTCATTAACTCAAAACTCATGAACAAATAAGGATTATGAAATGGACAATGCATATTTTTGTTGGATATTGAATGCTCTACAACAATGGTCTCTTATGCTTACAAGGAAGGTATCCCAAGTGTCTCTCTCCGATTTCGATGAGACTGAGATATGTTATTCTCCGTTTAAATCTAAGGGATACGTATTTTTTTTTTAGCTGCGGAAAAACATATTTAGGGGGTGAAACCACCCCTCAAAGTTTAGACACCAAAGTGTTTTCCAAGTTTTGCAAACTTGCAGTTTGAATGATCAAATGGGACCAACGGCATTATTTTCGGTTTGAAAAATAATGAAAAGTGCTATTGGAGTTATAGTAAAAAAAATGAATAGAACATAAGTTATACGGGTTGAAATTCATAAAACTTTTATTTAAAAAAAACTATCCAATGGATTTCAACGAAAACAAAGGCGATCGGAAGAGAAAAACAAAGTAGAAGATATGTCTTTTTGGGTTTTTCCGAAAAATAAAGTTTAGGAGATGAACAAACTTTTTGGAGCTTAAACTTTAAGGTGTGATTTTACCTCCTAAATGTTTTTCCGCAGCTAAAAACAATACGTGTCCCTTAGATTTCGACGGAAAATAAGACATCTCAGTTTCTTCGAAATCGGAGAGGTACACAGGATACCATTTTTGTTAGCCGATTAAATGAAGCGTTTACAAGATATTCGTCCTCAAACTTTGATGCATACTGATCTTAACAGTTTTCCATATCTTCATCGGAAATTTTCAATTTAATTTATAAGTTTTGAGGAAATTTATACAAATTCAAATTTTTATTAACAGAGAAATACTTCAAACTATATTTCAAGTTTTTTTTAAAGACATAAGTATGTTTGGCTATATAGAAAAGCAGAATTCTTGCATCATTTATTACTTAGAATAGATTATTTATCAATTCCGGAAAAACTTGTAATAACATAAAAAATTGCAGTTTATTTGTTATTACAACTTGTTAAAGAACATTAAAAAAATTACTCTACTTACGTCAAGAAATATTTTTGCACGACTCATAATGCGAAGCATCAGAGTGTGCTTTACGATCGAAAAATTTATAATTGCAGCGTATAAAAGTCAAATAGTAGTCTAAAAATTCATAATTTATGTTTTTTAGGGATTGATGAATAATTGACTCTAAGCGATAATTTATGCACAATTTCTTTTTTTCAATATAGCCAAACATACATCGAAACTAAAATTTGTATAAATTTCCTCATAACTCATAAATTAAATTGAAAATTTCTGAATTAGCTATGGAAAACTGTTAAGATTGGTAGACCCTAGTAAAAATGAAAACGTGGCGCTGACTAGCGCGTCGCCAGTTTCGCTAGAGTAAAACAAGGTGCTAGCTAGCATAAAAACGTGGCACTGGCTAGCGCCTGGCAAGTTTCGCTAGAGATTACCTAAATCCAAAATGGCGGCTTGTTAAATTGAATTGGCGGTTTGAATATTTCAGGTTATATATTTGAATATTTAAAATAATTATTACAACTATAATATCAAATAAATAACTTAATAATGATAAATTTATTAATGCTTAAGATTAATATAAATAAATTAAACCAATCAACTCTAATTACTTGATGAAATTAACATAAATTTATATAATAAAAATATCATTTAATAAATGAATAAATTCAAATTGCAAAGCAATAATTCAATTAATTATTTTTTATTATACAAGTTATAACTTTTTACAAACGTACTGAAATAATTAAAACAAATTACATAATTTAAAATTTTTAAGAAATTTTTTATTTTTACTTATAGCTACTACAAACTTTTTAAAATTAGTAATTATCATTGTTATTTAATTTAACTCAATAAATTATTTTTCATGATAAAATTTATAATTTTTAATAAGAGCACTAATATACTTTGAAGAAATTAAATATTTTTTAAATTTAATAAAATTTATTATTTCTACTCATAGCTACTACTAATTATTATTGTCACTTTTTAATAATCACTTTTTATTCAATTTAATTTAATCAAGTTTTTTTAAATAAAATTATCAATTTTTCACTTACACACTGATAGAAAAAATATCTCGATTCAAGAAAAATTTTTTCTTCGAAATGTGGTTCTTGTTTTAAAATTTTTAATTGTTTTAATTTAAGAAATAAGTTTTTGAACCAAAAAATTGAATTTCTTGAATAGAGAAAAAAAATTCTTCGTTTGAGAATTTTATTCTTCGATGAAGCCTTTATTGTTTTGAAACAAAATCTGACATATTTGGCTTAAGAATTTCTTGCTCTTGGATTGAGATAGGCAAAATGTAGGTTTAAGACATTACCGACTTGTTTCGAGAATGGCGCGATTTTTAAATCAAGATCTTAATTTACTCAGCTTGAAAAAAAACTTTTTTTTATTTTAAAAATAAAAAATTTCAAAGTGATTTTTTAGGACTCCATTCATTTACTTCAGATATGTTAAAATAGAAATTTATTTCAAAAAAAGTTTTTTTTTCATTACTTTGAAAACATCTTCCATCAAGAAATTATTACTTGAACCAAAAATTGAAAGTTCTTATAATAACAATACGACATTTTTAGCTGAAGAGACAAGTGGTCTTGCTTAAAGAATTCAATAGTATCGATTGAAGATAATTTAGTTTCGGGTCAAGATACGAGAGTTATCCATCAAAGATACAAAATCTCTAGAGCCAAGAAAATCTAAATCAAGACAAGAATTTCTTGAAGCAAGACAATTGCTTTTCTATAGAAATAAATTCTTGGCTCAAGAAAATATTTCTTAAGCTAAGATAAAATTTCTATCAGTGCAGCTATTGCTCATTATTATCGATATTTATTATTAAAATCATTATTATTGTTATCATCGTTAAAATTAAAGCCACGATTTTCAATGTTTTTTTTTTTTGCACTTTCTCAATTTTTGCACTTTATAAATGTTTAATAATAAATTAGAGGTTAATCACTGTGTTATATGTAAACATAAATATACATCCTCTTCTAAAAAGTTGATGACCGGATGTCGTATTGTTTTACGTCACTTCTGTGACTATTTTATTCGGTTGTCAATTGGTCGACTGAGATAGTGGCGGGATTTTTGAAAGAATGAAGGCGAGCGAAGCGAGCATGTTAAGTCTAGTTGATGTAAACAATACATATGCGTATGCTATACCAATTTCTTAATTATAGGTGGTGCACAATCTCTAGAACTGCCTCGATTTCGCTAGCTAGCGCCTAGTTTAAAACGAGGCAGCCCTCGTTTATTTTTACTAGGGTATGCATTAAAGTTTGATGATGAATATCTTTTAAACGCTTAATTCAATAGACTAAGCATAAGAGATCATTGTTGTAGAGCATTCAATTTCCTACTAAAATATGCATTGCCCATTTCATAATCCTCATTTGTTCATGAGTTAGAAAATTCATAAGCAAAGAATAAGTTTGTCTTAAAATAATCAAACTTCAATCTTTAATATTCTTTAAATGGTGAGATTTACGATAAAAATGTAAGAAACCTTTTTTGCAGGGCGTTTAATTTTTCACGAAAAAGTACACAATGCTTCACTGTAGATCAGTCAATAAGTAAGATATGAATTTTTTTCTAGTGGACTGAGGAAAAAATCAAAAACTGTAATTGCGGAAGACCTTCCTATTGAAATTAAGAACTCATTTTTGGTGAGTTTTCTATAGGTGTTTAGCAAGCAATTTTTCCGTAAAGAGAGAAAAAAAAACAGTCATATAGGAAATCTACTCTTGCGGCTTTTTCGAATCGCACTTGGAGGATCGTTTTGGTATTAAATAAAAATAATTCAGTCAAGTTTTTAGCTCTTTATCTCAAAAAGTATTCGAGTTTTTCAAAAAAAAAAAAAAAAAAAAACCTTTTTTGTCGATTTTATTTTTAGTAAAATTAAAAAGTAATCAATGATATTTTTTTTCCTAATTCTCAGGAGTAAAAGACATAATAATCACTTTCGTAATGATTCCTTAACAAAAAGTCAATTTTCGGTAGAAGGAATATAGAATTGAAATCTTTTTTTTTAACTACTTTTTGAAAAGTGTCACTCACCGAATTTCATCAGGAAATGTCTTTCATACTCCTCTATATTCAGGAACTTTTTTTAATTTTTTTGAAGAGGTAAAATTATATGAAAAAATTAAAAAGTAATGGCGGCGACTTCTACCTCCGATGCCGCTCGATGATGACGTGACAGCATGGCTGCCCGAGCGAAAATACCCGAAGCGATTCAAACAAAGCATGCTCATAACTGAACATAGCTAAAACCATAAATTCTTAATAATAGTTACTATATTTATATTGTGATGATAATTTTATCGACTTGGGCTTGCTAACTATAGAAGTATGATTGTCGTAACAATTTTCTTCTGAACATGCTGAATAAGTAATAGTTATATTTACTACTAAATAGTCATCTTAACTACACTTTTCTGTTACTGTTAACTAATATCATTATCAGTTAACGAAGCTGCAGTTGATAGTGGAGGTCTCATTCAACTATGTTTTTCATAGTTCAGAAAACCATTTTTTTCTCTCAGTGTATGACAATACAGTATTAACTTTACTATATACTTGGATAGTAATATGTCATGACCGATAAGTTTAATTAGTTTTGCTCTCTATAACTAACGACGTGGTTGTATTTGAAACGACGAAAACAGCACCACACGTAGTGACAACGCATTATTTTTTATCGCTCAAGAGCGATGAAATAGGTGCTAATAGAAAAAGTATAATTGAAGTTATTCGAGTAAAAAAACTAAAAGAAATGAATAATTAAATAGTTTGAATAAAAATTGTTATATTTTTAAAAGACTTGATTTATAAAAAATCTTGATTTTATATTTCTCGCAAATTAAACTGTCGTAGCAGGACTTAAAAAAAAAATATATATATCTTACAGGTGGACTCAGAAGCGATCATAAAAATCGTGATCACATTATTCACTTTAAGGTTTATGTTGCATTGACATGAGGACTGGTATGGTTCTCGCCTACTTACGACTCGTAGCGACTACCACACTCGATGTCATGTAAATACATCACTAACCTTACGCTCATGTCGCGACAACACGATTGTCAAGTTATTCGGTTCTTAGTCCACATATAGCATGGACTACACGGAAAGAAAATTCTACCAAAATTTACGATGTTAACATGGTAATCCTGGACTAGACTTTTATTAGCGTTAATTTTAAAATATATTATTTCAAAATTTACTATGTGGGTTATATTTTTTGCTATTTAACATCGTAATTTTAACAAAGACTTTTAGGATTAAAAATTACTTCAAAAATTACAATTTAACATCGTAAAAAAAAATAAATAAAAATTACGCTTTAAAAACTATATTTATTCGTATATTTAATATTTCTATTTACTTTTTAATAAAATAAATATTATAGTGCTGCCTCTGTTATAATACGATGGAAGCTACAAAAAGTACGATGTTACATCGTAATTTTTAAATAGTAGCTGCATCCTCCGCAAGAGGCGCTCTCGTAACTAATAACTGTATTCAAATCGTTTATATCGATCTTAAAAACTTCGTAAAGTGAAAGCCCTTCCGTGGCCGAGTGGTCCAAGGCGTCGAACACTTCACACCCGAAATAAATCGGGTTCAATTCCAACTACCGAACGATTATTATTTTATTCTTTTATTTAAGATTTCTCTTCAAATTTTACGATGTTCACATCGTAATTTATATTAAAGAGCTTAAGACTTGGTATTATTTGTCTGAAGTATTATTACGATGTTAAAAGTCTAGTCCACCACTACAATTATCAATAGGATAAATTACGATGTTAGCATTGTAAATTTAACTAGAATTTTTTTTCCGTGTACGTTAGTATATAGAAGTCCCAAATTTGTTTGTTTTTTTATTTTTTTCAATTTTACTCACTCATATGTTGCTCCCATGGCTTATGTTTTGTAATTGTTGCCAAACGATTAGAACTGATAGGAAAAATTGGCGACATTGGCCTTGAAGGATTCATGTTATTGACTTTTTTCAATTCAATATTTTTAAACTAGAACGTTAATTAAATTTAAGAAAATTATAAGCAATTATCATTATAAACGTTAGCAAAGTTCTTTATTAGCAAATGATTATATAAAAAAAGCTTTTTCTTATTATTGTACTATGATTCAATCGGACAAACGCATAAACTAGTAATAACGCGCTGAATTACTATACGTATAGCGGAGATTATATTAAGTCGATGCTAAAAATAAATCACAAAGTAGATCAAAAATTTAGTACACATAAAGTTTTTTTCATTTCCAATTATATTAATTTTAACTTCAAATACATTCTATCAACAATGAAAAAAGTTTGAAAAATATAAAT
Source organism: Microplitis manilae (assembly GCA_030273425.1). Taxonomy (NCBI): domain Eukaryota; kingdom Metazoa; phylum Arthropoda; class Insecta; order Hymenoptera; family Braconidae; genus Microplitis; species Microplitis manilae. The sequence continues at coordinate 19,178,427 of CP092728.1, forward strand.
AAAATTAACAAAGAATAAATAAAATATTTTAATTCCTAAAATAAATATCAAGTTAACAAAAATTTAACTTTTATTTTTATTAAATGAAATTGATAAATTGATTCCTTTATTTATGAACATGTGCCACAAGTTTGAATATTTACTGTTACCACGTGATAAAAAAACACCAAAGGCACTTAATATGTCTGGTAAGACTCAATAAGGAAAACTAAATTTACAAAAAGCTAATATTAAATCAAAACGCGTGCTTGAGTACACGTATGTTAAGCTCTTGTCTCACTTACTGAACTTACTTACATTTAGTGTGTAGCCAAAGAAATATAATCTTGGCCAAGGTGTACCGTGCACCTTCTTTCTCACTTCATATAAACAAAAATACAACTTTCAATCTTGCTTTAAAGAGATCAAAACTAAAAATACATTTTTGACCAACAAACAAAATTTAACTACTTCCTTCTATATTTTCCTGGTATAAAAATTTCAAATATTTATGATTAATTCAAACAATTAAGCAATCAATAATAGTATAATATTAACCTTATTTGATACGAACTGGAGAATAATTTTAATCAACTTAATAGGTACTAAAGGTTAAATATAATAGTAGTAGTGTCAACGATAGTGAGAACGTTAAGATATCAAACCAACAGAAAGGTTGTTACAACAAAAGTGTGGGTGTATGGTATATGTGGTAGGGGAAGTATTCCCAACTAGTCCTCCAAACCTCATATGGACCCAGACCTCGAACAAACATATGATCAAGGATTAATCTATTCTATCTTTAATTTAATGCAAAAACTACGACAGTCATAATAAATAAATTAAAAAATATCTGCGCTTCTGGAAAATAAGTTAATTTTGCTATGGAAATAAAAAAAATAGACGAATTGGGGAAATTAAATAATTAGAAAATTTCTGCCTGTCGTGAATATTTAAAAAGTAAAAAATCTGAAAAACGGTTGGTCCTGTGAGCCAGCCCCGAAACTTCTCGCCGTTTTCGAGCTCCTTGAGCTCGAAAACATTACTATCAATACATTTTTGAGCTCTTCAAGCTCTTGAGCTCTTCGAAAATAGTAGGGCTGTGCGAATCTTGTTCGAATCGAATCGAGTCGATTAGTTAGATTCGATTCGATATTCGAGTCGAATATCGAATAGTTCGAAAGATTCGAATAGTTCAAAGGATTCGAATAGTTCGAAATTTTTTCGAATCTTCGGTAAATAATATTATTGCATCTAAGAAATTTAGTATTTATGGCTATATTCAATCAAAAAACTATTAGGGGAACCTGGGGCACGAGAGCCCCCTTCAAAAATTAGGTAAATTTTTTTTTTAATGTTTTTATCATATTTGAGACTAATATGTGGGGTAAAATGGACCATTCAAAAAAATTGCAACAAAAAAATTTTTTTTTTATTTTCCGTTTAGTTAATTTTTTTAAGTTGTCCATTTTACCCCACATATTGGCCTGAAATATGATAAAAACATTATAGAGGTAATAACTTGACGGTAAATAAAAAAAATGTTCTTTTCTATATGTTTTTAGAGAGTTCTTTTGAGCTATTTGAACCTTTCGAACTATTCGAACCATTCGAACCTTTCAAACTATTCGAATCCTTCGAACTATTCGAATCCTTCGAACTATTCGAACATCTCGAATATTCGATGCGAATCTCGAATCGAATTGTTCGATTCGATTCGCCTCGAATAATTCGAAGTTTCGAGTATTCGCACACTCCTAGAAAATAGTAATGTCGGAGCTTCTATTGTAATAATTCAAGTAATAAACAATAACAAAAAATCGGTCTGTCGGTTGACCCTGCGGGCCAGCCCCAAAACTTCCCGCGTATTTCGAGCTCCTTGAGCTCGAAAAATTGTAGTAGATACATTTTCGAGCTCTTCGAGCTCGAAAATACTTTTGTATGCTTTTGTTTTCAAAAAATAACGTTTTTTACAATTTTTTCTACAACGATATCTCTCGAACGAATAAACCGATTGAGACGTTTAAGGTGGCAGTCAACGCGTTTCATTGACTTCTATAACTGATTAAATTTTGAAATTGATTCATCGAGTCATTTTTGAGAAATTTTCAAAATACTAAAAAAATTTTTTTTTTTTAATTCTTTCGACAACGGTTTCTCTTAAAAGAATTAACCGATTTTAATGTTTGAGGTGGCATTCGACGCGGCTTATGAATCTCCAGAGCCCAGTCTATTTTGGAATTAATCCATCGAGCCCGTAAAAAGTTATCCAAAAAAAACATTTTTGAAAAAAGTTTATTTTTTGAATATCTCCGAACAAGCCCTACCGATCCAGTTTAATTTTTTTTCAGCTTCAAGATATTAAAAAACTGCATCGAATGACACCTTGACGATCAAAATCGGTTGATCCGTTCAAAAGTTATAGATATTTACATACGTACGTACATACATACATACATACATACACTCGGACATCATCGTGAAATTAGTCAGAATAGCTTTCTAGGACCTCAAAACGTCGACATCTGTTGGAATTTCGATTTTCACGAATCGGACTGAAACCAATAACTTCCCGAATTTTTGAAAATTTGCAATTTTCTAAGCGGGAAGTTAAAAAAATAATGAAGTAAATCGTTGTTTTTTTATTTCATATCAGCAATATCTTTGGAAATAATGAACTGATTTTGACGTTCAAAGAGGCATTTGACGCAGTTTTTTTATCTCTAATATAAAAAAACATTTTTGAATCATTTGATAAATAATATTATGAGTTATTCGGGAAAAATGAAGTAAATTGTTATTTTTTAAATTTTTAATCACCAATATCTTTTGAAATGATGAACAGATTTTGACGTTTAAGGTGACATTCGACGCAGTTTTTAAACTCCTAACTTTAAAGAATAAATTGTCACTAATTAGTTCAATTAATTAGTCTTTATTAGGAAAAAACACTTTTTGGAAATTCATCTAAAAAATTATTTTTTCTGCACTGACGAACTGATTTTGATGGTTGGGGTGGCATTGGACGCGGCTTATATAGTTTAAGAGCTGAGTAAATTTTGCAATCAATCCAATAAGTACATTACAAGTTATCCGAGAAAAAACATTTGGAATATTTTCGAATACACTCTACCGATTATGCTCAATTTATTATGAATTGTTGGAATTGAGAAACCGCTTCAAACGCCACTTCAAAAAGGCAACTCGGTTCATTCATTCAAAAGTTATAGAATATTTAGATACATACGTACGTACACACATACATACACTTGGGCATCATCTTGAAAATAGCCAGAAGATTTTACGACATTAAGCTAATTTTTCAAGAGTTCTTTAGATCCCAATGCCAGAATACGAATTATAAATTTTCAAATAATCTGAAAATCGAACTATTACGAAAATTGAAAGGGGTTTTCAGGGCTTTTTAAGGACGTAATAAAGCAACTTTTCTGAAATTTTCAAACCATTTAAAGTACAAATAAAAAATTTAAAGCTATTTAAGAATATCGATTTTCCGAAAATCGATCAACTTTTAGAAGACATATTTCGAAGTGTAATTATTAGATATTTAGAACTTTTTTTTAATTCAAAAACTTTGATTTAATGCAAATTAATTAAAGAAAATGAGCCCATACAGAATCTTTGATTCAAAATTTAGTCAAAGGAGCAGCAATTTAAAAATTGTTCAAATGTTGTGAAATTAACACATCATGATGATTTAACTACAGTTAAAATATTCTCTCAAAAGAGTGCATGCGATTTAAGCCTTAATATCATATTTTTCGAAAAATAGAAATAAACTTTTCCAAATCGCTATTTTTGTATTTTCAAAAATTATCCTTAAAACCAAATTTGCTTCGATTAAGCTTAAACTTTAAGACACTCTAAGACCTACTTTTATTTGAAAAATCACGAGCCAAATCGATGATTCAAGTGCTTTATGGTCTTATTTGTTGAAAGGGCTAACTTTCATAGCAGAAGTAGCTCTGTTAACGATTATCTAACACTTCTTATTCACAATAAAAATCATAACTGACGATTTCAATATAGGAATCTTATAATTTTATTATTCATTCTTATAGAATAAATATCATTGAAAGATAAAATAGCGTATTCAGGGTTTTTTCTTTCTTCATAAAACCACATCCATGACTTATACTAACACTACTAGCAATAAAAACCACGTCCGGTCCGATAACCAAAATATCATTGAATCATAAATAAGAATTGTCAGTATCGTACTGTCAAAAAATATTTCGTGTTAATTAAATAAATAGAAATTAAAAAAAAAAAAAAAATCATATATCAGTAATTAATAAAAGTAAATCCACTACAGCAACCACTTCTCAAAATATTGTACGACCGTTTGAGGTGTGCACTTTTGGATTTTCCAAAATTTTTCCTTGAATCCAGAGTCTTCCTGGGAAATCGCCACATCTCGCAGTGTGAGAATCTCTTTCCCACAACTATCAGGCGCCATCATTAGGCCTTCACTTGACGTATCGACGATACTGTTACCCTTGGCCAAGTGGTCCACCAAGGGCGTCGAGCAGTCGCTGGATGTAGTCGACCGCGCAGGTGCTGCTGACCCACCTGACGCTGCCGCGGCTGAGGTATCCCTCCTCTGCCCCGTAAACGAATTTTTATTATTCTGTGCCTCCATCATAATTAAAAATTCCACCTTAACATCACGCTCGTCACTGTTTTTAAGGAGTGTAGCTTCTCCTGAGTGGTCCGCGGTGAGTCTTTTCGGGTCACATCCCGATTCCTTGACCTTGAATCAATCCTTTATTTTTCAAACCTTTCGGATTAACGAAAGAAAAACTTATTGTGAGAACAAATGTGATAAAATGTAGTGGTTGGTTTGATTTTAAAATAATAAATTGATATTCTATCTTGATAACACCTCCTTCCCGACTAGAATTTTTCATGATAAGGACCTGACGAGGTCTTTATCAGGTTAACCTTATTTCAAATAAGGTCCCGATCAGGGTATGCTGACAAGAATCTTGATATGGATGTAACGCTTAAGACCCATGAGGTCCTTATCGGAATTGCCTTATAAGGTCCTTACCAGGATATTTAGTAATTATTTTTAAGAAAATATTAAATTGCAAAAAAAAAATAAGAGAATTTTAATTCGATTGAGAATGTTATCTATTGTATTGAGAGCATTAATTAGAGGAAGTAAACATGGTTTTTATTAATGAAAAAATCCCGATGACTGCTGGGCTTGAACCTGCGTCCTTGCGATTTAAAGTCCTCGACGCTATCCACTGCGCTGACGTACGTATGTGATCTTATAAGTGTAAATATAATATTCATTATGATGTCAAAGAATAACTGATAAAGAAGTAAAAAATCCGTGCTGCAATGATTGACGTGATTTTTATATAATATTTTTTTGTACTTTGTTTAATTTTTAGCCTGTAAATAAAATACTTGAAAGGATGGAATAACTTTTTATTAAATAAGGATATCCTGATGGGGTCCTGATCAGGAACTTGTCACGTTGACCCGATGACAAATAACTTTTTTTGAATAAGGATATCCTGACGAGGTCCTGACAAGGAACTAGTCAGATTTGCCCTAATAAGGCAAACCTTATATTAACCTGATAAGGTCCTTATGATACTTCAGGCAAATCAGGAAGAAATTCTAGTCGGGTTTCGAATTCTAAAAGGCAGCTGTGATAAGAGGGCTAAATCAGAGCGTTTTTCGCGCAACCGAAAAAAAGTCTATGGAACTGAATCGTTTATTTTAGAAACCCCGTAAGTCAAGAAAACAAAATTTTTCAGGAAACACAAAAAACATTTTTCTGGAAAAACTTGCCATTAAAATAATAAATAAATAATTGAAGACAATAATGTTAGCATCTCTGAAAAATATTCAAACAAGAAAAATTCAATTTTTTAATTGGAACTACTTAAAAAATTATTTAAAGTTGATTGACTTATGGGATTTCTCATTCAAACGGGAGAAAAAGTTGTAAAATCATTGTTTTTTTAACTTTTTCCACTCAAATAATTTATTAGACTGATAAAATAGAGTACACGGAGAAAAAAATATCGTAAAAATTACAATCTTATAGTAAAATTTACTAACAGATATGAAAAAATACATTCTGCATTGTAATTATTACTAAACGTTTAGTAAAATTTACTAGTTAGTAATAATTACATAACAAGATATTAAAGATTACTATGCGTAATGTATTTTTTGCTAACACAATTGTATTTTTTACTATCTGTATAGTAAATTTTACTATAAGTATTTTTAATAAATACAAATTTAAGAAAGTAAATTTTCTAATACAATATAGGATTTGTTACTATACAAAATATTAAAAATTATTATACGCAATGTATTTTTTGCTAACACGATTATATTTTCTTACTATCTGTATAGTAAATTCTACTATGTATAGATAAAATCAAAATTTAGTGGGGATAGCATATACAAATATGTATTACAAGTTCTCAAACTTTTGTCCAAAGGAGACATCGAGCCGTCAGACATAGGAAAGGGCTCGCGCACGGGAGATCAGGGTTCGAATCTCGGTTGAAACCAAGTGATTTAAAAAAAAAAAAATCGACAGCAACACCAATACAGATGACATAAATAGCAGTAATAATCAAAATCATAATAATAATAATAATAATAAAAAGTTAAAAGCTAATAAAAATTCAATTTAATTTTTTTTCTTGCTAAACGGGATAGTAAAATTTACTAAACGGAATAGTACAATTTACTAAACGGGATAGTAAAATTTAATTATCTGTTTATGAATTTTTCATATAAATCATAAGCGTTTCAAGATTACTATCTAAATTTAGTAATTATTCCCATATTTTTTAGTAAATTTTACTATATTTTTTTCTCCGTGTATATAATATGTATTTAAACTCTGAAACTCAAAAATTACAAAAAATAATAAGGTCCCCGCGGGTTATAAGGCCTGTCGGGTAATAAGGCCTAAGTGACAGAAATTATATTTAAAATAACCGCCTCCGCTAAAGGCTACTCTAGAAGAAGGGTCTTACATAGAGATGTTACGACAAATTTATAGAGTCCCGATACCACGTCCCCTGTCTTCTATATTTCATCATCCGTCATATGCTGTCGTAGCGCAGAAGAAATTATAAAAAACAATCTAGCCTTCTGACTCTTAAAAAGGATACTGATAGTTTTAAGTGCTGTTCAGCAAAACAATCTAGTCTTCTGATTCTTAAAAAGTATTGTTGCTAAATTTAAGTGATGATTCATCTCTAATACCAATTTTATTAAGTATAGTTAAATTATTCCAGTTTGTTTAACCCGTAGGCCTTATTACCCTACCGTAGTAAAATGAGGCCTATTCGTATGGTTTTTGTAAAAGTATAATTTTTTGTTTGTTTATGGTAAAAATTACCATTACTTCATTACATTTTATGGCTAATGTATTGAAATAAAGATTAATGATACATTTCGATAATTAAATACAATATTTTCGATTCTATTCAAAATCTCCCTTAGCTAGGCCTTAATACCCGCCGGTACCTTAATTAATTTAAGCATTTTAATTCAAAATATTATTTTTTTTCCAAAAAAAGTGCGAATTTTGAATAAAAAAGAAAAAATTATTTCTATAAAACTAAAACTGCATATGTTTATTTGAGAAACCCCAGTCATTGACTTAAGGGGTTTCTCAATAGAATGAAATTTTTGTTACCCCGTTAATTGTTTTTTAAACGCGTTGATTTGATGCATATTTTTATTAATTTCTATGGGGGGACATCCAACGAACCCAAAAATGTAAAAAACCCAATTTCGAAAAAAAACATGACTTACGGGGTTCCTCAAACAAACGATCCAACTATAGTTCGCAGCACATTTTTGTTCTCAGTGTAATCATGAAAAAATTAGAAAATCCAAAATTGCACACCTCAAACGCTCATGTAATGATTTGAGTAGTCAATTTACTTTTATTCATTACTAAACCACACATTTCTTTTGGAGCTACAAAAAAGTTTTATCTGTTAAATTAACACAAAATTTGTTTGACAATAGGATACTAGCAACTCGCATTTACTGACCGGGAAAATGGGTAAATAACGAATAACCAAAATTAAAAAAAAGAATCCTAACCTGATTACATTTAATTTAAATGCTCTGCTAGATGTCGTACATATTTTTTGTCTCGCTTTAAAAATTTTTTTTCCGCGATAAAAACAGATGCTTTCAGTTTGCACCACCAGGTGTCATACTAAAAGTGCGCAAGTCTCAACACTAAAAATAAAACAAGAGAGATAGGTAGATAGACCGTCGGTCGTCACTTGTAGTTAAATTTAAAAAACTGATAAGGACTACAATTGTGAATATCGAAAGGGATCATCTAGACAAAATTCTGAATAAAATTAAAAAAACCCGCTTCGACACGATAATTTTTTCGACAGTTAATATGACTACATACAAAACAAAAAATAGTCCAACATTCAGACATTCAGACGTCCAAGTAAAATTATTTTTAAATTGTTTTTTTCTTTAAAGTAGCAGAACAAATGTTTTTATAAAAATATAGTGAGTGCCCAGGTAAAAATGAAAACGAGACGCTGGCTAGAGTCTCGCCAGTTCTGCTAGATTAAAACAAGGCGCTAGTTTGCATAAAAACGAGGCGCTAGCTAGCGCCTAGTCAATTTCGCTAGAGATTACCAATAAAAAATGGCGTCTGTATAAATATTATTAACAATTTAAAAGTCTTAGGTTATATGTTAGAATATTTAAAATGTAATTGTATATAATTATATAATCAAATTAATGAGTTTAAAATGCTAAATTTACTAATTTAACATAAATTTATGCTAGATTAGTATAAATTAATAAAATAAATCCATAATTTCGAAAAAATCTTTAATAAATCACACTCAGCGCTTTCACACTCAAGGTGTGCAAAAAAAACATAATAATAATAACAATATATTATAAAAATTCATTTGTTTACGTATGTATGTATAACCTCTATAACTTTAACTAATTAACCGATCGGAATGGATCTTGCGGCAAGCATAAGAAATTGTCAGCCGTCAAATTTCAAAATCGTTGATCGGATTTTTGTTTCCAAGCAGGGTGCATACTTATTTCTCCCAAGAATTTTTTTCTCTAGGTTTGAGGCCGATAGTATTGACTCAGGATGATACCGACTTAGTTTGAGTATAGCGCATTTTTTGAATCAGGATGTTATTTTACTTGATTCAAAAATATACAAATATATATTCTTTTAAATTATTAATCAGTTTATTACTACAATAGTTACTCATACACTGTAAAAAATAAGGTACTGACTTCAAACTCCCTAGGAGTTTGACGAATTTCCTCTTCAGTGAAACCAAATTCGTTCAAACCAACAAAAACTAGTTTGTGTCAAGAAAATCATTTTTATTGAATTAAAATCTCTACTCGATTATGAGAAATTGCTTAAGCGTTTATGAGAAAGTTTTTAATTTTGACCGTAATTAAACTAACATTTGATTGAATAGTAAAATATATTTAAATTAAAGTTTGGATGTACTTGATTTAAAAATAAAAACTTGTTGAAGCAAACTTTTAAATTTTGAGAAATTTAACTGAAACTCTTGAAACGTTTGGTTTGACAACTTTACATATTTCAATGAAATAAAAGTAGTTTCCTATAATACCGAACGTGTCGTGTCAACCGACGAGTTTCTTGGAGAGAGAATCCGATGAGGTTGAAGAAATAATTTCACGCACTCACATTAAAACTGAAAAATATTCGACAAGAATATAAATGTATTCGTTACAAAATATCGAACTATATTTGAATGAAAGTCTTTATGTTATCGATTCGATAAAAAAATTTATTTATAAAAAGAGTCACATATTTATCTCGTTTAGATCAATCTATAAGCAGTTGACTGTATATATCCATTCAATATGAAAACAAAGTATTAGAAGCACAACTAAACTAAACTTTTCCTGCTGGTTCCGTAGCGTAGCGGTAAGGTGTCTGACTCTCGCGCGTAAGGTACTGGGTTCGAATCCTCCGGATGGTGATATTAAAATTATTTAATTTTTCACTAAAAACTGTGAGTATGTTAGGATGATTGGTAAAGTATAATTGATGTAATATAATAAAATAATGTAATTGTCCCAATACTTAATAAAAAGAAAAAAAAAAAATAATAATAAAAATAAAATCAAATCAAAAATAAATACATAAGAAAAAAAAAATTTTTTTTTAATAAATTATTAATGAGATAATTAAAGGCAATATTTATTTGATTCAGATTACTGTTTTTTTGGATCAATCCAATACAGCAATTTGAAATAATTAGATTTTTTATTGAATCAATTGCAAAGAGAGTTTCTACGGACCTAAAAAGATATTACTTTTAACACTAAAATTCATTTGCTTTAATAAAATTTTGACTCAACTGAAAATTCATACCTTCAATCACCTTACAATTTACCTTGAGTGAAATTTTTAACTTATTTATATAAAACAAAAATCATTATTGTATCAACAGCATAAATGACTTGAACTAATTTCTATTTTTTTTAACTGAAAAACGTTATTGAGTTATATCAAATACCATAGAGTTAGCTCAAACGATTCGGGATCTTCCCTCAAGAAACTCTCAGTTGGAGCAAAGTATACTGGCAAACGTAGAGGGCGGTAGACTCAATCGCTTGACGCGCTTGGCTGTATCCAAACGCACGGAGTACTTGAGCCAAACGAATCTGGTTTGATGTTAGGAATCTTTTTTTACAGTGTACGAATTTTTTTTTTGGAAGTTTAATACATATATTAATTTGTAAAAAAATACCGAATGGCCATTCGGCAGCTTCGGCAACATAAGAAGTTTCAAACATACATATCTTGTGATACATGTTAGGATATAGTCATGATATGAAATGAGGCTCATTTTCTAAGAGTGAGGGTAAAAAAGGACGACTATTTTCGATAAAGAACTTCAGATAATTGATTTGACAAAACATTATATAGGTAATGTACCAAACTAACCTTCACGTAAACGAAGTATAGAAAATTTAATTAGTATTAGATCATAATTGTAATCGCTATTACGATGGCAAGACCAGTTGTAATTATTGGACGTATAGGTATGATTGAAACATAATAAATAACAAAAGAAATACTTTTAAAATATAAAATAGCTGTGAAATTTACAGGTTTTTTTGTTTACACTAAAATACAAGTGACAAAATTGTATTATAATAGAAAATGCATAAATTATGTGGAATGAAAACCATACTTTTAACATTTTTTGATTCCATTAGAATTTTCAAGGCTATCAAATTATTGGAAGAAATGGTCAAAACTCAAAATTTAAGGTCATAAATTAAAGATTATCCGACAAGCTTTCAGATGCTTTTTACGGAAATTGTCTATGAATATTAGTTTTAAAGTTATATAAGCTTTAGCAGTGATTAAAAACTGATTTTTACGAAAAATCATGAAAATTTTAAACAGCATTTATTTTAATTAAATAATTTTATCCAGGCTGATAAATATTGTAATTAGTCATTATCATTTGCGCTCGTAATTTCATTATGATTATGAGAATTATTCCAGAAAATGTGCACTTGACAATTACTGCTACCAAAAGACCATCTAATGAAAAAAAAATGTCAGGTGGCAAAATAGTGGGGGGGGGGGGGGGGTAATTTTATCCAATAGCCACTTTGTATGCAAACTGACATCAATTCGGTAATCTAACTCGAAATGGGCGCGAGTCAAGTTTTTGAAGGACCAAATGCCAGCAAAGGTGCAAATTAACATTTGTTGTTAATTTGCACTCACTTTTTGTTAAGATTTTTAGTGAGTTATTATATGGATTAAAAGATAAGTAAATAATTATTTTGAAATTTGTATCTTTATTCAATTTAAACAATTCTAAAACTGATCAGCTTTAGAACTCAATAAAATGCGTCAATTACCGCCTCAACTATTAAAATCGATTAATTCGTTCGAGAGATATCGTGGGAGAAAGAAATGCTAAAAACGGTTTTTTTCGAAAACAATGGCATACAAAAGTATTTTCGAGCTCGAAAATGTATTCACAACAATATTTCCGAGCTCAAGCAACTCAAAAACAGCGGGAAGTTTTGAGGCTGCCCCGCAGGGTCAACCGTTTTGTCTACCCTACCCCCTTTTGCCCCCCCCCCCTTCTCCTACATTAAACAAAAATAATTATAAACCTCGAGATTTATGTTTTGATGTTCAAATTGTGAAGTTACATAAAAAAAAAAAATGATCTACAATGATTGATTGTTGTAAAATTTACTAAAATTAATAATATTTTTTAACGTATAACGTGTCTTCAATAACGAAAAACATAGGAATAATCGCGTGCTTATCTTGGAATGCTGAGAACGTTCATGAATAGAAAAAAAAGAAGAGTAAAAAAAACGTAGCTATTGAGTAACTTCTTGAATGCCGTCATGCAGATATTTATACTCAGGATAGCTTTAACATCGACCTTAATTTATATTCTTTAATATAAACTTAACTTATGCTACATGTTAATTAAATAAGTACGCAGAGGAAATATAAAAAAATGTACCATCATAATGCAACTTTGTTACACACCATCTATGGCAAATAGAATTCTAATTCCAAGTGATTAATTTTGATCAAAAATTGAATTGAATATAGCAGTTATATTAATTTACTGATTTTAAAAATACTTAAACTTACATCCCGGAGCCTCGGCATCTCTGCCTCTCCTTAATGTAATTCTGTAAGGCCGATAAGTTGGTCCATAGTGTACTTTTTCATACATCGTTCTATCCATAGCTACTATGATTAATAATTTATATCACTATTTTAAATAATGGAAAAATAAAAAAATGAACCCAATATATTTGAACTATATTATCCGTAGAGTATTATTTTTAAAAAAATCATAATCAATAGTTATCTTTAAAGTCAACAAAACTAAAACTTGTACTAAAATAATCTTGTGAAAATAATCAACACCTCACTGTTTTATTTTAGCCATTTAAAAAATTTCAATTTTCTTCAAGATTAAAGCAATTATAAACCATATATAGATTCGTCATCAGTAAAATCGATGCTGATTACTGACAACAAAAATAGAGTAAAATTTTAACGGCGAACACAGTAAATAACTGAAATCTAAAGACACTTGTTGACTTTTAAAACAAATCACATATACTACAGATGAAAAGAAAGTGTCTGGTTTAAGAGACTCAACTTACGACTTGTCCGTCCCGCGACACTATAAGTAGAACGTTATTTTCTCTACGAGAAATAACAACTACTGTTTATATATATATATATATATATATATATATATATATATATATATATATATTTATATATATATTTATACATTGCGACGCTTCGGTAACACTATCTCAGAACATGGGTGTTTGACCCACGACAAACGAGAAAACAGAACAGATTAAAAAGAAGAAAATTAATAATAAACAATTTGTGATTAAGACGCATTTGCACCTCAATACTATCAGATGTAATACCAATTTTTTTTTATCAAACCATCAATTTATACTTAAAAATTATTTAAATACTAAAAATTTGTATTTTTAAAATATATTGCGTATTAAAAATTTATGCTTCCTTCCTTTCAGTTTATTTATCTCTACAAATATCATCTACGTAATAATAAACACTGCCATTAATCAATGTTTAATAAATCAACAAAACGAATATACTGTATTAAACGTAATCGTTTATTTTTAGACTCCAATATTCAGACTTTATAATTGTACTTAAATTTCCCGCGATTTTACAGAACTCAAATAAAAAAAAAATACGTCACAAACTATTATATTTTAATAATTATGATTAGTAACTTAAATCACTAATTTTCATTATTCAAATTTAGAATCATAATGAAGAATATGATGAAAAAAAAATATTTAAAATTTGGAATATTTAAAAATATTTCGAGGTTAAGAATTAATAATTTGTTGCATAAAAAAAAATAAAAACTTACCAAGATCATCCATAGTAATTCCAAAAACTATTATTTAACAATGGGTAGTTGTAATTAGCTGATATAATGCGCCACTAAATCAATTATGGAATTTTCGAAGTAACATATAAGATTTTATTATAAAAGATTAAGTTATCGAAGGAATGTATAGATACGTCAGAGGGTCAGGGAGGAACAACTCAAGTTAACATGGTGGACTTCGGTTGTACAATTCTAAGAATTAAAAACCTGTTTGTGATTAAAGTAATGTTATTTTTAACTTGTATATAAATAATAGAGTATTTGCTTTTTATTTATTAATTGTAAGAGTTCGGTGTTAATGCTAATTCATAAACAAATTTATACATTTTTAAAGATTAAGTAATAATTTGGAAATGAAACATTTTTTTGCGCATTTATTACGACGCACGCGCGCAACTAACGAAGTATCAGACTAAAGCGGGAAATTAAAAATTATTTATTGTATTTCTGGATGTATATAAATATAAATCTAGCAAAATTTACTAACAAAAGTCAAACCGTTTATCAGTTTTCTATTAACTTTTAGATTTCCAATCTGTTAATACTGCTGCTATATCACATTATTTGTTAGAATACTTGATTGGAATATTATAAGTGTAAAATAAATTCCATCAGGTCTTGATGGTTTCATCATAACGATAATGTCTTAATCATAACAAAGCTCATACTTTGACACAATTATAAGATGATAATAAAATTTTTATTATAAAACCCAATTTTCGACGACTTCAATGAATATAAAAAAAATTTTGATCCGCATAATTTCTTAATTATATGTTAATTAATTTAAGAAATATTTAAAACTTAAAATTTTTAATCTCATATTGCAAAATAAAAAAAATTAAATTTTTATTCATTACCATTAGCATGCAGAGTGCATCGAAGCATACACGTAAAAAAGAGCAGTTGAAAAATTACAGTTTCTACTGTAAATCAGGCTTTCCGGGTAAAAATCTGTAAACATTAAAGTTCAAACTGTAATTTTAAAAATTTGTTGTAGCAATAAAATTAATACAATTTTAAGCAGCAAATTTTACAGTTTAAATCGACAATATCGAGTTTGAAACTGTAATATTTGTTATTTCTGTCAAATTTACTGATAAAAAATGTAATTTCTACAGTTTCAGACTCGGAGCGGTATAGTACTAATTAACCCTTCAGAACATACGCCTCCCGTACCACAGTCATTGCTATCGTGATGAGAGAAAATCTCACGCCTATTGCGCAAGCGCCAAGAGCGAAATTTAAAAAATATTTAAATAATTTTAGGTTATATATCAAGTAAAATACAACATAAAATATTATTTGTTTGAATACTAAAAATTAAATAATAATTCTTTATAAATTATTTTTTATAAATAATCATTTAGAAATTATTACATTTTTTATTTTGATTAAAATACTGGTATACAGGTACACTTATTGTAAACAACTTTTAGAATACTGTTTATTTGTATATCTATATACATTTAAAATGGCGGCTAGATACCACGGAGACAGCCGAAATGAAACGAAGTAATACGAACAGCAATTTTTTTTGTGCCTGACTTAACTCACGCGATGAGAGAAACTCACAGTTAATGAAAAAATAATTTTTTTTCTTTATTTTTCAAGTTTAAAAAATTTTGTTTTTTTAGTATCATTTAGAGCATTAAATTTTAGTAAGCTAAAAAAAATTTCAGGGGGTCATTCCATTTCAATTTAGAAAGAAAAAAAAGTTTTAAAGAAAGTGTGAGAGAATCTCTCTACACGATGGTTCTGAAGGGTTAATACTATACGAAACTGTAATTTTTCAACTGCTCTTTTTTCCGTGTACATTTTTTATTTCAATCAGTTAAATCATTTTGAAAATCAAAAAGCGCAATCAAATTATTTCTAACCACTTTCAAACAAACGTACAATTATATATGATTATTTTTCATATCTATTATAAAAGTGATTTGCACGCACGCACAGATTTACAAATTATTTGTATTCATTATTTATTCCCGAGTCAAAATATTGAACTTAAATTTAACTTACATTAACTTATAGAACTTACATAAGCTTAACGAACTTACATTGAACTTAAATAACTTAATGGGCTTGATTATAACTTAATGGACTTAAATAGAAATATTGATTTAATCATAACTCACCTGTAAGAAAGAATTATTTTTTACTGTTTACTCCAAACGAGTGGGTTTGGATGATTCGGGAGCAACTACCGCGTAGACGAGTACTCCTAGTTGCTCCAGGTGACGATCAGAAATATGGTGAGGGGGAAAATTTTTTTTTTTTTCATTAATCCAAACTTGAGTGAGTTTTGATGATTTTGGAGCAACTACCTCGTAGACGAGGACTCCTAGTTACTCCAGGTGACGATCAGGAACATGGTGAGGGGGAAAAAATTTCTTTTTTTTCATTAATCCAAACTTGAGTGAGTTTTGATGATTTTGGAGCAACTACCTCGTAGACGAGGACTCCTAGTTACTCCAGGTGACGATCAGGAACATGGTGAGGGGGAAAATTTTTTTTTTTTTTCATTAATCCAAACTTGAATGAGTTTTGATGATTTTGGAGCAACTACCTCGTATACGAGGACTCCTAGTTGCTCCAGGTGACGATCAGGAACGGGCTAAAAGAAAAAAAATTTTTTTTTTCGCTTATTCCAAACTCGAAAGAGTTTGTATGATTCTAAAGCGACTTTGTCGTAGAAAAGTACTTCTAGTCGCTCTAATTGATGTATAGGAGTCCGCAATCATCGAAAACTAAAATAAAAATTTATTTTCAGAATCTATTTGGCATTATATGATTTTTTATTGTTTTTAATTCTTTTTCTTTCATTCTATAATTCTTTATCGTAAATGTTTATTTTATTAATATTAAAATATCATATAATTATAACAAATTTTTTTACATTAGTATGGTTTTTAATTTTTATTGTTTCTTTCATTGTTTCTGAATGCACCCGGCCCTCTTTTTTCATCTACTACTCTTCCCCTTCATCTTCTTCATCATCTTCCAATTCTTTTTCTTCTTCTTCTTCTTCTCGAATAATATTTCGACGTGAGCTTTTGTTTCCTAAATTTTATGACGTTTTTTTATTATTCTTTTTTGCGATTTTCATGATTAAACATTCTTATCACCTTTATTTATTCTAACCGTCATCTTTTTATCAGTTTCTCGCACTGAATATTTCCTTCTATTCGTAGAATGATGGTTTATACATTTGACGTAGGCTTTCTCTACTAGATTGTTCTCACTGATTTTATTCACCCAATCTATAATAGTATAATTGTTCAAAGAAATTATTTTACTTAGATACTATGTTAGCTTATCTAAAATATTCTTATGCCAAATCGCACATCGTCATGTTAATTATATTTTTTTTTGTTAAATAATTATAATAAAATATTTTTGAAAAAAATAAAATTACCGAACAGCCCCTTATATAAATGGTGATCAATTGCTAAGCGTGAGTCTTTTTTCTTTCCTTTTGCCGAAAAATCACTTATGTGCTCACCATAAACCTCATCAAGTACTTCTCCGACCAGTCTACGCCAATTGCCCTATGCTTTTCTATTTAAAAACTCAATTTTTTCTTTCAGCAAGTAAAATTTTGCATTTGTCGCAATTTCGACGTAAAATTAAGAATTAAAAAATTATTTCTTCTGAATATTTTTAAGCAATAATATTTTCTTACTGTATCTGTGCTTTTTTGTAAGTATTGAACTGGAACCTAGAAGTGCAAAGAATATTTATATAAATTTATTAATATTGAAAGTCATGAATTTAAAAAGCTAGTTTATACTTTAAAAAGTGAAGTACATCATGTATAATTTAATCGATTAAAAAGAAACATATTAAAATAATTTTACCGTGAATGTCTCTGCTAATTTATTATTTTCATTTTTTTTTTTCATAAAGATTTTTTTTCATTGCAGAAGTCAATGTTTCCATAAATTCAATAACTTCTTTTGTTACTGTATAATATTAAGCATTATCAAATAATTTTTATTAAATTATAATATTCCCAACTTTTGTCGGAACTTACTTTTCACTTGCATTAGATCAACTAGATCCGAGATATTGACAGATGCCCTAGCAGTTTTGGTGCCACCGTGGGAACCCGGAAAAAACTCGATAGAAACTCGGTGTTTCGAAGGAGTTTCGACAGTGTTTTCGCGGTAGAAACGTGGCGTTTCGTGTGCAATTACGATACGGAGTTTTTACGTAGTTTTGTCCGTATTTTTGAAGAGTTTTGCCAGTTTTCTCTTGGAGTTTTGTTGGTGTTTTCTTGGAGTTTCGTTGGTGTTATCGCGAAGTTTTCTTAGTGTTTTATCGGAGTTCTTTGGGTGTTTCCTTGCAGTTTAGTCGGAGTTTCTACAGATTCTAGCGCTTTTAGCGCCACTGTAAAAATTCGGAAAAAACTCGAGCGAAACTGGCTATGACGTGGAAGTTTCGACGGTGCTTTCATGGCAGTAACGCGGTATTTTTGTATATAGTTACGACACGGAGTTTTTGCGGAGTTTAGTTGGTGTTTTTACTGACTTTCATTGGTTTTCTCTCAGAGTTTTATAGGTGTTCTCTTGGAGTTTCGTCGGTATTATCACGCAGTTTTCTTGGTGTTTTGTGGGAGTTTTTAATGTGTTTCTTTGCAGTTTAGTCAGAGTTTTTAAGGATTCTCGCGCTTTTAGGGCCACCGTAAGAATTCGGAAAAAACTCGATTAAAACTAGGTACACCAAGGGAGTTTTGACGGCATTTTTATGGTAGACACGCAGTATTTTTGTGTACAGTAACAACACGGAGTTTTGTCGGTGTTCTTGCTGAATTTCGTGGGTGTTCTTTCGGAGTTTCATCGGTGTTTTCGCGGAGTAGAGTTTGGGCTTACTCGGAATTTCTATGGTAGTTTCTCATGGTTTTTGCGGAGTGTATTGAGGGTTTTTTCGTCGTTTTGGTAGTGGTAACTTAGAGTTTGTGAGGCATACTCATGGCATTTTGAAACAAAAAACTTGAACATTTACACCATCGGTGGTGTGAACGTTCTAATTTACACAGTCTAAAAGTTAACACTGTGCGTTGTGTGACTTTTACACCGGCAGTGTTGAAAATTTTAATACCAAATCATTCACACCACACCGTAGACTTCAAATTTTTTACATTGTTTAGATGTCATTAACAATTTAAAGTTTTAGGTTATACGTTAGAATATTAAAATGATAATTATGATTGTAAAATTAAACTAATACGTAGATGAATTTACTAAATTAACATAAATATATAGTAGAGATTAATATAAATAAATTAAATAAATCAATTTCATTTAATCTAAAAA
Source organism: Microplitis manilae (assembly GCA_030273425.1). Lineage (NCBI taxonomy): Eukaryota > Metazoa > Arthropoda > Insecta > Hymenoptera > Braconidae > Microplitis > Microplitis manilae. The sequence goes on from CP092728.1 coordinate 19,197,745, forward strand.
ATTCATACAAATTTATTTAATAAATTAATATAATCAAATTACAAGTTTAAATTCAATTAATTACTTTTATTATAAAATTAATAATTGGTAAAAATTAATTTTTAATAAAAGTAATGAAATACTTTAAACCATTTGAATAGTTTAAAATTTTAATGACAGTTACTATTCACTTATAGCTACAATTTAATATAATCACTTATTAATTATCATCATTAATTAATTCACATTATAGAATAAACAATTTTTAATAAATACTTGTTCTGATCGCCCACAATCGGATTTCCCCGATAGTATCAAGTCTTTTATACCTTTGGAAATTTAGCATAGTAATAAATTATATATAAACGAATTCATATAAAATTATTTGTATTATATAGTTATTATTATGTTTAATGACACAACACTTTACTTAGCAAATTTTTATTATGAATTTGAGGTTATTTAGTACATTCCCGTGAAAAGTGAATCATACATGGCCATGCATGGCCGTATATGGCTCATACATGGATCATATATGGCCATACATGAAGCATGTATGGCCATACAAACTTTTTTAATACAGTCATGCATGGCCATATGCAGTCATACATGGCCTTGTATGATTCATATATGTCATGCATGGCCACGTATGATTAATTTTTCGACTATTACAATTACTTATAAACAGGATGTTGCAGTGTTAAAAAAATAAGAATTTTTTTTGATATCACTAACAGCATATTGATGATTATATTGTGCTTTTTCGAAAGTGATTATATTCTTTGAACGTTACGTAGCACAACTAAACTTTGTTGTAACTGTCGGTCGCATAGCCTAGTCGTCAAAGCGTCAGTCTCTCGTACGGAAGGTCCCGGGTTCGAATCCTTCTAAGCGGGTGTGGTTATTAATGTCTAGCGTTTTTTCTCTGAATTAAAAATTTCCATTTCGATTAGGAATTCAATTAATCGCATATCTGATAATCTCTGCGTCGCCAAAATAATAAAAAAAAAAAAAATTACAAATTTTTTTTTAATTTAGTTAAAATTTCTATACATAGTCATGTATAGCCGTATCAAGCCATGTATGGCCATACATGGCCATGTATGGTCATATATGGCCATGTCTGGCCAATTTTCATACATGGCCATGCATGGAGCATTCATACATGGCCATGTATGATTCATTTTTCACGGGTTATGTAAATGTACCTTGACAACGACAGTACATCGGTGTAAGCAATGTTTTATCAGGGTAATACTTCTAAGTCATCGATTATTCTTTAATCAAATAAATTATTTAATATAAACCAATGTGATGAAAATTTAATTAAAAAATAGATTTACTCATAATTACAGAGATATGCATTCTATAATTAATACTTTATTCTTATGTTAAATAAATTTTTCAATTAAAAAACAAAATATCATTTACTTTGAAATAACGTTTTTCATAATCAAATTCTACTATACACTACATGATATACTTAATACCGTTGGATAGCCGCGAATCTATCAAAAAAATTCCAAAAATATATCGACAGTACACTCTCAAAACTCCGCAAAAACTTCATCAAAACTCCGTGTCAAAGCCGTTAAAACTCCGACGAAACTCCGTAAAAACCCTAACAAAACACCGGATAAACACCGACAAAACTCCAAGTGTCAAAGCCGCTAAAACTTCGATGATACACCGACGAAACTCCGCAAAAATCCTAACAAAACTCCAGAGAAACACCGACAAAATTTCACGAAAACACCGGCAAAACACCGACGAAAGTCCAAAAAAATACAGTGGAAACTCCGGGCGAACACCAACCAAACTCGAAGAAAATACGAGAGAAACCTTGTCTCGTAACTGCACAAGAAACGCCGCCCGTATACCATCAAAACACCGTCGTAACTCCGTCGATACACTGTGGAAACACTGTAAGGGAGTTAACACCGTCGAAACGCCGTGTTTGCACCACGTTTCTACGGTGTCGTCAAAACCGCTAGAGGAGGAGGCTTCAACCCCATCATCTGCTTTCAAAGTTTCTAATATTGTTGTTGGTTGAAGGTTTGGTTCACTGACTTTCTTTAATAATGTGCCTTGACCAGTACAGTTACAAATTGTTTTTAAAATTTTGTCTTCATGGTATATAGTTGATAATATATTCGAAGCACTTGAACACTTAGATACAGTAGAAGGTTTATGAAGACAAAGAGAATGATTTTCTTTATTGAATTCTGATTGGCTAGATGTACTCACCTCAGGAAAAAATTTATGATCATTAGATATTTTACTTTCATTAGGAGATGGTGTTAATAAATTATCTAAGCATTGATTTGAGCTAAATCTCATAAGATGAGGAAACGAAGTTAAAATATTTTGATGATTCAACTTTTGATTATTATTAACATGTGGGACCACTTTACTTAAAATGGACTTTTGTTTAAGGATTGTTTTTTCTACTTTATTTTTATTTGATTTTTTAATACTGTCGATTAATTTTGAATTTTCTTTTAGGTCATCCTTTTTTTTCAAAACATGAGAAGTGAATATTTTTTGGCTTGAATCACTTATTTCTCCGCGGTTATTAACAATTATCTTGTTTAGTTGATCTAAGTCATCTTTAACCAAAGAAAAATTATTAATTAATATATATTTGAGAAGTGTAAAATGAGATAACATTTTTTAACAAAGAAAACAATTTTTTTTTATAAATGCGGTGATAAGTTAATAACTCTGAGAGTAATCATTTTTTAATTTTTACAAAAAAATATTTTGTGCTTATAGTAAATTAAAAATAATATCATCGTAATGCTCGTATAAATAATTTAAGAAAAAACTTTTAAGATCTGTTAAAATTAAAAAAAATTACATAGAATAAAGTAAATATCAATATTCAAGTCATAACCCATAGTTATTAATTATTTCTTTTAATAATTTACGGAAAAATTAAATGAAAAAAAGAAAAAAAATTATTTTAAATTAATTTCATTCTTCCCTACCATTAATGTTATAGGATTATAATATTTACCATGGATCGCTAATACTTTCATTGAAGACTTCACATTTTTTTTTGTCGTTTTATCTTTAAATAAAATTTCTCCAACAGCCCCTTCTTCTCGATATTTTTTTGGTACACTTAAAAGAGGAACTGTGTCAGTTTCTGATGAATCAATCCACCAAATAAGGGCGTATTTCCGTTTTCTTTTCAGCTTATCCATACCAATATAAATTGATTTATTGACAATTTGTTATTTTATTTTAAAAAGAAACTGTCAAAATTTTTTTTTACTAATCGTAGCACAAACAAAAATAGAGACACTCTTCTGTTACTGTCAATCTGTTTACTTATGTTCAACTGTTAGCTGAGCAATATTCAGATTAATCGAATTTAAAAAATAATTAATATTGAATCATATGCTAATTTATTTTATTTTTTAATAATAAATAACTCAAGGATTTATCATCAACGACTCTATTAAAATGTATGTAATTTATGGTAAAAAAATTAACAATGATTAGTTTGATACATAGAAATAAATATAAATCCATAAATATATATATGTATGTATATATAAATATGTGTATATATCCCCAGTAATATTTTTAATTTGCGAATGTTCAATAAATATCTATGGTTTTTAGTTAAAATAATTTTAATTAAAAATTAAATTTTTTTAAATTAGAAAATATGATAAATGATAATAACAAAAAAAGTTGGGGTGATCATATAGTTGACGATGACAATGAAGAGTATATGGAAGCTATCGATGAAGACGAAGATGGTATTCATGTTGGAAATGACATAAATATAGATGAAGGTTGTAGTAATATTAAGAATATTATTTTATAGTAATAGCAATGACGATAATTTTTAATATTAAATTATTTTATTTTTCTAATAGGCGTTAACGGTAGTGATAATGATGTTGATGAAGATGATGATGATGCCGCTGCTACTGCAATTGATAATGATGACGATGCTGCTGGTGCTGCTACTACTGACGATAATGATGATGATGATGCCACCATTGCTGCTGCTACTGATGATGATGATGATGATGACGATGACTATGCCTACGTGAATGCCAACCAACCGTTGTATACTGGAGCAAGCTTGACTCTAACTCACAGCATGCTTTTAATTTTTTCGATTCTTGTCAAGCACAACGTCTGCTTGTCTTGTATTGAAGATATCATTCGAATAATTAATTTGCATTGCCCGAGCTAAAATTTATACAAAAATAGTTTATTTAAATTTAAAAAATTTTTTTCATTCCACAACACTGAGAATTATATCAAAAAGCACTTTTATTGTTCTGAGTGTTATCGTGAGTTACAATCAGCCAATCATCGATGTCCATCTTGTCAAAAATCAAAAAATTCTTATTTTATCACTATGTCTATCGTGAAACAGATAAGAGAAATGTTTAAAAGAAATAGTTTCTTTAACAATTTACAGCACCGTTTCCAAAGAGTTATTCGTAATAACATCATCTCCGATATTTACGATGGATCGGTTTACAAGTACTGGGTTGACAATGGTTTTTTACAAGATATCAGAAACATCACTTTTAGTTGGTATAGTGATGGTATACCAGTATTTAAATCATCGCAAGTTAGTATGTCACCTTTTTTCTTAACTATAAATGAGTTACCATTTGAAATGAGAAAGTTAAGAGAAAATACCTTGCTATTGGGATTATGGTTTGGTTCATGTAAGCCTAGCCCGAATTTATTTATGAGTAAGTTCAAATCTCAGCTAACCAAACTTGCAAATGGAATAAATATTAAAATACCAGGTCAAGCTCAACCTATAACTGTTAAAGGCATCCTTATTGCTGGAACAGCTGATACTCCAGCAAAGTCTGATTTTTTTAATTTTAAAAGGTTTAATGGAGCATACGGCTGTACTGCGTGTTGCATGGAAGGTTTCAATCTTGACACTGGTAGAGGTGGAACAACTCATGTATACTCTTATGCTGAACAACTGACAATGAGAACAGCACAGGATTGTATTATTTGGGCACAAACAGCATCTGAAGAGAATCCTGTGATGGGTGTTAAAGGTCCCACTGCTCTGTCCCTTTACATGCCAGATTTCGTTGAAGGGATGGCAATTGACAGGATGCATGGTGTCGATGGAGGCGTTGTTAAAAGAATTTTAACACTTTTATTCGATGTCCAGTACAAAGAAAAAGGTTTTTCGTTGTACGATGTCATTGAAGCAGTCAATAACCGTTTAATATCAATTAAACCTACAAGATTCATTCATCGGCAGACTCATTCAGTTACAGAAGTTCTTCATTGGAAGGCATCTGAATTTCGAGTGTGGGCTTACTATTATTCTTTGCCAGTGCTAGATGGCATCTTACGCCAAGATTTATTCGAACATTACAAACTGTTGATAACAGCATGTGCGATTCTCAGCTTTAATGAAATCACTCTTGATTTAATTAACGCTGCTCAAGATTTTTTAAACAAATTTGTTAAGGATTTCGAAGAGTTATATGGACGTGAGTATTGTTCGATAAATATTCATCAACTTGTGCATTTACCGGATTGTGTACGAAGACTTGGGTCATTGTGGTCAAATCAATGCTTTGAATACGAAAATATCAATGGTCAAACGTTAAATGCGATAAATGGAACAGATCATATTGACAGTCAAGTGGCAAGTTCACACTACCGAAATATTCGGAAAGTTCGATTCACTAAAACATTACCAGATTGTGCTATTAAGGATTTTTGCTTAAATAAAAAAAGACGAGGTAAAATAATAGAAGCGATTGAAGACGATAGTTACGGTGTTGGTACATACAAATATTTAAATCCACTGCCGGATGATCTTGAAGAATTATTACGACAAGCTAATTTTGGCAATGACATGAAAATATACACTTATTTCAGAATGCTGAAAAGCAAAAAATTAATTGTGTCTACCAGCTATCCAAAGGAACTCCGAACGCAATCTGATGCAATTTATTATTCAGATAGAAATAGCACTTATTTAGGATTAGTAGACTATTTTATAAAAGTTACTATATGTGATTGTGCGAAACAGCTTTGTGCGTGTAATGGAACACATTTTGCAATAGTAAAACAAATAGTAACTGATGGAGTATTCGAAGCAAGCGGGGAACTGCATATATTCAACACCATGGGATATTTACATGAATGTCATGTAGCAGAAGATATATTTTTAGTACCCATTGCGAACGTTGACGATGTGTGTATTACGATCACCATTGAAAACAAAATGTACATAGGGATTCCACTAAATAAATATGAACTGGAATAAAATTAAATAAATACATCATTTCTTGATATCCTGTATAATTAATTTGCTTCCGGATATCCAAATAAAAAAAAACATACTTCTTAATTACAAAAAAAATTATACAATAATCATAGGAACATGGTTAATTTTAGATGAATGGAGAACATTTATTATTTTGTTTTTATATAAACAGGGTCTTTGACGTCATTTACAGCAACAAACACTACTCGCCTACGAGGAAATTGCTACGAGATCATCTAAACTCATTGAAGTTTGGAGTAAACAGAAAAACAAAATTTTTTCCTTTTAGAAAGTTCCGCAACGTCACCTGGAGCAGCTGATGGTTCTCATTTACGTGGAAGTTGCTTTAGAATCATCCAAACTCACTCAAATTTGGAGTAAACAAAAAAAAAAGTTTTTTCCCCCTCAGCATGTTCCTGATCGTCACCTGGAGCAACTAGGAGTCCTCGTCTACGAGGTAGTTGCTCCAAAATCATCAAAACTCACTCAAGTTTGGATTTATTAAAAAAAAGAAATTTTTTCCCCCTCACCATGTTCCTGATCGTCACCTGGAGCAACTAGGAGTCCTCGTCTACGAGGTAGTTGCTCCAAAATCATCAAAACTCACTCAAGTTTGGATTTATTAAAAAAAAGAAATTTTTTCCCCCTTACCATGTTCCTGATCGTCACCTGGAGCAACTAGGAGTCCTCGTCTATGAGGTAGTTGCTCCAGAATCATCCAAACTCACTCAAGTTTGGATAAATAAAAAAAAAAAAATTTTCCCCCTCAGGACGTTCCTGATCGTCACCTGGAGCAACTAGGAGTACTCGTCTACGCGGTAGTTGCTCCCGAATCATCCAAACCCATTCGTTTGGAGTAAACAGTAAAAAATAATTCTTTCTTACAGGTGAGTTATGATTAAATCAATATTTCTATTTAAGTCCATTAAGTTATAATCAAGCTCATTAAGTTATTTAAGTTCAATGTAAGTTCGTTAAGCTTATGTAAGTTCAATGTAAGTTCTATAAGTTAATGTAAGTTAAATTTAAGTTCAATATTTTGACTCGGGTTGTTTGACCTAACAAAAATTTTTCGATAAGTCAGCAATAATTGCAAACAGCGAAGTCATTCAACGGAATATAATTATTTACACAAATTTTTGTACGAAAGATTGTGTCAGCACATTAAAAGCTGTTGAGAATTTGATACTGTTTATATTCTTTAATCAATTACTTTCGTAAAAAATAATCGACTTTATTTTCTGTGTAAACCACGTTTGTACGAACTTAGTAATTCAAGTTTCTATTATTCAATACAGTTTGTGTCAATTCAATCATTTCGTACCAATACATGTATTTAATATTGAACAGTATTATTGTGTATTGATGTGAATAAAGGTCGGTCTTGGCAATTGATATTCAACACAATTTATGATAACGAGTACAAATTTAACTTCTTAATTATGGTAATTCATAACATTAAAGAATTATGAGTTTAACTTGTTTAGAATTTTATTTTGAAAAAAAAAAAAAAAAAAAAAAAAAAAAAAAAAACAATAGAATTTAATTGTCGACATTGACTCGGAACCAAAATAAATTTGAATTACTTTTGTTTCGCATGCACTCGAGTATTTTTGAATTTGATTCAATTTAATTTTAAAAAATTTATTAATAATTATTATAATTTTTGTTTTTTTGTTTAAGTTAAATTAAGAAAACAAATTTTTGAATCCCTTGGAGGAAATGACGACGAACCCAGACTTGGTTGAATAACTTCATGCCAAGCCTGACATTTTATCCTGGCCCAATATCAAGGTCCAGTATTGTGCTAAAATTATTGCTAAGTAATAAAGCACCTGTACTTACTAAAAATAAATCACTATACATAATGTTATGCAAGACGTTCTTTAGTTTAATATTTTATATAGATTCTTAAATTTTCAAGCTTGAAAACATAACGTGAATTGTTTGAGCTTGAAAAGCTCATCAAAACCAATTGATTCCAAGAGTATTTTCGAGCTCGAAGAGCCCGAAAATGTATTGACAATAATGTTTTCGAGCTCCTTGAGCTCGAAAACAGCGGGTATAGTTGTTGAGCTGGCCCGCAGGGCCAACCGTGGTCGAGATTTTTTTTTTTTAGCTGACATAAAAAAATTTTGTTGTTTATGATGTGAAAAAAATTCCCTAAAAATTTTAGCTTTTAATTTTAATATTAAGTACTTCCTCTCAGCTATCAAAGTTTTCCCATTTAAAAAGCATGTAAATCGATTAACTTTTTTTTTTAATTGCTACAACTTGGCCGGGTTTTGGGCAATCGTTTTAAAACCAGTTTTTATTTGTAGAGTATTTCTTACTTTTTTTAAAGTGTATAAAATTATTTTGCTTTAACTCGATCCTTGTCGATTGTATCAGCTCCGAAAGTCAATTTTTCACTTTTTTCATATATTTTTGTTAATGGTGAAAAAACGGCTCATCTTACGAAAAATATGTACAGTACCGATCTTTTAGGAAATTTTGTTCTCTACACAAATGTTCATTACACTTAGATTGCTAAAGTGCACTGTTTATAAGATACGAGCAGTTGAATATTTACAGTAAAAAAAATCGGTTTATCAGTTAACCCTGCGTGCTAACCCCAAAACTTCCCGATGTTTTCGAGCTTCTTGAATTCGAAAAAACTGCTGTGAATACATTTCCGAGCTCGAAAATACTTTTGTATGCCTTTGTTTTCGAAAAAAAAAAAACGTTTTTTACCATTTTTTCTCCAACGATATCTCTCGAACGAATTAACCGATTGAGACGGTTGAGGTGGCAATCGACGCGTTTTATTGAGTTCCCAAAGCGCTTCAAATTTTTAAATTGATTTATCTAGTTGTTTTTGAGAAATTTCAAAAAAACCAAAAAAAACAAAATTTTTTTTTATTCTTTCGTTCACGGTTTCTCTTGAACGAAATGAACCGATTTTGATGGTTAAGGTGGCATTCGACGTAGCTTATAAAGTTTTAGAGCTGATTAAATTTTGGAATGAATCCATCCAACACAACAAGTTTTTTTTTGCTCCTTCTTGGTTATCGTCCCAATTGGGCCACGTATTACCACATTACAAGTTATAAAAAAAAAAACATATTTGAAAAAATTTTACTTTTGGACTATCTCCGATCGCACCCTACCGATCAGTGCTGCCAGAACATGCGATATTTTTACCCCCTCCTGAGGTGAAATAGCATTGAGTGTAATGGCAGGAAGGGGTAAAAATATCGCACGTTCTGGCAGCACTGTTACCGATCAAGCTCAATTTGCGCGTGCACGCATACGGACACTCGGACATCATTCTGAAAATAGTTGGAATAGCTTCCTCGGACGTCTGAGGTACCTCAAAACGTCTACACCTGATGAAAACTCGATTTTCGAAAATCGAGGTGAAAACAACAACTTCCCGAATTTTTCGAAAATCTTTGATTTTCTTAGCGGGAAGTTAAAAATGTTCATTTTAAGCACCCTAGCGAGATATAACGCGCCTCGTTGCGACGATGGCGCCTACAATCCTAAACGGATCTTGATGAATTGGAATATATACCCGACTAGAAAAAAAGTTGTAAGACCTATTGGAATCCAATTGGGTTCCCAATTGGGAACCCAACGTTGGGTTGTAACGCATAGCTCAAGATGATCCCAATCGGGTCATCCCTATTGGGTCCCAATTGGGTATACCCAACTGTTTCCCAATTAGGCACACTCTATAGGGTTTCAATTGGGTTCACCCTACAGAAACTTTAGGCCAACCCAATAAAATCCCACTAAAATCCCAACATAAGAAAAATTTGGTTAAATAAATTTTATTTAAATCCTCTCATTCTAGTACAATTTTTTTTTATTTATTCAATTTTCGTTATGACTGTTAATTTACAGTAGTGTTAGCTCACAAAAAAAATTAATTATTTCACAAATTCTCACTTTGCACGAGACACAATTTTCATAACCTATATTCACTATACTAGCACTTTAATATTATTTTGATCAATTATATTGCACTGCACTAGCACTTTCTTTATTATTAATTCTATTAATTATATTGCACGGTATTGTAACTGTAAAGATGTCAAAAAATTACGCCTTGATAAGTTACTTAGAACGTTTTCCAATGCAAGAGTCACGTGTATATGGGATTTTGTCCACTAGTTATTTGTTTTATGCGCGGACCTGTCTGAACTTGTCTACGCTTGTATTATAGTCACAAGATTTTGTCGCCACGTGCATCATTGGTGTTAACATACACAACTATTCGATTTTTATCTTTACATATAATAATATATGAGCATATGAAAGTTAGTAGATATTTCATATGGATTGTTTTTCCCTTAAAGTTTTAGTTTTTTTTTTAAGTTTATAATTAAATTTATAATCTGCAAGTGATTAAAATTACGTTTTACTATTGTTAAGTTTTTTTCTTTATTATTAAAGTTTAATCAGTTTTTTTTTTTTCGTTTTCATGTTAAAATACAGAATAAAACGTAAATATTTTGCATTTAAAAATTATTTTTAATTTTTAGAAGTAAAAATTTTTTTTTATAAATTTCATGTTTAGTTTTCCTAACGTGATCCCAATTATTCCCCAAATGGGTAAGACCAACAGCTAGTTATTAATTTTGACGTTGGGTTATCCTAACAAGTTCCCAATTATTTCCCAATCGGGCAAACCCATTGTCGAATCATTAATTTTAGCATTGGGTTTTCCCAACAGGTTCCCAATTATTTCCCAATCGAGTAAGCCCAACAGCAAATTATTAATTTTGACGTTGGGTGGCCCCAACACGTTCCCAAAAATATCCCAATCGAGCAAACCCATTGCCGAGTCATTAATTTTAGCATTGGGTTAACCCAACATGTTCCCAATCCTATCCCAATTGGGTAAACCCAATCGCAATTTTTTATTTTAATGTTGGGCTTACCCTATATGTTCCCAATCAAATCCCAATAGGGATAACCCTATCGGGCTTGCCCCATCAGTACCCAATGGGGTCCCAATGTATGCTTGGGGATAATTTCTAGTCGGGTATATATTTATTCTACGAATCTTTATCTCGGTTAAGTTTAAAGATATGCAAAAATTGACCAATTTAAAAATTCTGGCGATTTGAAATTTCCAAATTTACGAAAAATACTACTTCTGCCACTTTGTTCTTACATAACTTTTTAACGGAAACATGTAAAAAAAATTTTTTTGTATATTTAATTAGCAATAAATAATTAATTAACAATGTGAATAATTGAATATTTCAATCGAGAATTTTGTGAGCAATTAAGAGCACTTATTCATCATTCCTGACAGTTACAATTACATGCCAACTTTTCTCGGTGAAACATGTAGCTTCATTTGGTAAAAAAGACGTTATAGGTGGTAAAATAAGCAGGTATATTTTTTGTTTTTCTTTTTTTGTTTTACGATAATTTTTCCAATTTTAATAAAAGTTCGAAGTTATATGATTGATTTTTGGGTTCCGGTAAAAATGTCGTTATTATATCTTTAAGTTTCCGATGAATTATTATGAAATTTGATATACTTACTCTTCAGGCAATTATTGTGATTGAATTCGAAAATTTGAACAATCTGTCGAATATTTCGAAAATGGTGGCAATTCAAAATTTTTAATTTAATGGAAGATGTTGCTTTCGTAGTATTTTTTCGTTAATGTATTTTTAACGGAAATCTCTGTCTTCGTTCTGTTAAAAGGACGTCGAAGCTGAAAAATTAACTACACGAATGGAAAAAATTAAAGGTTCAAAAAAAAATTCCAAATTTTTTAGTGATTTTCAAAAGGCCGTTACTTTATGAGAAATGGTCGTAGAAGGAAAAAAAAAAAAGGAAATTTTAGCTCCATGTGTCTACTTTTTGGATTAGAACTTCAAAATTTTTTTGCGTCAGTAGTTTTTGAGTAATCATAGAAAAACTAGCGACAAAAAAATTTTCATATTTTTTTTTACTTTTTTTTTTTCGTCTACGGGGGTAGGAAAATTTTTTTTTCGCTTAACCACTATAAGGATCGGATACCTTCATTATTCAGCTTTAATTTCATTTTTTATAGACCTTGATACGTCCATTTGTCACCGAGATATCGGTCTTCAATTGGAAAAGGATCCTTTTGTCTTTGATTATCGATATCTCAGCAACCAGTGATCGCACAGAAAGTAAAATAACAAAATTCCAAAAAAAATTTTTTTTTTTGAACAACTTTAAGAAATTTAAGAGACCAACGCCCAATCGTTTTTAACACGTTTCCTTCGCAAAATTCCGTGGTTCCTTAATTTCTTTAAAGTTGTTCAAAAAAAATTTTTTAAAAAAAAATTTTTTTTTTTTTAATTTTTGTTTTTTTTTGGAATTTTGTTATTTTTTGAAAATTTAAGCACTGTTTGGAATGAAAATGTGGAAGAAGCTGGGAAAAATTTGTTTTTTCATTATGTTCAAGATTATGAGTTTTTTAGAGCAAAAAAAGTGATCCTTGAATTTTTTCAAAAATTTGATCGAGTGAAACAAAAAAACGGCTTGTTGGATTAATCTGGCTCTTTGTGGTGTTTTTGTGGGCATATTGAACTGTAAAATGCACACTCAACATTATTGATTTTCACAATATTTTCGATCTAGCGCTTGATTTTCCCAAAAACCACTAAAAGCCCTTTTTTTGTTGCATTTTCAAACTTCATGTGACGACAGGCAAAAATTTTTTTTTCGAAAAAAAATGGCTAATCGTTCAAGGGTATTTATTCAAGTTTTTGAAACCCACCATTAACTTTCTGTGCGATCACTGGTTGCTGAGATATCGATAATCAAAGACAAAAGGATCCTTTTCCAATTGATGACCGATATCTCGGTGACAAATGGACGTATCAAGGTCTTTAAAAAATGAAATTAAAGCTGAATAATGAAGGTATCCGATCCTTATAGTGGTTAAGCAAAAAAAAAATTTCCCACCCCCGTAGACCAAAAAAAAAAAGTAAAAAAAAATATGAAAATTTTTTTGTCGCTAGTTTTTCTATGATTACTCAAAAACCACTGACGCAAAAAAATTTTGAAGTTCTAATCCAAAAAGTAGACACATGGAGCTAAAATTTCCTTTTTTTTTTTCCTTCTACGACCATTTCTCTTAAAGTAACGGCCTGTTGAAAATCACTAAAAAATTTGGAATTTTTTTTTGAACCTTTAATTTTTTCTATTACTGTATATTTTTTTTTTTTACATTGTGTTTTAGGAGAAATTTTCGAATTTTAATAAAGGTTTAGTTACATGATTAATTTGTGTGTTATGGTTAAAATTCCATTATTTTATCTTTGGTGGTTTTTGACCTCGAAATTTTTTAAAAATGTTAAAAAATCAATTGTTTTTAATTTAATTTTATCTTGATACTTCAAAATAAAAAATTAATGAGAAATCCACTTCCATTTTTGGTGCTGAATACCTTTTTTTCATTTGTATTGTTATTATTTATTAATATTTTTGCGTGCTACGTTTCATATGACAGATTTTCATCTAAGCACTGGGTTGAGTTTTCTGTTTCAGGATATTATTCCAGTTGCTCCGGGATGACTGGGGCTACATATCCTCATACCTGGATATTCTTATAATTTTTAAACAATATTATAATTTCGGAACACTTACAAAACTCAACACACGCTCATGTTTTGTATTACTATCATCGAATTTTCTCTTACCCTTTTTTTTCTAAAATATTTAAACGTCGGTAAAATACAAAGAAAAAATGATTAAATTTTTAAGATTTACTAAAAGGGTATTATTATTTTTAATACTAGCTGCGAACACCCGCTTCGCTGGGTTATTTTTTGGTAGTTTATACTTATTTATGTACTTAATTTTCTAAACTGTTCTGAAAATTTGAAAACGGTTTGATAAGTATTAAAATATTTGAATGTAGAATATCACTTAAAATTAATTCTTATCGTCCTATAGTCTAGTCGAGAAGATGAAAACCTGCGAAAAATAGTTACAAGTCTCCTAAAAATATGGTTGATGGCTTAAACGATCCGGAATGGCGTCCAGAAAAAAGAGTTTTTTGGATTTTTTTAGCAAAACAAAATTACAATTGTTATTAACAAAAAACCATTAAAAAAATTAGCCGTCCAGCTTTTTGGCAAAATCTCAAAAAGTATAAGTGATAGCTCAAATATTAAAAAAGTTTCTGAAAGAGCAGAAAATTTGAGTAAAAAAGTTCTCGACTCCCCGAATTGTAGCTCCAATATTTATAATTTTTATTTAACGTTTAAAATTGGCTTTTGCGCGGCAGTTGAGGCATGCGCGCGCCGCCGCTCTAGTGAGCGTAGTTGTTAAATAATTTTTTTATGCAATTAAATATTAATTTAAAAATTTCAAAAAATTCTGGTGTCATCTAGACACTTCAAAGAATACGATTCCGCGGTATTAAAAGTTGTATCACCATTTTTCAAAAAGTTATTTGATTGTTAATTAACATTTTTTTTACGGGTATGTGTTGTCATAAAAGGCGGTGTAAAAGTTTAAATAATTAATCTATAAATTTTTTATTTCTTGGAGCCCTTTTTATAAGCATACTCAACAAGATGACGAGAAAAAAGTTTATAAAATATTTTTATTTCATTAGTTATTAATTTTTAAAGTAACAAAAAAATTAAAAATTTAAATAATGTATGTTAAATAATTTTTTTCTTTGAATCTTAAGCTATTACTGATTTCATATCCTTGTTAAGCATTATATGATTACAATTTTTAAATGTCTAAAGTAAATAGTGATTGAAACGATCAATTTTTACTGTTTATTATATAGTTTAAGTCAACCGCACAATTTAATTTACTATTATTCTCATTGAAGCATAGAATATGGTTGTTGGTTTGAAATTATTAACTATTTGATGTTTGCCAAATGAAAACTTTATATCTATGGATAATAAGAATCATTTTCTGATGAATGTTGCTTATTATTCTCGCGATTTATCCCCAATCTTCTACTTTCGATTTGTTTCCAAAAAAAAATAAGAGTAAAAATAGAAAATAATTTAAATAAGATTAAAAATCTCATAAACAAATAAGGTTAAAAATATAAAAAAAATATATTTGAATAGTTTAATAATCAGGTAACAAAAAAGTCCTGAAGCATATTTGCCATAACATTATTTGTTAATGAGATAAAAGCATTGTAAGAAATAAAAGATACTAATTTTTATAAATAAATGCGTGTAGTTAGAGAACTATAGCAGATAAACGTTAGGTTAAAGATTGATAAGAAATCTTAACATATACTGTATAAAAACGACTTGAAGGTCGAAAACTGTATCTGCAATAGTTGCAAAGTTACAGCAATTTGTTTGTTGACAAATCGAGTCAGTGCTTGGACTTTGTCGTGCTACAAAATCCAAATGTTTTTTAAAAAATTGAACAAAATTTTTTTTACCATATTGTTGCAGGTTGCTGTTTTTGTCATTTTTTTATGTTCTAGAAAAAAATTACAATGAAAAAAAAAAAAATTGTTTAAAAAATAAATGAATAAATTGTTGAAAAAAAAAAATTTTTTTTTTGCCATTATATTTAGAAATGCAAATCATGATTTTTAAGAAAAAAACGATTCCTTAATTATTTATTTAAATAATGAAAATATGAAAAAAACGATTATAAACAATAAGATATTGTTTTTAAGAAAAAATTTTTTTTTTAAAAATCATTATTTTTATACGCAAACAATATGGTGAAAAAAAATTTTTCAAAAATATTTAATTAATCCATTTGTTTATAAAAAATTTATAAACAAATGGCATGAAAAAATTTAAAAAGTAATCATATAATGCTTAACAAGGATATGAAATCAGTAATAGCTTAAGATTCAAAGAAAAAAATTATTTAACATACATTATTTAAATTTTTAATTTTTTTGTTACTTTAAAAATTAATAACTAATGAAATAAAAATATTTTATAAACTTTTTTCTCGTCATCTTGTTGAGTATGCTTATAAAAAGGGCTCCAAGAAATAAAAAATTTATAGATTAATTATTTAAACTTTTACACCGCCTTTTATGACAACACATACCCGTAAAAAAAATGTTAATTAACAATCAAATAACTTTTTGAAAAATGGTGATACAACTTTTAATACCGCGGAATCGTATTCTTTGAAGTGTCTAGATGACACCAGAATTTTTTGAAATTTTTAAATTAATATTTAATTGCATAAAAAAATTATTTAACAACTACGCTCACTAGAGCGGCGGCGCGCGCATGCCTCAACTGCCGCGCAAAAGCCAATTTTAAACGTTAAATAAAAATTATAAATATTGGAGCTACAATTCGGGGAGTCGAGAACTTTTTTACTCAAATTTTCTGCTCTTTCAGAAACTTTTTTAATATTTGAGCTATCACTTATACTTTTTGAGATTTTGCCAAAAAGCTGGACGGCTAATTTTTTTAATGGTTTTTTGTTAATAACAATTGTAATTTTGTTTTGCTAAAAAAATCCAAAAAACTCTTTTTTCTGGACGCCATTCCGGATCGTTTAAGCCATCAACCATATTTTTAGGAGACTTTTAACTATTTTTCGCAGGTTTTCATCTTCTCGACTAGACTACTAGAATAAGTTCCGATCGGGTTGTCCGGATCATATTCGTGTAATAAACAACTTTTGAGTATACTGTAGAATTTTTCAAAAATGTTTAAAACAATCTAAAGGGTTCTAGACCGATAAAATGATTTTGAACTAACTTAAAACATTTACATAAATATTAGAATTTTAAAGAATGTTATCGAATTTCCAGAACAATCCAAAACATTCTAAACAAATTAGAATCATTTTTATCAGATTTAAATAACTAAGTATAATTTGGAGTCTTCCAAATGATTTTCAAAATTTTTTTAACAATCTTAGAACTTTCCAAATCACCTTCAAAATTTAAAGAACAATCCAGGGCATTCTAGAGCAATTGGAATCATTTTCAATTAATTAAAATCAACTAAGTGCAATTTGAAGCATTTCAAATGTGTCTCGAAGTTCTTAGAACAATTCAAAACATTCTATGCTGATTAGAATAATTTTTGAATGATCTTAAAAATTTAAATATACATATTTCAGAACTTTCCAGATCATCCTAGAAATTTATAGGACGATTCAGAAAATTTTGAACAAATTAGAATCTTTTTTATGAGATTTAAACAGCAAAGTATAATTTGGAGTTTTCCAAATGATTTTCAAAATTTTTTGAACAATCCGGAACTTTCGAGATTGATCAAAATCACCTTTGAATGATTTTCAAAATTTTAATATATTTTAGAGCTTCCCTAATCTATCTCGAAATTTTTAGAATAATCTAGAACATTTTAGATCAATAAAAATTATTTTTAATAAGTTGAATACAATCTAGAACATTCTGGACCAATTGAAGTCACATATTTTCGGAGTCTATTTCAAGAATTAAAAAATCTTATAGAACATTCTGGAATATTCTAGGAAAGTTCATAGCATTGTCACTCACAAACGCACTTAACGCCATTCAGCACAATCTCGAGTTCATATAAGTCGTAAAATGTGTTAAAAAAGGATACAGGTATCCCATTACACATTTTTACTACCCACCGTAACCAAACTCCCTTATCTGCAAGTGCAGACCAAAGGCTATCTACCACAGTAATCATGAGTGGGTGGCAGTGGGTGGTTCTGGAGAAAAGGCTGGACATAACAGCACACATTTTCCTTTTATGTATATATATATATATATATATATATATACATATATATATTGATTAATTGATTAAAAAAATACAATTACATTAACATTTGTTTAAATATAAAACTATTAATTAACTTTTTGCTACTGAAATTTCATTAAATATAAATATTAATTTAACTTAATTAATCTTGCAAAAAATAAATAAAATAATTGTTATTTAAGCCATGACTAGCTCTCTTATAATCTAGAGGGTAGCTGATATCTTTGTTCGTTTTATTTTTTCTGAATTTTCATTTTTTTGTTGAGTTATTTGAATAATTGGATCATTCTCTTTCAACAAAATAGATTTACAATCATTAAAAGAACTTGGCGTTCGAATTACTTCTATTAAATTTTTCAAGTCTTCGTTATTAAGATATTTGAATATTTCATAAATACAATAAAAATTTAACTGAAGGTCTCTAAAAAATGAATAATCATTTTTTCCATTTTGATTTACTTGGAGCAATAATTTATTTCTTTCTATTCCTCTTTTTAGACGATTCTTTATTATTCCGGCATATAATCTGAATTTAACTTTATAATCAATCTGAAATAAATTTTTTGCATACTTTGATAATTGATTGTCATTAAATGTATCGCTTATCAAAATATCATAGAACGAAATATTATCAACTCCAACTTTATAATTTTTTATCATAATAAATTCATTTTCACACTGTTTATAAAAATTTACGGGTACAAAGTCTACGTCTAACTCCATATCAGAATACTCATCATCTTCATACTCAATACTTCTATAATCTTCAATCAATTGTAAATTTTGTTCACTTATATATAAATTCATACTTTGTAATTTAATTATACATTCCTCAAGATACTCCGCGATTTGAACAAACTGATATAAACTATAATGTTTTTTTTGAAATAAATTATTTTTTCGAACAGTAATTTTAGTCTTTTTGTCATCTTCATCATTTTCATCTAAATATTTTTTTTTTAAAAGTTGAGAGCGCAATGAACCAATTTCATCCAGTGCATAACTAAGTGCTGATTTTTTTCTTTTACATGTAATATTGACATTAGCACCTTCATTTAATAATATTTGAACAATATCTGCATATCCATTTTGAACAGCCAAATGTAACGCTGTCTTACCATACGAATCAACACAATCAATGTCATCAATTTCATTCAAAAGCAATACAACTATTTCTTTACAGCCACTTAAAACTGCATGATGAAGTGGAGGTTTAATACACTTATTTTTAATAAACATTAAAATACTACCCTCTAAACATTGTTTAATAATATCGATTTGTTTTTCTGCAATGGCATTATAAAATACTTTTACATCATTATTTATAACATTTGATGCCATGATTTTTTTTATTTGCCGATTTAATGTTATTACAATATTTTAAAATACTAAAAACTGAAAATTATTTTTTACAAACCACAATTATTGTATGGGAAATAAAATATAGTTTATGAATCTTGCAAACAATAAATTAAGAAAACCAGCTCTAAATCTGCATTGTTCCGATCATCGATAAAATCCTAAAAATATGAAAGTTAAATTAATAAACTCGTTCTACGAAGATTTAAAATACTTTTACCGTATTAGTTTTGGATGATGAACATATCAGTGATATGATTTGTAAATTAAATACAGTAAACACGGGATAATGATTTGTCCTAAAACAAGATTAGGCTAACCTACAATTCCTACACCTCCACCATAAATTTTAATTCCATTCTCAAATATTCCCATTAAGTATAAATATATTTAAATAAACAATGACTCTTTGGTTGGAACGAGTATACTCACTATACTTTACTGTTAATTTGTAATACCGGTAATACCCTACCGGCGTGAGATTAGACATTAGACTCGTTTAATAAGAGTGGAGGTGGGAACCGACGACGACTTACTCTCTGGGAGGAAAAAAAAATAAAAAATTGTGGAGTATTTTTTAAATTTAAAGCGACAATTTGTTATCGCGTAACAGATTTTGAGCTTAAATTTAACAAAAAATCAACAATTTTTTTTTGTGACGCTTGGGTACTCATAATCTCGAAAAAAAACTTCCAAAAATTAAAAAAGAATGACCATCTTATCATTAAAAATAATTACCAAATATTTAAAAATTTTTAAAATATATAAGCTCATTACAATAAACAAAAATTTAAATAAATTACAAGTTATAAAATACGGAATAAAGACGTAGCGGTACCCTGATTAAAAAATACGATTAATGACGATTACTAATGTTTTAATCGTTTTAAATCGCCAATTTATGATTTAAAATGATTAAAAACGATTAAATTTGTGATTGTTTTAAATCGTTTTTAATATTCATGCAGGGCCAGAAATTTCAATATATTATTTTACGATTAAAGACGATTCATGACAATTTGAAATTTTTAGTCACCATAAATCGTTTTTAATCGTAAAATAATAAATCGTCTTTTGACGATTAAATTTTCAATCGTTTTTAATCGTCACAAATCGTTTTGTTTAATCAGAGTATTTTATTGTTCAAAATACCGCTTTATATATGAATACATCAGAGACATGATGTACCCGCCGTAATATTATGTATTAATTACATGTGCGACAATTTTATTTCTATCATTAAAAATATATTTATAACTATTATATTTTACATAAATTAGGTTAACAAATTTTATTTTACAGCTTTAAATTTATTTTCAATTCTTTTTAAAAGTTAATTTACCACAGTTCCATGGAATATATATTTTTTTTCTTTTTCTTTGAAGGTACTACACTTGATCCCTCAACAGCTCTAAAAAATCATGAAAAATAAATATTGAAAAACAGTTTGATTAATATTGATTTTCTAAATACTTACTCAGTTTCTTTAGCAATATCTAGAAATTTTCCAACGCCGGAATGATAAGCTTTTAAAACATTATTTGATTCTTTATTGTTTTTAATAGTTGAATTATTTTTTGCTTCTTGTGCAGCTCTTTCAGCTTCAGCAGCTCTTTCGGTTGCTAACTGTTCATCAGCTTCTTGAAAAGGATCTACAAAGACTTGAGCCCGAAGAATAATAATATCTTCAATAGGTCGATCTTTATTATCAACCTCTATTTTTTCAATAGTATTCAAAGTATCTAAACCACCCACGATTTTACCGAAAACCGTATGTTTACGATCTAAATGTCGACATGATCGGAATGTGATGAAACTACAAAAAGGAAAGAAAAATATTTTTAGTATAGAATAATGGATAAAATACATAAATAAATAATGTAAATTGAACCATTACAATTGTGACCCATTTGTATTTGGTCCGGAATTTGCCATTGAGAGAATACCTCTACCATGATGAATTAGATTTGGTTTGAATTCATCTTCAAATGGTTTACCCCAAATCGATTTCCCACCATTACCAGTGTTAGTAGGATCTCCACCTTGAATCTTTAAAAAATTAAATTATATACATATACAATAAACGCTAAAAAAAAATATTCACATGTTTTTTTATTATATTATACGTTACCATAAAATTTCTTATTGATCGATTAAATTTAGTATTATCATAGTAACCATTTTGACAATGTTTAATAAAATTCTCACAAGTTTTCGGTACTATATCGCAAAAAAGTTCAAGATTAAGTGTGCCAAAATTTGTGACAAATCTAACGTATCCTTTTTTCTTAACCCTCTCGTATCGAACTAAGTCATCGGTAATAATTGCTGCTTGATGAACTGTTTCTCTTGGCATTACTGTTGATGTAAAACTTGCTGCAACTGCCCCAGTTGAATAATGGGCCTGAAATAAAAAAGATATACATCTGATATGGGAGAAAAAAAAAAGAATAAATAAAAAGATTAAAGAATTATCAAGTACTTGTATACGTAAATATTTATATTTGCATAAAAATCGTAAATAGTTAAAAAATTAATAATTTTGTGATAGCCATGTTTTTATTATAAATTAAAGTAAACTTTGGTGTCATTTAAAATATTTTTATTTGAATTCATACATTTTCATAGCTTTATCTGTTTTATAATGACCAATAACACGAGAAACTTAATTTACTCTACAGTTTTAAATGAATTATAATTTTAAACCATTTATTTTAGAACTTGACTGTCATTTGCTATTGGTTTCTTTCAAGAGTAAATTTAAAAATTCGTTATTGACATTTTCACTACTAGACAAAACATAAAAAAAATTTACTGGGAAGAGGTTGATTACATTAACAAAGAAAAATGCCAACCAGCAGTAGCAGCTGGTGAAAAAAATTAGATCTTTTGATCATTTAATCATTCCAAATCAATTTTTTCATAATCCGATCAAGATTACTAAAAAATTTCGAATTAATAAAGATTAAATTTCAATTTATCACAATTTATAGAACCCACGATAATAGTCTACTTGTAGATTCAAACACCAATCAAATGTAAAAAAAAAAAATGTGCTTACGGAAGTTTTATTACGTGGTTATATACGGAAGTTAATTAGAAATTTAAACTTATTCGTTGGACTTTAATGTTAATTTTGCTAAGTCAAGTTCATGATTTTCAGTAATAACTTTCTAATAAGTTATTGAGAGTTGAATCAACAAAAATAAATATCTTTAGTAACTTTTAATGGGTTATTATGTCTGAACTATTCAATCAACCTCGTTCAGTTTCAAGCACTCGAGATAATTATCCAAAGAATATTTGTAGAATTATATTTTATTTATATTTTAAGAGATAAAACTTTTAAAAAAATTATGTAGACGATAAATATAATTTTCTATTAAAAGTTAACAGTTCTATTGCAAGTGTTTTTTATAATATAATAAATTGAAAAGTAAATCTTATAAAAAATTGATCAAGTTCGCAATCGACTTCAGAGCAGAGGATTTATAAACACACTGCAGAAATTACCCTGTTAAAATTTAGTTATTTATTAATTAAAAAAAAAAAGAAGTTTATTATGCACATAACTAAATTTTTCACCAAGACATCGTGATTTTTTAATAATAAAGACAAAAATAGAACAGGATGTTTAAAAACTGAATTTAATATTAATTAGAATAGTAACTTACAGCATTAAATTTATCAGCCTTCACTTTTATTAATTCTTCTTTTTGCTCAGAAGGTTTATAATCTTTTTCAAGTTGTGCCAAAATATCACTTGTCTCTGCTGAGACTGTTTTAAGTTTAGCATTTGGATCATTGCGTTCTCGAATTGTTTCTAGAATAAGTTATTTACATGATTTTCAAAAATAAACAATGCTAGTAAAAAAAAAAAAAGAATTTTTTTTTAATTTCTAAAAAATTTTAAATACCTTCATCTTCAACTCTTAAGTTATTTTTAATATGATGGAATCTTGACAAATTAAATTTAGTAGCATTGTTAGGATCTTGAATAGTAATTAGATCGGCACGAGTAAATGGTTCATCATTAATTAAATCTTTCCAATTTCTTGTTTTAATATTTAATTGATCAACAGCTTCCCACGAGAAAACATTTCCAGTCGTTTTCACGGCAACAATATGTGAAAATTTTGAAAATACTTTAAAAAGAACAGGACAATGATATTCCCCAGCAGCATTTTTCGCGAAATTTAACTTGATGAGTGTTTTAATGTCAAACGATTTTCCCGTAACAGGATTATGTTTAAAATGTTTAACATATTTTAGTATTGCTTCTAATTCGAAAACATTGCCTTCAACATCAGAGTAAGGATGTTCGAATGGTTGTAAACTAACACAACAATGATTAAAGGGTAATCTCCGAAATGTTGAATCTTCACTAGACTCTAAATTATGGCCTGATTTTTTTCCTCCGTAAAGAGTCGTCCATTCTGTATAAGTCAGGTACCTTTGTTAAGAAAAAAAAAGTCAATGAATACTTGATGTCACACAAATCAAAATTTGTATATTACATGAAAATATATTTATAATAACTAAGGAATTTAATATCTTAAATTAACTCACATTTTATCTTTCTGATGCTGTCGTTTTCCCATTTTGATATTTAATTTTTAATATTGTAAATAAAACATATATTATTTAAACTTTTATTGATATACAGTTATAAATATAAACATTTGTTTGACATAACCTTTTAAATTTTTCGAATGGCACTAATCTATGAAATATTATTATTATTATTATTTATCACTGTTACCAATAGTATATAAGTAAAGTTTGCTATATTGATTATTTACAGTTGGCTCAATAAGAAAGCGTACTCGGTTATCGTCGAAGTTTAATCCCCACTCTAATAAAATAAGGGTTTGTTGACGACCGAACGCATGCGCTTTTCATAATTTATGGGAGAGAGGTAAAAACCCGAGGTAGACTTTCTTATTGGAACAACTATAACCGGAAATACTATTTATATGTGTGTCAGTTCTTGTTACTTAGTTTATTTTTTAGTTCCGACATTCAAACACAAAAATATTAATATTTTTACACCATAGTTTAAATTTATCATTTTTAAAACTCAAATAATATATTAAAAAGAGATACTTTGCTACTTTGATACCTTATTATATAAAAATATTTATATTTTAAGATAATAAGCATAGATTTATTGATGTAAATATAATTAATGCATAGCGATTTCTAGTTAAAATCATATGAAAAATGTGGCGCCATTTCCTGAGTCGAGGATTTGAAATTAGTGTCTATTTTGTGCGCTTGTGTAGCTTGTGCTCAGTGGGAATCAGTGAAGGTTGTTCCCGGCAGTTCGGCGTGCAAAAAGGAATTTAACAATCTAGGGAGAGAGAAAGAGAGAGAGAGAGAGAGAGAAAGAGAGAGTGAGGCTTGAAGAAAAGAAAGAAATCGTGAAAAAGACGCCCGGGTAATCTAAGGAATAGTTAGTAGATTGACCTGAATTTTGAAAATATATAAAGTGAAAAAAAAATTACGAGTTGACCCTGTTCAACCTCTTAACCTTGAAAACTAAATGTTCACAAATTAAGGTAGTTCTTTGTTGTGAATTAATATTGTTCCCTTGTACCTCAAACCTCCATTGTCGTATTCCGACGAGTCTAAGATATTCAAGAGTAACCGGTACGATAATATCTGTTTCAATCGTCAAAAGGGCCATCATATTGTTTTGATACTGTTGTAGATAACATTTTAATTGACGCTTAAGTAATCATACAAAATTGTCAACACGGCGTGAAAACTCGAAACAAAAAGTACTCATTATGTATACTTTTTTTTATTTTTCATATTTTTTTTAATTTTTTACTCTAGCTGTTGTTATTACTATTATTTTTGGTTAAATATTCAACAAAAGCGTTTTAATTTATCAACAACTAATCATTTTTCTGTGTAAAAATTTAGTTTAGATCATTAATATTTAGTATAAACAAAAAAAAAAAAAAAAAAAAACGTTGATTTTATAGAATAATGTCTTCTGGAGCTGGATCTAGTGGAACTGGTAGAGGAAGAGGATCATCATTGGCAGACAATAAACCAGAAAATAAAGAAGCCAAGCCAAATCCTAAAATGTCAAAAGCATTAGGTACATCAGCCAAAAGGTACATCATAACCTCATTTACTTTTTCATTATTTACTACCATTATTTGTTACGTATGTTCTTATTTATGAACTATCATTATTACTTATGTCAAATTATCTAATTTTATTAGAATACAAAAAGAACTAGCAGAAATTACTTTGGATCCTCCGCCTAATTGTAGTGCAGGTCCTAAGGGAGATAACTTATATGAATGGGTATCTACTATCTTAGGCCCGCCAGGATCAGTGTATGAGGGAGGCGTCTTCTTTCTGGACATACACTTTTCCCCGGAGTACCCTTTTAAACCTCCAAAAGTATGTATTACTTAAACAAAACTAAATTTAAAAAAATATATAAGTATACGTCTAGACAGAGATAAATAAATAGCAGTTTCAAATAAATATTACTTGATTCAAAAGAATATTTTATTATGGTGCCAATGCTGGCATTTTCTTAAATCAAGTAAATTATCATTCCACTAAAAAAAATTTATTTAAATGAAATACACATTCATTTTATTCAATAAACATTTTTTGAATTTAAAGAATTATCCATTAAGTAAATGAATTATTCAAATTCACATTTTTAAGAATTATCCTCAAAGTACGACTTTTAATTTGAATTCTATAAGCTCTGAATGCTATAATGTTTGTTATTTTAAATACTGGCAACTTTTTTAATTCAGTTTCACGTTATTTTTTATAATAAAAGAATTCATTTTTACCTTATCAATTATACAGCTTTACAGACTATAAAATTATTTACAAAAAACGGATTGAGTCGTCGGTAGGTCAGATAGTTTTTAGTCATAAAAATACAAATTTGATTCTCCATGTAAATTATAACAAAAAATGATAAAATCATTACTGCTAAAGTTTTTATATTACAAAAAAAAAAATTGAATGACAATTTTGTTAAGAATTGTACGGTCATTGGAAAAAAAATTTCATGTATTTCAAACGAAATCATAAAAAGAAATGTTCAAGATCACAGATATATTTTTAAGCAGTCATAAATAATTATAAATTTGACAAATCACAAACGTTATAGATCTCAGAGCAATATTTTAAAATTTAACTCAAGAGTTGTTTCCACAAACCAATTTTTCAAAATATAGATCAGATGATCGATAAGTTAACACAAATATATAATTTTTTTTCTCTGGGTAATCGACCCTTAAAATTTGGTAACGTTGAACAAAGTCGTTCAGGTATTTTTCACATGAATTTCAATATATAATTTATTTTCACTCTTTAAAAACTATATAACGATAAAAGTAAATGTCTATTCTCTGTCTGTCAATTTTATTAGTGATTTAATTTTTTTCATGAAATAGTGAGTGGTATATTTAACCAAAAAAATGTTATATTAAAGAATTATTTTAAATTTCGCGTTTATTTCCCAAGTACAATGTTGCTATATTTTATTTAGTTCATGTACAATTCATGGAATTGAGAAAATGTTCGTTACATCAAATGCATGTGTACTTGATTCAAATAAATTTATTTAATCAGAAATGATAATTTACTTGAATCAAAAAAATTTGTCACTATTATAATAATATATTTACTAGTAACTGCGATTTATTTTTCTCTGTATATCATAATAATAAAAAAAATTCCCATTTTTAGTTATATTTTTACGAATGTTTCAAAATCTGTACAATGATCAAATTCCTATTTTCACAATTCATTTTCTTGAAAACTGTAGAGTGAATTTTTGACAAAATTTTACAGAATCACGTGTTAGATTATAAAAAACGCATCCTACAAATTTTAACGACATCATCATTTTAGCTTAAGTGGGATTCGCAAATAATTTTGTCCAAGTTTTTCTCTTAAATGAAAACTTATTACCAGACACATAGAAAGGCTTAATGCAATACTCTATAGTCTATCGATCATTGGTCTAATTAATTGAAAATTTCCATTTGGTCGTGAGAAAAATTTGGACAAAGCCTCCGTTTACTATAATAGTGAAACGAGGACAGCTCGGTTTACAACTTGAGTATAAAAAAGAAAAAAATGCAAAACTCCCTTGAGTAGGTAACCTTAAATATTATAACATACGAAAACCAGTAATCAGAAAAAAAAAAAAATTTTTTTAAACGATATCTTGCGAACAAATAGTCACTGATTTCAATGAACCTTGCAAAAATTTAAATAAAGAACAAATTTGATTAGTTCTTATAATAGATTAAAGTTCTTGAAAAATGTGTGCAATGGGTTTTTACGCCTAAAAATTTCCTTATCAAACTCTACCGAAAATTGGCAATTTGTAAAAAAAGTTCAGTCTCTTAAAAATACAAACAATCCAATGGAATAGTATTTAAAACGTACACTCACAAAATTTCAAAATTATTTATCTCATGGGTTTTTTTTTAAATTAATTTTTTTATGTTTTAATCTAGCATCTATTTTTTTTTTTTTTTTAAGTAGCCATTTGTTATTTAACGAAAAAAGTAATGGTTGCAAAAAGTTACTATTTTTAGTATTCAAAATAGGGGTTTGATAACAAAAAAATACCATTTTGATCTCGGATTGTGACTTCCTCTACTTAATATACTTAAATGTCATTCAGTAGCCAGATATCCTAAAACCCCAGTAAAATCGATAATCATTAGATAAAAAGTAATTTGAAGCTCATTTTATCAGCTTCAACGCCTTTTCTACAATAATAAGCATGATTTTTTTTGTCTTGATAAAACTTCGAACACTTATTCTTTAGACGATTTGTTGATCGAGTTAAAAAATTACAAAAATCAGTTGAGTATTTGAGAAATGATGGCAATTTGAAATTTTTAAATTCATAAAAACGGCTTTTTTTGTCAAGTAAATTTGAAAAATAAAAAAGTGCATTTCTGTAAAAAGGACATTCAAGTTAATAAAATAAGCTTCACATTGCTTTTTTACTTTGTATTCAATGATCATTTCTATTGATTTTATTGGGGTTTTAGGATATTTTAGTGAAAACTTACTTTTATTCCAGCTTCCAAGTGGCACTTTATCTAAATATACGCTGTAATTTTTTAAATCTATTAAAAAATATAAATACCGTTACTGAACTTGTCCTTCAAAAATTTTTGCTAAGTAATTGAAGTTAATAACATTTGAAAGCAAAGAAACTTGGAATTTCCAACAATTAAATGAAGATAATATTCCACAATTTCTTTAATCTAGTATTGACAGATATTTCTGTTACATCTTATAAAACCAAAATAATAGAAAGAAATCTGAAAATCAAAAAATATTTTTTGACAATGATTTTTGTTAATAATGTATATTCAAGTGTTTCTATTTAATTTTCTATTAAAATAAGCGCTTATGCATAGTAGTCAATATTAATTGTTTTTCTTTTGAATAATTTAAAAAAATAATAATCATAATAATTAAATTTTAAAAACCAAAGTAATACATGTCGTACTCCTCACATTTGAGGTATTTTGAATTTATGCAGAATAGATAGCAAATTCATGAAAGCTACACTCAAAAATTTTGAATACTGAAAATATTTTTACCGTAATCAAGATATTTTTATTTTAAATCATAAAGAAATGCAAGAATTATAGTTAGCAAAAACTGCTTAAATATATTTATTTATATATAAAAAAATATTTTTCAATTTAGGTAACATTTAGAACACGTATCTATCACTGCAACATTAATAGCCAAGGTGTAATATGTCTTGATATACTTAAAGACAATTGGTCTCCTGCATTAACTATTTCCAAAGTTCTTCTGTCCATCTGCTCACTACTTACAGACTGTAATCCAGGTTTGTAACTTTACAATTAGTTGTTGAAAAATGTTATAGATGATGAATAAAAAAATTATTTATTCAAAACTATTAAAAATTAATGTATAATAGTTTTCTAATTATAATTATAAATATTATTTTTTTTCAGCGGACCCTTTGGTTGGTAGTATAGCATCACAGTATCTACAGAATCGAGAAGAACATGATCGTATAGCACGACTTTGGACTAAACGGTATGCTACATGAGCTTTTTGCTCAAAATCATACCTAACTCCTATCAGCCTCATGCCAATTAACCATCCATTGCGCTGCTCTCACAAAACTTTATTTTAATGCCTCTTGTGCGTGTGCGCGCAAAATACGTTCCTAAATATTAAGTCCATTGTGGACTTTAGTTTTAATCCTCATGATTCAAGTTTAAGATTTATCCAAAAAAATACGTAAAATAAAAAATTTGAAAATTTAATAATAAAAAATTTTTAGTTATAAATGTATTAGCTACAAACTAATAACGATTAAAATCCGGCTCGACTAAGATTGTGATTATTTGTATGTAAGATAATAGTACTAATGTGTAGAAGATGAGTGAATGCTGATTAGTATTTTTTTTTTATTTTGTATCGTAGTTTGTTAAGGCATGAGCTGGGAGTTAATCATTAATGATATATTATTTTATTTTTTATTGAAAATATAAATTTAAAAAATACACTCTTTTAAGTGTAAATTATTATTACAGTGTAGTGTCAAAAAAAAAAAAATAATAATAATGTTTAATCGTGGACAGTAAAGGAGAAAAGATAAGTGATCTACGATCAATCATAAACTACTTTAATAATAAAAACGAAAAAAATAATAATTAAGGTAATAGTAAGTAATTCTAATACTAATTAATTTTAGTTTTTAAAAAGACTTGTATGGTATGCTATTTTTTTCTCTTATAGCCGCATAAAGATAAATATAAACAAAATTACTAAGACTCCTTTAAATCCTATATCCTGTGAATATTTACGCGTGTACGCGCCAAGGAAAATATTAATCTACATCATTAGTTTTTTTTTCGTTCTTCCGTTTTTAATATGCAACACATTTATTAATTGTGATTGTAAATAAGTATAATCATTTCCGTTTCTTGTATATTTTACTATGTAAAAAATAAGTATAACATTTTTTTAAAAATAATTTAAAATATGAAAGAAGATTGAAAAGAATACATCGCAAGAACTAAAAATTAATTCTATTTATTAAACTCTTTAAAAATTCTGGTACATGACCTGTTTAGGGTAGTAGCCAATAAGGAATTAAAAAAAAAAAAAAAAAAAACAATTATTTACCCTATTTTTTAATTATTTTCTAATACCGTCAAGTGCTCGTGACAAACATCGACGAGTTAAGGATGGACGAGCCCACTTTGTAAATAGTTTACTCTTAACGCATAGATATTTGCTTTTGCTTTTTGAACTACTAAAAAAAAAATCTGTATTAGCAAAAAAAAGTTGAATAACAAAAAATTAAAGAATACAAAAAAAAGTCACGCCTTAAGCATAGCCTTGTATAGATTAAAAACAATGTATAACATTGAGAACAAAATTTTATGCATACTCTTAAATTTTTTGCAAAATAAAATCCATCTTTTGTAAATATCTCCTTGCGTGGAGTTATGATTTGCGAAGTGGTTGAATCCACATATCTGTTCAATATCCTATTGAAAAACAGCGATGGAAAAAAAAAGAAAACCTATAAGTATATATATATATATATATACATAACTTATAAATTCTGCAATCTGTAAAATAAAATTTTAATATTCATTTTGAATGATGGAATTGAATATTAAAAACTGCTGCGGTATCAATATAAAAATAAAATACATAAAACATTGTACAATAAAATTGTTTTTTTTCTTGAGTTTATTAATTCCGATTACTTATGTTTCTTATACTTTAAGATAAAGGATATATTTAAAAAATAATTTTTTCCGCATAAATTATTTATTAATACACCATTAAAGCTAAACAATTATGTGATAAAGTTAAATATTAGTTCTATTTTCGTTAAAAAAAAAAACAAAAAACAAAATAAGTTAACTTACATCATTTAGTTTTTCAAAGTACAGAGTTTCATAATTTAATTTTTCTCTTTTTATTATTTGTAAATTCAATTATTAATATTTCATTTTAATTTTTTATCAATTTCTAATGATAAATCTTACATTGAAATGATTATAAGTCAGTCGTAAAAATACAAGAAGTATAATAAAAAAAACGACAAAAATATACTTTTGTAGAATATTGAATCGAAAAATGTAAATGTTATATATATATAGCCAATATTTGTTCTAAATTTTTTAACGTTTTTGTAATCAATAATTTTATTATTTTTTTAATACTGATTATAATAATCTTTGTTCAGTCTTTATCGCGGCCTGACAATCATAATTTCATCAATAGACCAAGTATATATTATGGAGGTAAGTGGTTTATCTCAAATATGCAAGGGAGTTTATAAATCGATTAGCTACATTATTTTGGAGAAATTTACTCATCTTGTACACGTAGACTTATGGAACATAGATGAATTGACATGAAATTTATAAAATCGTTTAAATAATTATATAAATTTCAGGCTACATCATCAATTCTTTATAAATGTACATGTTTAAAAAGTAAATTATAAAATTAATAACTAATGGATTTGAAATGTTTCTTATTCCATACGAAAAAATACATATTCGGGAATATATATCGGTAAAATAGCATATATATACGACAGTACTAAAGATATAAGCTACTTACATAATCCTTTGTCGGGATATATATTTTTCCGTACAGGATATATTTTAATTATATTTTAATTCCTATACATTTTGAGATAGATCACTGACTTCTTAAAAAGAACAAAATTTTTTTTTCTTTTCTTTGTTATAAATACCAATGATAAAAATACGTAAAATAAGATTATATTGCTCAAGAATAAATAAAAAAAAAAAAAAAAAAAAAAAAGAGAGAAATCAACTAATTATCATAAGAGTACATCAATTACAATTGATGCTTTCGTGAATAGTAATGAGCGAAACTTTGGACATTAAATTGAATATTTTTTTTTCTGCATCGTTACATAAATTTTTTTTTTTTCAACTTTAAATAAATATATCACCATGAATTGTGATTTATTTATTATATAATAATTATATATATATAGTGAGTAATCTTAAAATTCAATACTTATACCCCATAGATCAGCTAAAAAAACTTTAAAAAAAAAGTCCTTTAAGCTCGACTTTAATATTTAAAATTTAAATTGCCCTCCACAATTAATGTTTACATCTGTTAACTGAATTTTTTAACATACATTATTGTATACCAATAAATAGAAAAAATCAGTAATCAAATTTTGAATTAATCTTATTCAAACTCTTTTATGTATTAAAAAGCCATCTGCGTGATGTACATGTATTGAATTCCGTAAATACCCTAAAAAAGGATTATCCTTTGTTCAGACCATACAACACTTTAATTTAAATCTGTGATTGAAAACTTTTTGTTTCCTTCTTATTTATATTTTACTTCGTTCCTTTTGTTGTTTCTATTTTTATGTGTAACGTGCGAGCGAAGAAGGAAGGACACAATAACATTAGAAGTACATACTTATTAATTATGTATGATTTAACTGTTAAATATAAACATATAATTTAGTCGATTAATATTTTTATAAATAATAATCTTAAATAATTGTTAAAGAGATTCATTTAAAATATTTTGAATCCTATACTCTATAATTAACTTTAAATTTATTGAATGAATATATATGTAAATAAAATCAATTTTATTCCAGGATGGACGGTCGAAATAAAATCAATAATTATTTAAATTAAAGAAAACATCTATGGACGGCAATGATAAATGACTATTTTTTTTATTTTGGTTAAAGTGATATAATAACAAATATGTGAAAATAAAACGTTAAAAGTGCTTTTTATATGAAGCAAGCGGCGATCAATACCATACATTACAACTATTCTTGTTTTACTTTTTATTGACGGTCTATCCTGGATATATAGCTTATAATTATAATGTTTTTTTTTTATATATTAATATACAGAAGCGGTTGCAAGCCAATTTACTTTTAAGGAGCCATACTGTTAGAGTATTCAAAGCTGTTTTATAATTTTCTGTAGTTAATAGCAAGTTATTATTTACTTTTTTATTTATTTACTTCATCATTTAATTGGAGAAAAAAAAAATTTCTTAAAATTTTTGAATAACTTCCGTTTAAACTGAATACATTTTTATTTGGCTATAACTGGCAGTTAAAAAAAAACAGTTAAAATTTTTTTCTAGATAATAGTATGTAGTACAAAATTTTTAACTGCTTTTAGTTTTATGAATTTTAATTTAAGTTGTGTATATTAATTGGATTTGATTTTTTACAACGATAAAATTTTTAAAATAATATGAAGAGATTATCGTCTGTTTTTATAAATTAACGCATCATTATTTTCAATACGCGTTCAATAAGCACAACTAAGTGATAAAATAATAAAATTCCTTTGAGTTAATGCATGATGAATAATATATATTTAATTATATGAAAATGTTATGCCTCTTAATTGGTAGCTCATCAATGTGCCGTGGTCTCACTGTAATTTGAAATATTGTATCATTTTTTATGAATAGTTATATTTTTATAATTTGGTATATAATTAGTTTTTCTATTTGTTATTGATACTTCATTGAGTGAAATTATTTGAGTTTTTAGAGGCCTTGCATGGTGCAAAGAAAAAATGCAGTTAGATTAGAAAAAAGTTCAAACAAGCGCCAGATAGAGCATACAATAGGCAAGAAAAAACAATAACTGGAGATTAAAATCTCACATTTTGTAATAAAATAAATACACCCTCTGTCCCAAGTTGACAACTTTTCATTTTTCATTGATCGATCCTCTTCGTCGCACATAAGTGACTTTTCTATACGTACTTTCAAAAAATAAAGAAAAAAAAAAAAAAAAAAAAAAAGAAAAGATAAAATAAGTAATAAATATGTTATTTTGTTAGTCTCACTTAGAATTCGGTTCTAACCGAAATTTTAAAAATTTTTCATTATATTTTAACTCTACATAAACTTAACAATGCAGAAAATAACAGAATAATATATATTTATAGATTTATATAGATATATATATATTCGTTTAACGATACAATAAATGAATTTACATAATTCAGTTTAGGATTATTTATACTTTTGTTTTTTTTTATCAAGAATTTAATATTTTTTTTTTTATAAATTTTGTATTTGTTTCTTATTAAATGAATTATTCATCATTTTAAAGCAAATTAAATTTTTTAAATGCAGAAGAACTTAAAATTAATAACACGGTTATTTCCCAAAAATACAAAAAAAGTGTTGATACTCAGATTCTTGACAACCGTAGTACAGTACGTTGAAAGAATAAATATTAAAATCTTTTTTATTCAATTACATTTTTTTTCGTTACACAGACACGCTTAATTATTTTTGATCTCAGCGCCTTTCAATTTTGTGTTCTGAAGCATATTGAAATATACCGAAGGTTAGAATAAACGAGTGATGTGAGTTTACATAAAAATTTATGAACGTACCATTGGTATGAAAATAAGTTTTATATATACAGGTCAATAAAAAAAGCCCTGATACCAATTTCACAGAATAAAGACAGATACATACATGCTTATGGTGATTGAATTTTAAGCGAAAGCTTTGACGATTACATCCTCTCTCTTAATTAATAATTCAAAATTTAAATCAAGTCGAATATGTAAGCTCATTAAGCCATTTGACGAAAAAGCTATTACAATCTTTTCAGAAAGAAAAACAAAATTAAATTAAAAAAAGTGAAAATATTTTTAATAATTATATTAAATTTGTTGTGATGAATGTAATTTTAAAATTTTACACTCTAGAACGATTGAATGGCTGTTTCAATGCAAGTTTATCAATTGTTTTTTTCGTACAAAAATACAAAATTATTAAAATAATAATCTTAAAGAAATGAAGCAAAGGTTTAATTTGTACGATAAAATTATATACGAATTAATAACAATAATCATTAAAAAAAAAAAAAAAAACAAAACAAAAAAAAAAAAAAGACAATGCATCTTTGTGGATTGTGCATTCATAACGATATTAACAACATCAATATTAATAAATAAAAATAAGTGTTTAAATATAGCTTGTGCAAAAGAACAAATATTCCGGTACAAAAGTGCACACTTAGGCGAATACAAATCATTTTTTGTCTTTTGCTTTTGCAATTGAAAGTTATAGATACTGTTTTTTGTCAGCTTACACAGTCTCATATTCACGACGAATCGATCGAGCTAAACAGCAAGCGAATATAACTCCAATTAACTGAAATCAAAATTTAACAATAAATTTTTTGCAAAAATAATAAAAAAAATAGCAAAATTTTTTTTGTCATATCATAATATAAATTACCTGAACAAGAGCTATTCCAATACCAACTGCTCCAAGAATAACTGCCTTATCTTCAATAGCATCCTTCAGTTTTTTCATACACCCCTCAGTACTGACAGTAATTGAATTTGAATCGCATTTATGGTTGAGAGCTACCTCGTGACAGCATGAATTTGGCAGTTCAGTATTAGGGTATAAAATAGCCCAATCTGATGATCCAGCAATACCGCAGCATTTAAACTAAATGATTATAATAAAACAAAGATAATTTTTATTTATTTAAAAATGAAAACATAAAAATAACAAATTCATGTATTGAGTAGAATTAATGTTATTTGAGGTTTTTTTAATTTTATATTTAAAAAATTTTTATGGAACAATACTTTCCAAACAGTTCCATATATCTCTAAATGTTTTAAAGAACAAGTAATTAACGAAAAACTTATTTATTTGAAATTCAGTAATTTTATAATATAAAAAAATAATCGGTTAATAGTTTGATTGAATTTTTATTCGACCCAAAAATAAATTTAAGAAACTAGAACTTTTATATTACTTATCATTTATGTAAATGTTTAGAAGTGGGGCTGACCCATGTTTAAATTAGCGAAACATTTATTGTAAGCAATTAGCAATGAAACCAGGTTGGTCGTCATGCAATTGTCGGCGGATTGACAATATATTTGTTTAAATTGAGTATAAAATAAGCGTCAATATTCAAGTGTGCTATGTTAACGTCTCTTACTAGTACGCGCCGGCGTAAAACAGTGTTGTGGGTTTCAGCCAGACACTATACTAGCAAAGGGAGATAGATACCATCCAAACTACTTGCATCAAAATGTTATGTGAGCTGTTGTACAAATACTGAAATAACATAAATATGCTGATTTTCACTATTTACATGAGTTTAAAAATTATTTGTAACTCTTAGATAGACCTTTCTATTGTCACCGCCCATCTTACGGTATTATATAAAATATTTATTAGAAAAATTTATTTTTCAAAATTTGCATGATTTTATGTTATTTTTATCAATTTGTACACTTCAATTGCAAGGCTCAGATAGATATCTAGTGTTAGAGACAAAAACTCATACAGAAAATTTAATCCGCCGTGTAGCTGAACACGTAGAAAAAATTTAATTATAGATATTTAAGGTGTAAGCACTTGAAACATTGAAAAATGTGGTCAGCTTGAATATAAACAACTACCATAATTTATTCTATTAAAAAAAAATAATAATAATAATAATAATAATAATAATAATAAACTATTAGAGATAAACAACGTATTTGAATTGCATTGAAAGTGAAATATTATAAATAGAAATTCGATTTTATTATGTTGCCACATTAAATATTACAATTTGTTTGGAAAATTGAAAATTTTCGACGACCTTGCCACTAGAATAATAAAAAGCAAACCTTATATTTTATTTAAATCATTGTTATGAAATGTTCCTTTCACCGTGACAATCTTATGCAATCATTATATTGGTAACTTGAACGGACACTAGTTTGAGCAAATTAATCATTGCGGTCGATGACTTCAAGACTTTACCGCTTAAACGATGGATCACGTACACAAAAGAAAGGAAGCAACGCATTATGAATAAAAACTTGCAATAAAAATAATATTTTTCAATGGTCTAGAAATGTCAAACTCATAAATAAAGGAAAAGAAATTAAGGGGAAAGTTTTATAGAATTTTTACAGGGTAGAACTCAGCACATGGTCATGTCATAATCATGAGCGACACGCGACTTCCCTATTATCTACATACACATAATTCTGCCAGTCTAGACACTAGCTTTTTTTTTATTAGTTATTTTTCAATAGCTTATGCAATAACATAGTAGAATGTTAAATTTATAAAAAAAAAAGGTAAATTGAACGAAAGTGAAAAATTGTGATTTTTCAAGAGGCTCAATGTTATTGAAGATTAGAACGATCTATTGTTGAGGAAGGTTCTTTACAACCATACACGCAAGGATGCCATTGACCATATTACGTAAGTAAAATATAAAATATAAAGAGGGGAAGGGCAGGAAATATACTGAGGAGTGTCACTATACCATATATGTAAAGGCCGCGTATAAGGGTAGAATATTGATTTATGATATAAGCAAGGTCTACTTTTACGTGGCTATTATTTCACAAGAACATCGACGTCCAAGAGATGGCAGCTATAAATGTCTATCAAACCTTTCCACCATTGTACAATATTATAAAGTAATTTATAACGATAAACAAAATACTTACATCGTGCTGCATAACATCCCAAGACTTTTGGACCTTTGGATCTGATTTATACAAAGGCATTGTATTATTAAGACGAGATTGTAGCATCTTGCCTACTTCATTGCGCATCATGTAGCCGCAAATGCCTGCGCCAAGCTCTAAAGCGAAAATCAGGAGTAGCAGCACTGAGAACTGTATAAAAATTAAAAAATATATATATATATATATATATATATATATATATGTATTCACAGATTCCACTTTACTATAATAATTTAATAATTTTATAAATATTTTTATATAAAAAGTAACTTACAGTAATTATCATGCAATGATGCTCCTTGACTGCTCCACAGCATCCGAAAAAGGATACTAGGAAGACTGTAACCCCAACGACGATCATCAATACAGGTGCAGCGAAAAACCAATTATCCATAAAATTACTATAGTCATTGTACATTGCCAGAATTACCGCTCCGACCGCAATAAATACTATTCCGGTTATCTGAAATTAAAAATTATTCATTTATTGTATTATATTTATTATATACGCTATTATTCAATTCACAGACAATTATTCATTATGCTATATAATATAGCTGATTCGTTCATTCAGTAATATTAATTATCCAATTTATCCTCTCTCACGTATTTGTCTAATGAATAAATAAAAAAAATAAAAGGAAAGAAAAAAAAACTTCATCCTACGCTTGTTGAGCTCCATCTTTAAAAGATCTACTTTTTTTTCTTCTTTTCTTTCTGTTCTCCGTTAGAAAAAGAAGTGACCATGATATCCTGAATTCTGAGAATATATGTTTCAATGAATCTGATTTTTTTTTTCCTCATCTTTTTTCCTATAACACTCCTTTACATTCTTTTTCGCTCTATCTATTTGATGCTTTCACATCGATAAATTAAAAAAAAAAAAAAAAGATGGAAAAGAAATAAGGGGAAAAATCCATTGAGACGTAAATAACACGTTCGTGTTTCACACTCGCATTTCGCAGCGGTTCCTGCTCGTAGGTGAGGATAACTATATATACATGTAAACTGTGTGTGTGTATGTATTATCGAGCGGCCTCAAAGAAGCTTCCAGTTCAAAAGCTTAACGCACAACAATCATGCATGGGCAACGAAGGAAAAAATATTATTCAAAAATATAATTATAATTCAAATATACTTACGGCAAATATAAGGTTGAAAAGGAATAAAAGATATTTGACACAAGCCATTCCTCCGGACACCATCTTGACTGCTTAAATAATCCTTAGATTATTGACGTTGAAACACTAAATATAATATATTACACACCCACTTGTTTTTTTCGTTTCACGAATGAAGAATGTAAATTTTATTATCAAGTTTTATTTATTTTTATACTTTTATCTACTTCACTTGTTTTTCTTTTCTTTTAACACACGATTAATATAATCTACGTCCACACGCTTTGAAATCCCGCTTTGAATTGAGCCGGATATTTTTGTTGTTGTCTCTATTGTTGTACTGCGCGCGCACACCTTTCGCGAAAGACGACTGACGCCGTTGTGACTGGATCCCAAGTAAAGAGGGAGAAAAAAGGAAAAAAAAAGCAGCAAGTTCGTGAAAATAAATATGCGAACAATTATAATTATGTCTATTTTTAATGTAAATTCTTGCATTACTTATACAAATAATACTGATAGTAGAGAATAATAACAATTTTTTTTTTATTTTAAACAAACAAAAT
The DNA here is from genome assembly GCA_030273425.1 of Microplitis manilae. Lineage (NCBI taxonomy): Eukaryota > Metazoa > Arthropoda > Insecta > Hymenoptera > Braconidae > Microplitis > Microplitis manilae. The sequence goes on from CP092728.1 coordinate 19,237,367, forward strand.
ACTTATAGAAAATAATTTTTTAAATTTCGTGTCAATACTTTTAAAAAATGCTTTAGAACATATTCAAAAAATTTTACTCTACAAATAATTTGTTTATAAAAATAGGAAAATTGTCCGATGTTTATTAGTTTCAGTATCATATTATGCAGAAATATTTAAAATAAAGAACAACATTTTTTTTTATTTATAACAGTTTTTTTCGACATGTAGCTAAGTAAAAAAAAAAACAAAATAGAATAAGTACCCATTGTAAGTGTTTGATGTTACCGTAGTTTCGATTGGATGTCGTGACAAATGTCTGTTACATTTGTGTGCAATTTTAAGTTACAAACGCGATTGAGCGTGTTATACTTCTAATTCCAGTTGGTAAAATAATGTTGATAGAAAAAAAAAAAAACAATGATAATAATGTCGATTTTAATTTTCATTTTATTGGATTTGTATAGAAAATTTAATATGCATTATAGCGAAATTCCTAATTACAATAGACTTGATTTTCTTCCGTTTAACTTTTTTTTTTTGGGTCATTTCTAACGTTACCTGACAATGCATTAGTGTCAGTGTCTAGTAAACTATGTACTCAAAAATTAATTTGCATAGAAATATTAATAATTGAAAAATTATAATTCTCTTTATTGCAGTAATTTGTAGATATATTTAAAAAAAAAAAAAAAAAAAAACAAATTGAAGAATGTAAGTAGAGAACGAATCGAGGTTCTGACTTACACTCTTGACAACAATTTTTATCTTGTGTGCTTTTACTATTTTCGCTCTATTCAGTAGCCTGGAGATCCGGTAAAATACCTATTATCATTTTAAAGGAAAATTTTTCAAAAATTTGTAATGAAGATATCGCTGATAACAGTTTTGATAGTCTTCGGATGAAAATAATATAAGTATACTGTCAATTAATGTTTATAACGAACTGGCACATGGTCCTTTCAGGGCCGTTAGCCATCTAAGAAAAAAAAAAATTTTAACGATAATTTAAATAATGTTAGTAATTTTATAACAGATGCATTGTTTACATTTTCATAATCAAATGAATAATTGTAAATGTATTAAAAACTGTTTTTATCAACAATTATGAATCACTAAATTATTATAATAATATTTTGTATACTGATATTAAGAATGAATCAACAAATTAGATGTTAGATCTTTTATTCTTGCAATACACGTAAAATTTACACGGACGGATCCCCCTCACGAATTGCCAGACGTCTTAACCATTGATAAATAAAAGAGGATGAGTTAAAGTATGTATAATGCTCTTGGTATTTTTTATTTAATTTGATTGAAGACATAAGATGATTCAGTGACCTTAACAGCTTCTTTAAACGAAATGAAACGGATTATTTTTTATTTTTAGTATGAACTGTGAATGTTATTTGATTAAATAAAAATAATTTAGGTGTGCTACAAAAAAAAAAAAAAATTTAGTGTGATGTAAACATAAAAATATGACGAAAAATCCATTTCTTTTATGAAAATAAATAATTTATGATGTGAAGTAGTATATAGTAATATTAAAGTAGGTATGCAGCTTATTCGCGGGCCCTCAACTATATATAAAGACAGTCGAGGATATAGTTGACTGATCGATTACTATAAAAAGTAGTACAATCATAGCTCTCACTTTTTCACTAAAAAATTCTTGTAATTTAGTCTTTGGCAAACTAAATTATTTAGAAGCTTGTTTAGTTCAGGGACAGATATAGTTTTCATTTGTCTTTTTATAATACATCTATAAAAAATACTTGATGGATATATGTGCTAAAAGAAATAAAAACGACCGTATTTATAACGCGTCGACAATTGTAGATACAATAATCAATGCTTTAGACTTTTATTTATTTAATTTTCTATACTTGTCATGTCAATTTCTTTAAAGAGTAATTGTTTAAAAAATAATTTATACGGAAAAAGTTATTATGTAAAAAGGAAACAAATTATTGTATAATTATTTCTGTAGGCTGTTTTCAATATTTTAAAATTATCCTAAAACATGAATTAAAAAAAGGAAAATATAGCTTATTTTTTCAATTTTAACGTTCTTTGTACAAAATAAACATAGAAGTTTCCGTTAGAAAGATATTAAAGAAAAATACCATCAAAGCAACATTTTTTATTAATTTGAAAACTCTAAATTGCCACCATTTCCCAAAATTGATCTTTTAAATTTTTCAACTTGATTAATATAATTGCCTGAAGAATCAATATACGAAATTTTATGATCGTCCGTCGAAAACTTTCAAAGGCATATAATAATGAGTCAATGACATATTTACCATAACACAAGAGTCAATCATGTAACTTTAAACCCTGATTAAAATTGGAAAAATTATCGTAAAACAAAATATAAAAAAGGGACATATAGCATATTCTATCAGCTATTAAGTTTTTTTTTACATAGTAAGTATAGATGTCCGTTAAAAAGTTATTCACAAAAAAAACCAAAAAGTAGCATTTTTCGTTCTTTTCAAAATTTCAAATGTCCACTATCAATGGTGAAATTTCTAAACTAGTTGACTAATTTTGTTCATCTTCGAAATTAATCGAGCTAATCATTCATAGAATAAGTGTGCTAAGTTTCATTAAGATCCGTTAAAAATTGTGGCCGCTATGGTCGCAACATGGTGCATTATATTAAATATATATAAACTTTTGAACCAATGGTATTTTTGAAACCTGGTAAAATTCTTCGAAAATTCCACCATGAGGACAAATGCAAAAGATAGATTTCTATGAAATCTACTAAAAAAGTACAGATGAGTTTCGGTATGAAAAATAAAATCATAATTACCGCTTAATGCGTTTAATATTTTAAAAATAAATTCATAAGCTGACGTGCAACTTGTATAAAGCATGCGCACTACTATACCTCTATATTACAATTTCATTATAAAGTAGGCACATGCTATGTGACCTCACTTTTGTATTATTTCTCTCTCACTAATGCACACGTTTTAGGTTTTAGGAAACTCGAACGTTCCTGATAAGATTAACGACGTAACGAGCAATCGTTGTGGCAATACACAAGACAAGTTACACGTTAGCAAGTACATACACGAGACAGTCGCCCGGTAGAAGTAACATATCATAACGTATTAGTGTCAACAAAATATATATTTTATTATACACTATAAGTTAGAAGTAATGATATAACTATTTGAAAATTATCATTTTTTTTTAATTGTCTTCTTAGTTGTGGTTATTAAAGCAATTAATTTTTATTTTTGTTTTTAAATTAGTAAAACCAAACGGCAACATGGTAACGGATCTTAAGCTTCCAATGGGATCCCGATGCATCAAGTACCTCTTATTTATATTCAACTTTATTTTTGTTGTAAGTGTTTATCAGTACCTTTATTATAATTAAGACGTAGTTATCATTATACTGAGAATAACTTTCAAATCAAAATAGCTTATTTTAAATTAAAAAAAATTTTTTTTTTCGGCAAATAGTATATTATAAAGCATGATTAATATTATGTATTTATATAAATATATGCTAAATTTTATATCGATTTATTGATTTTCATTATATAAAGCAAGCAAATATGGCGCAATATTGAGACACTTGAGTAGAGAACTAGATAAAGAATTTTTATTATATTCAATTGGAAAGCTGTATAATAAACTATAATCATAGTTATCATTTTTAATAACTGTAAATTTAAAGAAAAAGAAATAAAAAAAAAATCATATTTCGGCGCCATGAAATGTAAAAAATACATATAATATGTGATTTCAGCTGACAATCTTATCGATTTTTTTTTTTTTTTATTAATAACAGTATTATTTATATTCGTATGATTAATTTTTTAAAGAAAAACAACAGAAAGATATTTATTTTTATATTATTGTGACTTTCAGATTAATTATACTTGAGTAATGATAGTGTAAAAATATATTTATTTGTTTTTTTCTGTTACATTAATTTTTATCATATATTAACAAGAATAACAACTAAGAATAATAATTACGTAGTCAATCAAAAATTTCGTTAGCTTATAGCTATGAAGTATTAATGCATATAACGTTATAATTTTTCTTACTAAAACTAGAATGTATTACAAATTTAATAACGAGAAAAAAAAAAAAAGAACAAAAAATCCGCTGCGGACAGGATTCGAACCTGTGCGGGTAGAACCCAATGGATTTCAAGTCCATCTCCTTAACCGCTCGGACACCGCAGCTCGTGTAAAGTGTACACAATTTGAGTTATAAGAGCTTGATGACTGAATGGAATCTAAATTTTTCAAAATATAATTAACTTCAGAATATAGGACTCATATATTTAAAATATAATAAATTTTATGTAATTAAGAATTTTTTCTTCTATTTTATCTTTTTCTTCTATAAACGATCGGTGCTTTCTTTAACATGGTTTCTTAAAACTTGAATCAAAATTTTTTCATAAATAGTGTAGATTTAAAAATACAAAATAAAAAACGAATATTCTATAATATACGTAATCTCTAACTCGTTATTTTTTGTTCAAATAACTTTTGTATCTTTTTATGTTTTAATAAAGATATCAGTGATAAATATCAATGTATTTATTTAAAACGTATATTTCAAGTTTCGATTTTAAAACATTAAAATTAAGAAACAATATATATATATATAGATATGAAATAATGATGATATCATGATTTCAATTATATGATAATGAATTTCTGTATTGCGCATTGAAATATAAAAATTCGTTTTATGAAAATTTAAATAATATCAATAATATTTTTTATAAATAAATCATTATTCTTTACTTTTTACAGATAACCGGGATAATTCTTTTATCTATTGGAGCTACAATTCGTACCATTTATAGTAATTATAATCACTTCTTGGATGATAAATTCTTCTCCGTACCATCACTTCTAATAGTTATAGGAACCATTATTTTCTTTATTGCCTTTTTTGGCTGCTGTGGCGCTGTGAGAGAAAATTATTGTATGATAGTTACGGTAAATATTTATTTAAAATTTTAATTTAAGCAATGAACGTTAAATTTACTAATGTATTTAAAAATTTGTTTAGTTTTCAGCATTGATGATACTTGTCTTCATTTTGGAATTATCTGGTGGTATTTCTGGTTACGTTCTTCGAAACAATGCAGCTGATATGATTCAAACAAAAATGATAAAAACTATGGATGAGTTTAAAAAAAATGATACTGAAATTATGAAAATATGGGATAGTCTGCAAAGAACAGTACGTTTTAAAGTCGATAGAACTAATGATAAATTTTCTAAAAAATATAGAGTATTATAAATAATGAAATTTATATATAGTTTGAGTGTTGTGGCGCGACAGGACCAGATGATTGGATTAAAACTGGAGAAGTACCAGTAAGTTGCTGTCCTGATGTCCCCGGTCAAATGGGTACCTTTTCTTGTAACAATTCAACAAAAGATTTATTCCGAACTGGATGTGTGGAAAAATTCGGTTCTTTTATTAAGAATCATACGATTCAACTCGGTGGAGCTGGATTGGGTATTGCATTTGTTCAAGTAAGTCTGTGTTTTGATGAAACTCATTTATTATAATACATTTATAAATATCTAATTATTATATTTGTTATAGGCGATTGGTATTTGGTTTGCGATCCATTTAGCGAGAGCAATTAAACTGAATTATGAAACTGTTTAAAGAAAAAATAGCAATCAGATACTTCAAAATTGACCCTTAAATAAATGATTTTTTATTTCTTTTTGAAAAAAATTATGTGTAGTACAAAGTGTTTTACCCATAAATAAAAAGATGTAAATCTACATCTCTATGCATTTAAAAAACAAGTCTGTTCTCGATGCACAGGTGACGTTTTTTTTTTTAAGGCAACGGCGCATGACATTCAGCCAATAGAATATTATGTAGGCTGCATCCTACAATATGAATTTAAGGGTTAAAAAAAACTGCGATTCAAATTCAATAAATTCTCAATTATTCTGTTTCATTTTTTTCTTTAAATTTATGTATATTTATCTACTGAAAAGATATTATTTATGTAATTATTTATCTACTTTTATTATTCATGTCTCCATTTGTAATAAAATAAAGAAAAGCGATTTATATGAAAAAGTGGGACTCCACATATTTTCCAAAGTTCTATCTGCTTACAGTTTAAATATCTATAATTAAACTTTTTCCACGTGTTCAGTTACACGGCGGATCAAATTTTCTGGCCTTTATTTGTTCTATAGCACATTATACTTATCCAAAGGTTGCGCCTAAAGGATAAAAAAAAAGTTGATGAAAATAACATGAATTCTTACAAATTCTCTAAATTAAATTTTTAAATATATAATTATAATTTTTATATAAAGCCGTATGATGGACTGTGGAGTTTTAAAGGTTGATCTAAGAGCTACAACAATTTGGAGCTCTTGAGTACTTGAAAATTGACATTTTTCTGTAATTTTATAAATTTTACGGTGTACAATAGCTCACCTAGCGCAAAGATGTAAGTATTTTGGGTGGTATCCGTTTCTCTCTACTACTATGGTGCAGAGCGAATCCCGCTTCTGGGTTTTAGTTCGGTTTGTGCTAGTATCAAAAATGATGACAAATAGTGTATGATTGCACGGAACTTAAAAATTCAGAGATAATATTAATATCAGAGATAATATTAAAATTAAGCATATTTTAAACTTTATGTATAAACTTATAAATTTTTAATGCTTACAACGATCTAATTAGGCAAAAATATCTTCAATCCGCCGATACATACTTGATAATAAAACTTGGTTTAAAACAATATATATAAAATTGGATTTTTGCTTAATAAGAATAGGTGGAGTCGTACTTGTGTATGTTTACCAAAAAAGCTACATGAAACGATATTATTTTAAAATAATGAGACCTAATGTCAATATTTTTACAGAATTATATGGATATAGGATGGTTAGAAATCATTTTATCAGTCAAATAAACTTGAAAGAATAAAACTGAGAGTGTAAAAGAGACACAAGAGTATTATGTCTTGAGCGAATAAAAATAAATTATAAATTTTAGTACTTCTTTTTTCATAATTTTATAGTTTTGTAAATACTGAACTCAATGCACTTTCTAATGATGACTACAATTTTTCTCTAAATATAATTGTTGTATAGTATGAAGCGATAAATTTTTTAAGTATTGACAGTTAAAAAGCCATGTTAAATATTTTAAATTAAATGTAATTAAAATTTTTAAGAATACTTGTTTTTATTATTCTATAACTAATTTTTAAAATTGTCATAATTTTGAATAAAACATAATAAAATAATATATTTTTAAGATAATTCATTATTTATAATTTTTCCAATATTTTCATTATCAGCCTATCTCCTTTGTTTTATATAACTTTCTATAAAATTAATCTTAAAATCTATCAAACCCAATATCTATGAAATCTTATGGTCATATTTACTGTAAAGCTTTATACTTCGAAACACGCAAACATCTCTTCTTATTATTTTAGATATTAAAAAATAGAATATATATATTAGGGTGGCGCAAAAAAAACCGACTATTTTTTTTTTTCGAGTCTCTTATGAAAATTTGTTGGTTTACGATGTTTTAAGAAGCCTCTCCAAAAATCAGCTCGATAAAAAATTTTTAAGAGGTCGCTCATGAATTTTGAAAATATCAAAAATGATTGAAATTCGAATTTTTAATTTCTAAATTTTTTCTTTCTCGTGGCAGCAATAGTTTATATTTGTAAAATCATGACTATGCTGAAAATTTGAGCTCAAAATTCAAATATTGAAACGGTGCTCAAGAATTATGAATATTAACTGATAATATGTAACTAATACTTTGAATTGGTTTTTGTATTTTTTTATAACTCAATTATTGTCATTTTATTAAAATATAACATTTTCATAACCAAAAATATACAGGACAGTCTTAAACAATAAAATTTGGTAAGTTTCGAATAAGCCAAAAAACCTACAAATTGAATTAAAAAATAAAAACGCATGTAAATAACTTGTTATTTCTATTTCTCGGGTTATATATATATTTATTGTCATGCAAATTGATGGTGAAAAAATCGAGAAGCTTTATTTTTAATATTTAAAGGTCGCTCGAAAACGTCCAAAAGACAGTACTCGGAAACATTCAAAATTCTTGAGCGAGGTTTAAATATTTAAATTTTGGGCTTAAATTTTCAGCGTGGTCATGATTTCACAAATATAAACTATTGCTGCCACGAGAAAGAAAAAATTTTGAAATAAAAAATTCAAATTTCGATCATTTTTGATATTTTCAAAATTCGTGAGCGACCTCTTAAAATTTTTTTATCGAGCTGATTTTTGGAGAGGCTTCTTAAAACATCGTAAGCCAACAAATTTTCATAAGAGACTCGAAAAAAAAAAATAGTCGGTTTTTTTGCGCCACCCTAATATATATGTATAGATATATATATGATCGTTATCATACATGACTACTTGGTATATATATATATATATAACGATTTTAAAAATTGATTAAATTTTTTTTGTCTACAATTCTTTATAAATATATATTTAGATATATATAAGTAAATATAATGTTTTATATATTTTTAGATTTTAAAAAAAATTTATTGTAATTGTGGATATATATAGTATTTCAATTTATATTTCTAACTGACTCCTTTAATTTGATAAAACGTCATATCTTTCTGGGCGTTCGTTAGAATGTTTTCAAGTCTCATTATCAGCAGATAGCAGACGGCGCACCTGATCGTTATTTGCCTGTTTTACAGTATAACAATTTAACATTGTCAGTTTATATGTAAGCTGCATACCCAGTGAATATTAATAGTGCAGCAACGTAGAAAACTTACCATTGAATTGTACCAAAGTATACGTTTTTGACAAAAATTTGTTTAACTGCGTGTACTTTGAATAAATTAAAACGAAAATAATAAATAAGCAAAAATGGCAGCGACTCATTTGGATATTGGTTTACGATGTATCAAATACCTACTCTGTGCCGTAAACTCTCTCTTTGTGGTTTGTAGTATAATATTCTATTTATTTTCATTTTAGCATCATAAATAAAAAAAAAAAAAACAATCAAATATGTCTTTATTCACAAATTTATTTTAGACTTTTTTTTACTTCTATATAGTCTACTTTGTCAACAGCTGTCACAATGTTTAATTGAATTTGAAATGAGTATTTCATTGTTAATAAATTAAATTTTTTTTAATATAAAATGTTTAGAAAAATGAAAATTAATAGTTTAAAATTTTCTTAAATAAATTAATAGTTATAAATCGATACAATAATAAGTTTCAACAACAGGGGGATATAATTTAAAAAATTTCATTTTCTCTTTTTTTCAACTATTTAATTTTCAGACAATTCTATTGAAGTTCATTTATTCATTCGATGCATCGCGCATTTATGAAAATATTCATGTTATCAGTTTTTAAAAATTTTTTATCGTTTTGATATCGCAAAAGGAATAAGTTACATGCCCTTGTAACGATAATACGAAATCGTTTGTTATAATTCATATTATATATTATTAAATCATAATTATTATTATTAATTAATAATTTGGTAGACATCAACCTTAATCGAGGCAGCTTTTGCTTAAAAAAAAAAAAAGATTTGATAATTTTTATTTTAATGTTTTTTTATTCATTATTATACGTTCGATTTTTTAAACTGATATAAGTTATAATGGAACTAATTTTTATGAATAAAATTTTAATTGAATGTTATGCATCTGACTTGCATTTTATGGTATAGGGTGGATACAATATGTTTCCCCTCATGTTTTTTTACTTCCTAGAAAATGATTATTCACCTTTATATATAGATTTTTTGTCATATATATAACATATGAATAAATGGAATAATCTTTTAATCGAATTAAATCAACTTTTAATTATCCAATAGAAATTTGGAATATGAAATAAAATTTTTTAAATGCAATTGTATAATTATCAGATTGGTAGTCAGTTTCATGACGAAAACACTGTCGACGACTCTGTCAATAATAAATAGCACATGCAACCGGTCACACGGTCAATATGACGAGTTTCATTTGTGCAACGACGTAAATTTACAATAGAGACTTTATTATACCTTGCCAGTACATATGGCAAATGGATCGATAAATATAAAATTTAACACAATGACGCTAAACTAAATAAATACAAGAAAAAAAAAAAAAAAAAAACATTGAAATATGATTTTAATCTTCTTATCTTATCTTTTAACTTAACTTCAACTCATCGTATAAAGAGATAAATATCAATGTCTGCAATGTCGCAAATATATTTATGTTATTATATATTTTACCATTTTTTTTTTAAATTTTGATTATAATGTATCTCAATGATTCCTTTGATTTTGTAGCAATAAAATAATTATGAAAATAACTAATGTGTTTTACAGCTAACAGGTGTGATGATAATATCCGTTGGTATGACAATATACACGGTCTACGATGATTTCAGACATTTCTTAGATCCGAGGTATTCATCACCAGCAATGATTCTCATCTTCGTAGGTGGTTTAATTTTTATTATAGCTTTCTTCGGTTGTTATGGAGCGATCAAAGAAAGTACTTGCATGGTTCTAACAGTAAGAAAATATTATTTTACTCTTAAAAGAGCTATTCTTATTGTTATCATTAGAAATCGAATTTTCTCATTATCTTTGATGATTTGAAAACTTTGTAATTTATGTAATGCTGTATAGTGACATTTAATATCTAACTAACTCTGAATTTACTAGCTACTACAGTTTTATCTAGTTCATGAGAATAAAAATTTAATTATTATAATAATGAGCCCTTATTAGTTAAATTTACTCTCTAAAAATGAATTAGTGAAATTCACTGCGAATTAGTGAATATGCACTGGGAACCAGTTATACCATTGGTTGAATTAGTGATATAATTATAGCTGTAGAAATAGTACCTATTTACTGATTTGCAGTGAATTTTAATAATTCATTTTTAGAGAGTAGTGTGTTAGTCTAGAAAAATAGCGCGGGATTGGAATATAATAATGGAATTTCAAAAGAAAATATTTTTAACTTTTGATCACGGTCTTGGATGTAATTTATGACTGTTATTTTGGTTGGATAATTTTTTTAAGAATGCGTACTATACTTAAAATTTTTTTTAAATTGTGTCATTTTTTTTTTCATAATTATTAGGGCGGTTAAAAAAAAATTTTGATTTTTTTTTGCCCTCACTTTTAAAAAGTGTATGGTAAAGAATGAAATAAAAAATCCTTTCAGTTTGAGTAAAAAATTTAAGCTTATTGATGTCAATGTTTGAAAAAAGTCATTGCTAAAAAAATTTATCTTTACATTCCTTCAAATATGAATAACTCTCCATGAGAAAATGAAATAATTAAACAAAACCAAAAACATATCAGTTTGCAGTTTCGTTATCTCTTGTACTGATTCTTGAGATTTCGGCGGCGATGGCAGCATATGCTCTTCGAAGTAGCATCAAGAGTCTTTTAGCAAATAATATTAACTCAACTATGCAACTGTACGAAATATCTGATGAAGCAACAGCTGCTGTTGATTTTATGCAATCACATGTTAGTTTTTTTTACGTTAAATTATTCTTAAAAGGGATATTTAATTCAAATTGCACAAAATTTTAAATACATTTTTCACTAGCTCCAATGTTGTGGAAGTTATGATAAATCTGATTGGGAACGCATTGAATTAATGGAGACAAAAGCCAGTATTTATCCTGAATCATGTTACACGTGGATGTCAAGTTTCCAAAATCCTAGGTTCCATGGTGTATTGTATGAAGAAGGATGTATACAACGGCTTTCAATGATTATCAATCAGAGTGCAATTAGTCTGGGTACCGGTGCTCTTGCTATCGTTTTTATACAAGTAAGTCTGAAAAATTATTTTTTAAACGCTGCTACTGAAGAATACTTGAATGTTATTCCTTTATTAAAAGAAGTGATTTAAAACGATTTGTAATGTTAAATGCCCCTAAGAAGGGCGATTTGAAAGTATTCAAAGTATTAAAAAACTTTTCTTTTCTAATCACTTTAAATCGCTTCTTTTAATAAGGGATTTATAGAGTCACTCTAATGTATGCGTTCTGGAAAGAGAAATTTGTAAAAAAAAAAAAAAAAAAAACTGGAAAACGATTTAATTTGCGGGCCACCTTCAAAACTTCCCGTTGTTTTCGAACTCTTTGAGCTACTCAAAGTTTCATACTACAAAGCCGTATGACTTTTGCTCTGATCACTTTACGAACAACAGGAATCAATTCTTTTTGTAGAAAATTGAATTTCCTACAAGACGATCTCACAAATCAGAGTAAAAAAAAAATTTTCATTGATTTAATGGAGCAAAAATGAAAAAAAATGAAGCTTATAAAAAAAACCATATTTTTTTACCTTTAAAAGGCTATAGCTTTTTCCTGTTGAAGTTATGAACTTGATTTGAATCTTATTCACGGGGTATTCAATTTCCTACAAGAAAATGTATATCAAAATTGGAAAAAAAATTTTTTGTTGTAGATTTTCGAACTTAAAATTAAAAAACAAATTTTTTACATTCATTTCATAGGAGAAAATAACTTGTTAAGCGCCAGCTCAATTTTTGAGATATCGAACTGATTTATTACGAAGATATTTTTTTGGTCTCGAAGTAAAATTTGAAATTATGAGGTCTAAAAGAAAAAACTATTATTTTAATATGATACACCCTAATACATATCTTAATAGAATAGAAATTTAATAAAATCTCGATAGTAATATTATTAGTGACTTTTCTCCGAAACCCTGAGTTTGAAATTGTGCACATTCAAGTGGCCTCTTAAGCCCTAGAAAATTGAAATATGTAATTTTGTTGTCAAAATATGATTTTAATGAAAAATTAAATTTTTATTACCATTAATATCATCAACTATTTTGCAGATTACTGGTATTATGTTTGCTTGTACTTTGGGACGCGCAATAAGAAGACAAAAAACGGAAAGAGAAAGACGACGATGGGAATTGAGAGAAAAATTGGTAAACGGTTATCAGCCTTTAGGTAAAATTGATTCTTCTGTTGTATCTCCAGTTATCTACATGCAGTCAGAATCAGTAAAAGACGTCGGTGCCAGCTAGGTTGGTAATGAAGATTATTGAAGAAATTTATATATACAAACATTTAATTACCAAATATTGTTAAATAAGAATTCTTATTACATAAATTAAAAATAATTTAACTTATAATAAATTTCGTTATGTGAAAAAACAATATTAACTCAAAGGCAATATAATAATAATAACAACAGTAATATTATAAAAAATGATTGTTTATTATTTAAAGTGAATACTTTTAACTTAATATTATATACAATTACTGAAAAAATTTTCGATTTGAAAATAATGATTAAATACAATGATTAATAAAATTTATATTTTTAATAGAACGTAGAAAATAAATAAAAAATTATTCACTACTTATTTTAATTAAGATTATATATATTTACAATATTTTTAAATTGACTTGTCCTGATTCATAATAAATTATCAATATGTAAAACAATAAATTCATTCGACAAATTTTGTCAACAATTAAATTATTATTAAAATATCATTTATAATTGTTTAAAATATGGTTTATCTTTTTGTATCCAGTAAATTCGAAATTTTAAATATATCCTTGAAAATTTATTTCTTTACAGACTGCGACAATTAAAAATTGAAATATTAATAATTTACGAAAGTTAATATTTTTCTTCTGTAATCAGATACTATTATTTTTAGTTATAAATTCAGATTTACATTAAACATATATTGAAGTTAAAAAGTGAGAGATGATTCTTTATACCTTTAGTTACCAAAAATTTTGAGCTTTAATTAAAATTTCTTCAGTTTTATCACTATGCAGTCCGAGAGGAAGATAAGGTGGTGTAAATTCTCGATAAGCAATACATACTCTTCGATTTTCAATATCCTCTCGTAATACTGCATGTTCCCAATTATATCTTGCATTACCATATAAAACTATTAAAGATTTAGCAGGCATTGGCAATCGAATTACCGAATTTTCTGGTACCTTTTCAACATTTTTACCATTACAATACATTTGTGGAACAACTGATGAATAAGTGGAAACATGATCTAAGTTATAACGTGCAGTAGATCCTTGATAAGGAGACATAGTGAGTACAGAATCTCCAGTTACGTTTACTGTAACGATTCTTTCTCCCCAAATCCAACAGTCATCGATATGAGGATCAATAGAAGCCCCACGTTCTGGAGTATATTCTAAACTACATTGTTCTATTGTTTTGAACCCTTCTAAAAGTGGAACTTGTGATAATTTTTTTTGAATAAATTTCGTAGTATTCGGAAAACCATTAAAATTTCCAAGACTAATTCGGCGTTTTTTAAAATTACATTTAGGCCCATAATTTTGTTTTCTTCTTCCACTTTGAGAAATATCCCATGGTAAATTATCAATATCTGTTATCAGATTATTTGTTTCTTTTTCGCTTAAAAAATTTAACTGAAACAAAGTAAGTTAATAAAAGTTTATAAACAGAGTATAAATATTATTTTAAATTAATCTACCTTAATATAAACTCCAGAATAATATACAGGATTTCCAGTATGATTTGGATGTTCTTTGTATATATTGATATCCCACCCAGGCCAAGCTTGATCACATTCAGGACAATAAACGTAGCTAGGTAATTTCTATAATTACAATTAATTAATTAAATTAAAATATCAATAAATAAAAATTCATAAATTATAAGAATTATAATTTACTCGTAATTCTTCAAATGGATTGGATTTTAAAATTTTATATTCCTCTTCACAGATTAGACAAGATCTTATACCTTTACATCCACAAGGTCTTACAGTTTCCATTATTTATTTATTTCAAATATAAATTTTGAGCTAATGAATTTTAAGAAAGATACTGAAGATACTGATAAATGTTTTAAAGGTTATACATACATATACATAAGTAGAAAAACATGTGTACTATATGTCATCAAAATCGACTGAGCAGCTTTAATACTGTGGAAAGTGCTGCCACTTTTATGGCGGATATTGATGAATTTTTAAAATAAAAAATATAATACTTTTATGATGATAGCATACAGAAAGGAAAAACTTCATAGACGGTTGATAAATACACATTATGTAAGCAATCAAATTATTTATCTTCAGGTCAAATAAACAAATAATAATAATAATATTAAAATCTTGGGTAAGTCTTCATTCAATTGCAATGATACGCAAAGTGATTTATTTATGTTCAGTCTTATTAATAATTGAAATAAGTATATACTTGTATATTATTTAAAAATAAATAAATGTTGTATAATTAACCATTTTTATTTAGTGTAAATAAATGATTTTTATGATTTTAGTAAAGGGAGATGACGCGTGTCCAAGTATTATTTCGAGATCACAATGGCAGGCTAGAGAAGTTAAGAGTTTAAATTATCTCATAAATCCTTTGGCTTATGTTGTTGTTCATCATACTGTTACTCCAAAATGTGAAACAATTGATTCTTGTTCAAACCGTGTGAGAAATATTCAAAATTATCATATGGATGAGTTGCTTTGGGGTGATGTAGGATTTTCGTAAGTACTGTAAATTTTATAACTTGCAAAAAAATTTTCTTATTAAATTTCGTTACTAAATTATAATTTTATTTATTTGTTTCTTTAATAATACCCAGACAGTATTCAAGTCGGAATGACTACTTTACGACGTCTTTTTGAAGGCGTCCTCAAGAAGTCTTATAATGACTTCTTAAAAGTGTCATTTTAAGAACTCTTAATTGAGAATTCTTGAAGAGTCCGTAAATAAGACGTCAGCTTTGTGACGACTAAATGTATTCTTTTTTAAACTTCTTTATGAAGTCAAAATTAGGAGCTCCTTAAAGACGTCTTGGTAAATTCATACTGAAATCTTATTTGCGAAGTCAGAAAAAAGAACTCCTTAAGAACTCTTTTTAAAGACGTCTTACTGAGTTCGCTAGGTGGCTCATTCGATATCTTGAGAACTTCTTGAAGACTTCTTTAAGATGTTGATGAGACGTCCAAATCATAAATAGGAATTCATTCAGAACTGATCGAGACGTCATTTTGCTATCTGGGTAGAAATAGTCAATTGAAATTTTATTTAAAATTCAGTTAAATTATAGTAGTGAATTCTTACTATTACAATTGCAATAAATTTAAAGTTATTTTGATTTTTAGTTAATGATAAATTGTGGTACAATATGTATTAATAATTCATAGCACATTTGTGTAATATCGATATATAGTGATATATTTTTATAAATTCAAATGATTAGTTTAATAATCGTTTAAATGAATGAGATTAATTGTGTCGAAAATTATTGGATTTTTACTACAATTTTTCCCTGGTTTGTCTGAAGTACCATGAGGACCTTATCCGGTTAACATAAGGTTTACTTTTAAAAGAAAAATCTGACGAGTTCCTTATCAAGTTACTAGGACCACATCAGGATAGCATTATTAAAAAGAAAAATCTGGAGAACGGTTGACCCTGCAGGTCCGGGTTCCTTGAGCTCGAAAACATTATTGTGAATACATTTTCAAGCTCGAAAATATTCTTGAGTACATTTTTTGTTTTGAACTGTTTGAGCTCAAAGAAAGTTATGTCTTGCCTTGAAATATGAAAATTCATAATATTAAAAATAAATCCAAAATATGTAACTTTAAATTTTTGGGTACAATTATTCTTAAGTAAACGCGTATATTTAATCCTTATCGGCCACACCTCACCCAGGCCGGACAACGGCCACATGGGGTTTAAGACTTCTAATTCCACTTTTTTTATTCTATTTATTTGAAAGGTTTAAAATCTCTGATTTCACTTTTTTTTAAGCCTGATTAATCACCCTATGTGGCCGTTAAGGGTTAAACAGAAAGAAATGGAAGTAATCAAGATAGAGTGGAAGGAGTTTTGGATTCGATCATAACTCCGAAATATAAAATAACCGAAAAAAATTCAGAAAACAGTAATTTTTAAATGTTTTGATGACAATATATATTCTAAACTAACTAACCGATCACAATAAAGTATGCGATGTTAAAAAGAGACCATGAAGATAAAGATCTGGTATAATTGTTGAAACATTTGGTACATAATATTATGAGGTATCTAAGGAAAATAAGGTAAATTCTTATTTTTGACATTTTTCAGCATCAATATCTCAAAAAAAAAGCAACTGATTTTGATGTGTAATACTACAGCAATCAACGTGTTTTACCGAGTTCTAGACCTGATTTCATTTTTAAATTGATCGATTGAATCTTTTTGAAGATATTCGAAAAAATGATTTTGATGTGTAATACTACAGCAGTCGACGCGTTTTATCGGATTCTAGAGCTAAATAGGTTTTAGCATCAATTGATTCAGTTGTCTTAAAAACATTTGCAATAAACCGTTTTTTAGCATCTCTGTCTTCAGCGATGTCTCTTGAACGAATCATCCAATCAGGACGACTTAAAAACGGCAATCGACGCGTTCTATTGAGTTTTAGAGTTGATTAGATTTTGAAATCGATCAATTGTTTTATCGATACTAATATTGTAAAAATATTTTAATTATAGATTTTTTATTGGAGGAGATGGTAATGTATATGAAGGAGTTGGTTGGAATAAAGAAGGAGCTCATACGTATGGATGGAACAAAAAATCAATAGGAATAGCATTTATTGGATCGTATCAAAGTTTGTTGAAAATTATAATTACTATTTATACTTATGCAACTTGTATAATTAAGTTTATAAATTTTTAATATAAAATAATTTAGCGCAAAAAGCAAGTGAGAACATGTTACAAGCAGCTGTTAAATTAATTTCTTGTGGAAAACATGAAGGAATGTTGAGGCCTAATGTAAAAGTAATTGGAGCAAATCAAGTCACGAGTACATTAAGTCCTGGAGCTAAATTATTTGAACAGATCAAAAATTGGCCAGAATGGACATCGAATCCTTGAAAGATCCTCAATATATTTTATTTTTGAATATTCAATTTATAAAATTATTAGTCTTAATACAATTTGGTATTCTTTTCTAAAATACTTTTTTTTAATAGTCCCCAGTGTCCCCTTTAAAACAAACAAAAGACCATTTCTGTATTTATAATAGTTTTCGAGATATTTAAAAAATAAAGTTGAAAAATTTAAAAAATAGTAAAATTTTGAATTTTAAATAACTTTGAAAAAAAAAAAAATTTCAATTTTTTTCCTTTTGCAAATCTTTGTTTTATGATATAAGAAAAGTTTTGACCAAATTTCGTCCAAATTGAAAGGGGTCGATTCCAACTATTGGTCGATTTGACATGGAATGACCAATATACATGTTTCATACGATTCATTAAGATATTGAGTTTCATTTAAATTAAAAAAATTTTCAAAATATAGTTATAACTTTTTCTTCGATGTCCTTTTAGTTTTTGATAACTGTGAATTTATTTAAGCCTGGTTCTGGAATTTCTCCTATTTAAAAACTAATTATACGTAAAAACAAAAAAAAAATAATTTTCAATTCAAATTATGGTTTTTCAAATAACTATTACCTTTAAATAAATATTATTTCAAATTAATTGACTTATGGACAATTAAAAAATAGTTATTGACATTAAATAAAAAAAAAGTTGTGATTTTTATTTTTATGATATTTATGACTTGAAAATTTTTAGTAGTATAAAAATAAATTTTATAAATGAGTTGATTGATGATCATAATCATATGTATATTTAATATTTTTGACTGATTTCAATTTCTCAATAACTTTAAATAATTTTTTTTTTAAATTTGAACATAAATTTAAATAAAATGTAAGAAATTTTTCATGTCACCGATTAATCTTAATTTAAATGTAATATAATATTATCTTAGGTAAAGGTAATAAAATAAATTAAGACAAAGAGGAATAAATATTTAAATATATTTATTATTGTTCATTTAGAACATACGACTTATCAGCTTACATGACGTGTAAATAGTCGTAAAATTTACTTGATAACAATGTAAATGGCTCTTTTTATTCAGCTCTAATGCATTGCTCTGTTCCATTAATAAGTAACAAATGATATTTTTTGAGGAATATAAAATTAAACAGTTGATTTAACTATTGAAATTTTCAGCTGCATCTAATGATAATTTAATTATTTTATATCCACTTGTGTTCTATTAACATACATTACCAATATAGAACACTATTTATTTTAATTATCCATTTTGAGTAGTTAAGTCTGAACAGATATGATCAAGTTGCTTGTCTAAAATTTTATTTTGTATTATCTTAGTAATTTTTTTTCTTTTTCATAAATACTCTAAAACTAAAATGAAATATTAAATGATTTTTTAAATTCTAAACTTACATATTCTATAGTAGCAATCTATCTTTGTCAACTTTTTTCAAACATTTACCATCTTTTTAAATAAATAAAAGGACCCAATTATTTATTCATTCTCATAATTATTTCTTTACATATGCTTTATTTACAAGTAATTACTGCTTCGTATTTTTAGTATTAGGCCTAATGATAACGCAAATGGAAATGAAAGACTTAAAAAAAAAGGAAAACAATACTTTTTCATGAGAGAAGCTGGGAAAAAAACTCTATTTTTTTTTTTCAATAACTTACTTTATTAATTTGTACGACTATATACAAGGCTGCACCGAGAAAAAAAATCTATTTAATCTTCAACCTATTTACGATTTATTTAGCCAGTGATATTATCAATCGAAACACTCAAAAAATCGAGATGTTTTATTTACATTTGATCAACGCTAGATGCACAGTCTTAAAATAAACATAAAGACTGACAGTAGCAATATAATTGTCAGATACAGAAAAAAAAAAATTTATCATCAAGTAAAAAATAATAAAATTATTAAAATAAATATAAACTTGCATCAATAGTTTTTTTGATATTTAAAATCAGCTTTTTTGAGCATGAAAAATAACTCACAAAAAAAATAAAATCGTTGCAAGGTCTTCTTCATTCATTCTTATAATCTCACAATTCTCTATTTACATTCATAGTTTCATAAACATTTTTTATAACCTTGGCGTTTATATTAACTGCAAGGCCACACTTTTATCTATAAACAATTCCATATTTTTTCCAGCTATTCTTCCTTTATTCATTTATTTATTATTATTTTTTTTTCCTATTCTTGACTAGTTTATATTCACGATTGACCATATGGACTCGAGCAAATATCGTTCGGTCACGTTTTAAATATTATTTCGTATAATAAAACTTAGGTAATGTTTAATTTTAATCCACCTAAGAGCCACATAAGTTATTAATGTGGTAGCAGCATTTTTACACAGAATAAATCAGAATAAAATGGCTAGTTTTTTCAACAGAGAAAAAACATATTACAATTATTTTTATTCTATTGTAATTTTTAATTAATTAAATTTCTTTTCCATATATTTTGCCCAAAATGAAAAAATAAATAAACAAGAAATATTAAAATTATCTATGATGATAATTATTCTCATTTCTGATAAGAAGACAATTTTTGTCTTTATATATTTTCAGTCTTTCAATATTCTCCTTCATATACAATGTAATATTTTAAGTTACATTTTTATTATTTAGACTTGACAATCTATATTTCTTTTGAGTTATAATCAAAGTCAATTTTTCTTATCGAAAATATATATCAATTACTTTTATTATTATAATCAAACAATTATAAAAAAAAGTTATTTATAATTAAATAAAATACTTGTGAATTAAATCTTGATTGAGATAAAAATCAATCTTATAAAAGAAAAAAAAAACAGCTGGCCATTTTATCCTGGGTTATACGGATCAAAGTTTAAAAGCAGGATTAATAATGATTAAAATCAAAAATATGGATTATTAAAGTTAAAAAAATACTTGTACTCTTATTTGAGATTTGAAGCATTTTTTCAAGTTTTTTTTTTTTAACGCAACATGAATAAATAAACTTGAATTGATGAATTTTACAGAAGCCCACCTTTACGACCGAAAAGAAGTGAGCTTATAGTTCCTAGTGCTGATTGTGTTGCAGATTCCTTTGTTGTAACCGGTGGCGGCACAGCAAGTTTAACTTGTCCAAGATCAGGTCTAGTAGCACCTGTTCCTCCTCTTCTCTGTCTTGACGATTGATTACGAGAAGTACTTCCCCTAGATTCAGACCTTACTGACTTAATATTATTATCATTTTCTAACTTAGACATAAAATGAAAACTTGCGAGGGAATCACTACTTTCAGATGATGACATTGCAGACGATCCAAGTTTTTCTGTTGACATAGAGCCTTTGAGAAATGTTAGCTGTGCCATAGGACTCTCAACGGATCGTCTAGTGCATAAAGCACCCTGAAGAGCTAGTGGAGATACTGAAGAATTAGTATTTGTTGCCATGATTGTGTCTATTCCCATTCTTTCAAGTTTTTCCACTAGTCTAATACCCGCGAGGGCTTTTTTTTCAGTCCTGGAAAGTGGTTTTTTCTTTCTTTTAGATTGTGATGTAGATGGTAAAGGTTCACTGCCAAAAGTTCTTTTCAAAAGTTCAGCACCACTACTGAATAGTCCAAAAGATAAAGGACTACTATAAGGTACTGGAGATGTTGATCGTGATGATGGTGGTGTTCCATCTGGACTGTTACAAGGTGTTGCCGTAGGTGTAAAATTTTTTTCTCCACTAGGAGTTGTGGAGCTTGACAGCGTAAGGGCTTTTATTCCTCTTTCATTGAGCATTTTGGCTAGCCCTAATGTCGTAGAAAATGTCGACGTTGAATTACGCCTAGACAAAGTTCTTGGAGTACTCATACCAGAGTTTATGACACTATTTGGTGCTGTTGCAACTCGACTACCCATTATACTTGGGGTAATAAGTAAAGGATCTTCAGGATGAAGAACTGTACTATTAGTCAACGTATATATTGAACCTGTATCCTGAAACAGTTTTCCTGGATTAGCATACTCTTCATCTTCCTCTAAATCGGCTAAAGTAAATGTTTCTAATCCTAAATCTTCTAGACCACGACCACCGCGAGTTTTAACTCCTGGTCGTTCATCTAAAAGACCTCCAAGAGTAGGTGTAGCTAACTGAGACCAATGATGAAGTGTCTGTGAACCTTCCATGGGTTTAACGATTTGTAATTTTTCAGGAAGTCGCCAGCTTGATGAATTTCCACTAAATCCACTGAGATTTCCATAGCTACCAGTAGACATAATACTATCAGGTGTTCGGCAGCCAAAAGGTAAGAAAGTCGTTGGTGAATGAATAACTCCACCGTCGTAATCATAATTATATCCAGCACCAGTACTGAGACATGCTCGTCTTGCTATCACTTCTGCAGGAGTAAGACGCCGAAGAGCAGCTTCTAAATCAGCAGCACCCGGTGCTCCTGGGACTCCAGTTGGTTGAGGGCCTGGATAATCTTCAGAGTCTGTTAATAATGATCCTTCACTATCACTCTGTCCCGTAGAGTCTAAACTGGGAAATCCTGATGTCATCTGAGGTTTAAATGGCCCACAACTCATTCTTGGACCAGTTGTTCCTGATGACAGTGTTGATGTTGTCATAGATCCTATTCGAGGGAACTGATTAGCATCTGGACCTCCATATGATACTCTTGAGGCACTTCTTACTGTTTCGAAAACTTTTTTGTATGTTGGCATTCGATCGCTGATGATACCAGAGTCAAGACTGAATTCTGAGTATAATGAGGACTCGAGTTCTGATGCAATCGAGTCAGGTTGTGGTACAGCACCCATTGATGGAAAGAATGAACCACCTCTTACAGTTGGCATTCCTTTTTTTCTTTGTTTACGTAACTGTTCCTGAGTCTCTGCAAGTAAATTTACAACTTCAGCATACTTGTCCTTAAAATCAGCAAGTTCTGCAGCTAGAGTATTTTGATTATCACGAGTAATAGCAAGTGTAGAACTCATTTCATCATGTTCAGTCATTAACTGTGCTAGCCTCATTTCTGTATCTGCTAACTTTGACGACAAACCTAAAATTTGTTCATGTTGTAATCTATTTTCATCTTTTTGTCTATCTAACTCTTCAGCAATGCCATCGACCTCCATATTTGCATTTGCTAATTGATTTGCAATATCTTTTACTAATTTAGCTTCTTGTGCCTCACAATCATCTGTCTCATGAACAAGCTGCGTAAACTCACATTTTAATTGCTTGTTTTCATCTTCCAAAGATGTTATTCGTTTTTGCATCAATTCTAAATTAATACTACGTACTCCCATAGGCGTACCACTTTCGGAACATGATTCTTCAACGTCATTGGTTAAAATTTGTATTAATTCTGTTTTCTTCAATAATTCATGACTTAATTGAGTAATTTTTTCATTTGCATTTTTTAGTTCAACTTCTAAAGCATTTATGTTTGTTTCTAATTTCTGATTGTGCGTAAGAAGTTCTTTTCCAATACGTGCTGTCAACTCCAAATCTTTTTCTTTCTGTTTAAATAATAAATAAAAAAAAATATAATAAATACTTTAATAATTATTTCATTATTATAATTTGAAGTTTAAATAATTACCTCCTCTAGAAGCCTTGTTACTGCTTCTATATCATTATAGGTTTTGGTCATTTGGCTCACTCGATTACTGCATAGAACTGTAACAAATAATTTTTTTATTATTAATACTAATAAAACAACATATCAACAATATATATTGAGCAGTGCATCATAAGCTTTATAATTTTTAAATCAATTGGCATATAAAGAGGCTGAATATATGTTTATAAATATCGATGATTTTATTTTTTAGATATCATTAGTTTTTTTTTTTTTTTTTGTACATAAAAATGGTTTTTAAATATCAAAGGTTAATCGAATAATTATTTTTAACGAATCAGGTCATACCTGTTATCTACAACAGGTAAATATTAATTTAAAGAATACTCAACAATTACAAAAATTACATTTTATAGGATATATTGTATAATTGTAATTTTTTAGGTTAATTTAAAAATAAGGAATAAAATAGATTTAAAATATTTTATATCACCTATGAAGAAAATTTTTAGCTTAACAGTAACTTTAAAATTCAAAAAATTTAGATCTGTATACAAAAATATTTTTCTTTCCTGATGATTTAAAAAAAACTACAAATTAAATAAATTCCTTGATAATTCGAATAACACACAAGTGGATAAAAATCAGCAACGCTTTTCTGCATGCTCTCGTGAAATTTACTTATATCTTTAGCCTATCGATTTAGTTTAACTGGTATGTGTGTGTATGTATGTGAATGAACAGAGCGCAGTCGCATTATTTTTTCGATGAAAACCACGTGTATATTTTCAAGTACAGAGACTTTAATTTAATAATTTTTAGCAATTTACTTTCTTTTTTGTTTAAAGATATTTAATAATCCGATCATAAAGTTAATCTTATGCCTTAGGAAAAGCATGAATAATTTAGTTTCACCTCGTTGATAAATTATACTTCATGCTTGGCCGATCGTTGATTAAGCACGCCGAAGATTCAGACGATTAATTAATTAATCTTGTAAATATATGGCTTAAAATAATATTCTAAGTCATAATTCCTAAAGTAGATTGTCGTGTTACTTATAAAGCCAGATGAACTTAACGCTTAGAAATTAAATAAATAACAAACATAAATAATAGTAATAATAACTATGAAAATTCAATCAAATTTAGGAGTTAACATATGATTTAATAAAAAACAAAAAAGAAAAGAAATCATGAATTTAAAAACGATATTTATGTAAATAAAAAAGTAAAAAAATTAGCAATCAAAATAACATAAAATAAATAACATGAGGATGCTCATGTTTAGTGCTTTTTAAAGCATTAGTTTTGTGTAACATCATACGGTTTTTACTAACAAGAAACGCAAGTGCACGGTGTCTCAGCAGGAGAACTGAGAAAAAATAGTGGTTTGTCGCCATTGCAGCTTTTGCATCCCCAACAGGGCGTCAACCCGGTGGTCGATGCGTTCGATGATGTCTGTTGTGGTTCTTCTCTTGGTGGTGACCCTTCATTATCCTCGTAGATTTCTTCACAGTTAGAACCAACGTATTTTGGTATATCTTCATCGTACTCATAAGGATCATCATCTTGATTAGAACATCCACTGCTCAAGTCTCGACTCGAGGAGCAATGCTCCGGGGTCGCACTGGTGCTTCTATTATTCTCTTCTGGATCCAGATCCTCGATAGTATTGTCTCGGCCCCACCAAGACCCAGAGTAACACCAGGAACTGTCAGAATAACGTTTCATTTCGACACTTGTTTTATCGATTTGTTAAATTTTTTATTACTATGAATACTACAAAAATTATACTATTCTAAATAATTAAAAAAAATTTTGTTTTTTTTTTACTAATACAGTAAACTTGCAATAGTTAATTTTTGAAATTTACAATGTGCCCGTAAGACGCAGTAATCCGTTTCACAGTCTACTGAAAATCTAGTCATGACGCTAGGCGACGTGATATAATGAATGTAAAAATTCCAAAAGGACATATACCTGGCTTGACACTAAATTACCAATAATGATAAATTTCCGAATGTTCTATTGTTATCTAGCAAAGTCAACTGAATCCAACAGTACAGTTTGTATGTATGTATCGTAAAAATAAGAGGGCACTAGTATAGTAAAATGTGTAGTATTACAAGAAGATTTTTTCTTATCAATTAGACGTTGAAATTTTTTTTTTTTTACAAATATAAATTTACTTTTAGGAGTAAACGATACATATAAAAAAAAACAATAAAATGATAAGAGCCGTCAAAAAAAAAATGTAATAGCATGTGCCAAAATTATATTGAGGAGGGTCTATAGTAATTTTTGTCCAAGCTTTTCTTTCAAATAAAACCTCTAAACGCAAAGAGAACGAGCCATATAATTTCGCAATCTACGTTTTCATTTTTAAAAAATAGTAATTTGTTTAAGAAAAAACGTGGACTAAGTTTCCATTTACTGCG
Source organism: Microplitis manilae (assembly GCA_030273425.1). Lineage (NCBI taxonomy): Eukaryota > Metazoa > Arthropoda > Insecta > Hymenoptera > Braconidae > Microplitis > Microplitis manilae. The sequence continues at coordinate 19,263,320 of CP092728.1, forward strand.
CAAGTGCAACAGAGATAGTACCGTTCGTCGACTTGAGTGTGACAGAGAAAAAAGTTCAGACCCCTCTTAAGTTTTAATAGATTGAAAAATTTTTTTAAAGCTTAATATATTTTGTGCATTATTTATAATTTTAAAAAACATATATTATTACAAAAATAATAATTATTTTTAATAAACTAGCAGAATGTATTTTTGAATGTCATAAAAATATGTAATTAGTTGAAAATGATGTGTATTTAAAAAAACATTAAATATGTTTCTAGAAAAAAAATACACATCAATTACTGACGATGAATAATTAATGGATCCAATGTAAATAATTATTATAAAAAAGTAAAAATATTAAACAAAATAATTTTTCAAGATATTTTAAGAAAAAAATATATTATTATATTTTCGGATTAATAAATAAATATACTTATAAGCAAATGAAGTGGATAAAAATTTCATAAAAACGACAGACAAATGACGTCAAGTGAGTCATGATCGATTTTACGCTGTAAGATACGTATAATATAACTTAATGAATTACGTCAGTTTTAAGCACATTTAATTTTTTAAAAATAATATAATCGAAAATATTATCTACCTAAAAAAAGTAAATAAAATATATTCAAGAGTACTTGAAGATAATCTTGAATTTGTTATTTTAGTAAACAAAATGTAGCAGATAATAAAAGATATTGCGACGATATGAAAATAAAAGTCGGATAATCACACCCGTTTACTTTTGTTTCAGAATTATTAAATTTTATATTTATTATTTTTTAATATAATGCACCAACCGGCAGTGATATGATATAAAAGTATATAATAACAAATTGTCAGAGTACCTTGTCAATATGTCACTTGTAATTTTCGAAATTTCGTTTATAACTTTTAATTACTTTAATTTATATATGATTTATAAATAATTAGTCGTATGGAACTATTTATTTACCATAAAATATTTCAAATTAATAAGATAATAAAACTTGTTCTTTATAACGCAATCTTCATTCTCCAGTATAGGTAAATCTTGCTACAAGTAGTGTTAATACTGCCATAATTAAACTTTTGAGCCATTTGACATTTACCACAAACTCACGTTTAAGCACTTAATTTTTCTTTAAATTTACTAACAATTAGTTAATAGATTATTGTTAAGATTATTTTGTTATAAACTTAAGCCAAGAGATCATCGTATTAAATAAAAAAACTGATCGGCCATATTTATTTGTGACTGGAGGAACGAATGAAATACAAACTGAAAACTGAAACGAGGAATTGAATGGAAACAGCGCGACTAAATGTACTGCAAGGAATATTTAAAATAATTTAGTTTAACAAATAATTTGTATAATGTAAAAAAATTCATTTTTCACTTTCAATTTTTGAGTAAATTTTCAGTTTAATTTAGAAAATAATGGTTCTATTCATAAGATCATTTTAAATTAAAATTGATGAGACTTAATTTTTACATTAAAAAAATTAAATATAATTTTTAAAAAATAATTTTTCGAAAATATTCAGAATTGATAAACCAATGTTGATGGCTTTTTTTTAAATCAAAAAATTAATTGACGTTAATTTGGTTATGTTAGTCGACCAATATCATTTACTGCTACGATAGGAATATTAATTAACTATAGTATATAATTGTGTTTTTTATTGTCAACTACAAAATTAGTTTCTAGATTACTACGATAAAATAATTTTTTTTATTCACTTCTAATTATAAAAATTTTTATGCTAAAAGAAATATTGTTATTAACATCCCAACATATGGACAGAATTATCAAGATATAGTGACTGGTTTTCCGCTGTCTCATATTAATAACACTTTTACTTGTTTTTCTTTTCAATATTTTCACCTTGATAAGTGATTATAAAACAATCAATTTTCAAGATTTTTTTATCAGTTTTATTCATAATAGCATTAATAAATTTTGATAATATTATACTATATATGCCTTCAAAACTTGATAGAAAGCGTAATCTCTAAGTGTCGCATTGTTGGGTCATTTAATTTATTTATAATTTTGAAATTAATTTTTTTTAACGTTTTTATTTACTTTTTCACTTTTTAAAATTTGAACCTTACTATTAATATTATCATTAATGATATATTTATATATTTAAATTATGTAAAATGAAGAAGTAATTATTACTTCAATACAGATAATTCATGTCATATTTTTATTGATTTTTTTTTCATCGGTTTTCTTTATCAATAGGGAAACCTACAATATTATGATTATCACTTTGTATACTAAATCAGTATATTTAGAGGATTGATCGAAAAAAAAAAAAAAATTATAGTGCTAAATAAAAATCTTAATGATTATACAAATTGATAATAAGCATGAAGTATGTTTTGTATTTCTTTTTCTTTCATGGTAAAAAGAAAACAACTCCAAATTTTACAGTTTTTATTGGAGCAGGTCATTACTGTTAAAGTAATAATCAAGTTCAAATTATGTAATAGGTGACTTTGAAATGCTCATCTACTAATGAAAATTTATTTTCTTATTATAATGAGAATTTTTCATTTGTAACTAGCATTTTTTTTGTAACTTCGATTATTCAAAAAAATATATATAGGGTAGAAGTACCATTTGTGGTCACTGCTCTATTTTTTGACATTTAATATCTTATTTTAATTCATAAAAAAGTATTTTAAAAAAATTCCATTGTAATAGTGTGATAAAAGTATCTTCGAATTAATTTGAAAAATTAATTATGTCATTGCGTATTTTACAAATTGTTTTATTTAAAATTTCTAAGTGGTCACAACTGGCTTTAAAGTGACCAAAAACGGTACTTCTACCCTATAACGAGATAGACAGGTGGTAATAAAAAAATCTTATTAAACATACTAAACTGATTAATCGTATTTTTAGGATAAACTACCGAGAAAGACTTTTTTATAATTTCAATGATATTGTTTTTTATAAAAAACTATAATAATAATGGAATCATGTAAAAAAAAACTACAGAACCCGAAAATTTTAATGTCTGTACGTTTTTGAACTTTCTGAGTTCAAAATAATTTTAGAAATAAAAAATAAATTAGAGAAAAGAAGTTTTTAAATTTTTGTTCACGATTAATTTTGCCAAAATTAATAGAATCAAACTTCAATCAATAAAAGTTTCATTGTATTTTTGGGATACTTTATAATCTACTGATCAATTGAACTCAAATTTTTACCAAATTTAAACAATTAATATGATATAAGGTGAGTAAACTGCATTTAGACGCCTTGGCAACAGTAGATCACTCTCAACGCGCCCGCGCTTATTATGTGCAATTAGTTCAACTTTTTAACATAAATATTAAAATTAATCGATTTAAAGCAGCGTCGGGTTTGTTAATTAGAATAATCTCTTTTGCATTGCTTATTAGACTATTTTAGTGTATTATATAAATTGCGAATACGATTTAATGAGTAAATCAGTGAAAAATTTTAATACAATAATAGAGCATAACAAAACGATTTGGGTTTGAGTTGTGCAGTTCAATAGACTATTAAACAAAAAGTAATTGATTAGACTGAAACATGGTCCATGTGACTAACTTGATATTTATTATTATTTTGATAATTTTTGCGCACTCGAAATCTCATTTAATTTTTATAATTATTGAATAAATATTTTTTACATAGTGATTATAGTCAACAAAATAAATAAATACCATATTTTTAACGATTCATTGATTCAAAAGTAAAACTTTTTTTTTCACGTATGATCAAATGCGTGGATTAAAGGTCATGACTAATATATTACATGAAAGGTTATTTATCAAATATAAAAACTATACTTTCTATGCATAGAAGATGTTACGTGAGGTCAAAAAAAATTAGTAGAAGAGAAAATACAGATAGTATTATAACGCTAATTAAGAGAAATCGGGCTTATTTATAAACAATACTTATTTTTTAAAATTATAAAAAAATGAATAAATTATATTCATGTGAAATTAGTGATTGTCTTGAAAATACAAAAAAATTTAATAATCATCTCATATAATCGTAATTTTTAATAGTAAAAATGTTGAAAAATTTTTAAATTATTTTATCCACGCTCATTAGTCATATAAAGCTCAATATTTAGACTCATATTGTAGGTGACTTAAAAGACGTCTTTTCAAAATTTTTTTATTTGTACATGTATAGTTGTAATTCAAAAAGAAAAATTTTATTACACGGAACAAAAATTGTGGTTCTTTTAACTACGATATTGTAGTAAAATATTGTAGTAACAAATACTCCAGTATGTAGTAAAGGATACTACATGAATAGAACTGACGTTACTACACGTGTGGTTGAAGTTTTATTCCAAGTTGGAGTTTGCATTTCTTTACTCCAACTTGTAGTAACCTCAACTACAGTTGGTGTTATAGCAACTACAATTTATTTTCTGTGTCGTGTTATCAATTAATCGCTGGAAAAATGTTCGCATTTACTTTAGATTTTATACAATAGAAAATTCTTTCGAATCTTACTATTAAACTAAAATATTATATTGTGTGTAAACGAGTACAATTGAGATTAATTGTAACAATATTCCAAAAGGTTTGAAAGAGACATTAAATCACCTTTTTCTTATATTTTTTCATGTTTACACGCTCTGCATACATAGGATTAATTTCTAATTCAAACCTAATGTGTCAGTAACTTTTATTTTAATTGCGAATAGTTTACTGACTGAGAGATTCTTGAGCGTTACTGAATTTAATAGAACTAATTGATTTTTTTTTTTTTTTGTTATATTTTGTGAATTTTAATAGATACTTGTATGACTCCGCTAGTAACTAAGGTGGGCTATTTTAATGTTTTTCAAAGTACTTCAATTATAATTTTTTGACATTTGTTTGATATCGTAGAAAGACTGCAAAATAGTATAGCAGATGAGCAATATTACTTATATAGGTTATAAAAAAAAAAAAAAAAATTTTTGAAAAAGAAACCAAGTTGTCAATTATTTTTTCATTAATAAAAATTAAAATTTCAATCTAACTGTTGAGATTATATTCAAAAGAAATTATTATATCGCTTGATAATTCAACATTATTTTTTAATCTTAAAACTTAATTATATTTAAAAACACGCACTATTGAGTGTACAATCAGTGTTGCCTCTTTACTTAATCATTTCATTATAGCGGTTATTGAGTGGAAATATTACTTTTTTGCACAGTTATTTATTAAAATAAATAAATAATGGTGTGGAAAAAATAATAAATTTTAATACCATCTTAAACATTGAAATAGAATAAATTTGAATACTATTTTATCAGACTGGTTTCAATCCATTGTAAACTCAAAACTAATGTCTTGAACCATTTTTCTATGTACACGAAAAAAATTTTAGTCACCAGCACGATACAATGCTTTGACTGTCACGATACTCGTCTAGAATAGATCTTCACTAGAACTATACAGATCACTCTCTTCATGAAACGTGTATCACGATCTATTAGATGCTTCCAATCACAAGAATTTTTTTTCTGTGTGCACACATGTAGAAAAGATTATTTTTAAAAATTAATTTTTCATTACTAGCTAATTGATTTGAAAAGTCAACTGTTAATATAAAAATTATTGTTTACTTCTGTAGGAAAAATTCAACGTATGAATGCATAAAAACTGTAAAATAGATCGATCATAAAGCACCCTCAGCGCTATCGCGCTTGAGGTGTGCGAAATCTATTTTCAAGGAGGATCTTAATCACTTTTTAATAACTTCTATTGAAATACCGAAATAATTTAAGTTTCAGGTATATGGGTATAAAAATAAAAAAAAGCATTTTTCAAGATTGACTTAATCGGTTTGTTTGAAGACTTAATAAATGATTTTGACTGAATGACCGAAACCAATAACTTCCCTTTTTTTTTGAAAATTTTCAATTTTATGAACGAGAAGTTAAAAAAAAACATACACTGACGATAAAATAAGTAAAGTATATGGATAATTAAAAGTTAATGTATGAAACATAATAGCATAAGAATGTTATAAAAGATTTGTGCAAATAATTATGCGCAACTAAAATTTACAAACATTGTTCCATTGAATATTGAATTTCATTTTTTAAATTTAATAATGATAATTTCGAAGTACTGAATCAAATTTTATAACCAATTAAAACATGAATAAGTGCTTAATTTTAAAATACAACTCTAAGAATTAAATATATTTTTTGAATTTTCTCTTCGAGTATTGGAATTTCATGAGTTTTTAAAATTAAAATATGTAAAAAAAGTTAACCTGGATAACTTTGGTCTATCAGGGTAATATTTTCCACTCCAAAAAATAATATTGAAACATCACATAAATAATCAATTTTTTATCCACGTAATCAACGAACAGTTTAGAATCCAAATATATCCAACTTTCAAGTAAAAAAAGTTCGAAATATATACTTTTAATAGACCATCTAAATTATCTTTATTAGGGCAAAGTTACTCAAGCTGACTATAATTAAATTAATTGAATAATCAAATCTGCATCGAACGTCTCAAAATATATTGAACACGGTAAAAAGCAACGCTTCGTTTAAATTAGCTCCCATCATCAATCGATGAAACTTGATTTTTTCAATAAAAATAAATGTGTTAATTACACAGGTAAAGTGTTAACTATAATGCCATTTATTGTTTACAATAAGCATTGCCTTTAGCCACGAAAATCACTCTATTTAGAATAATTACATATATTTAAAATCTTTAAACAAAATTTTATTATCTTAGTTTCTAAGAACTAAACGTAATCCAGAATAAATTAATGTAAGGTTGTAAATTATATATGGTAAGAGTTTCACGAAATATTTATTGTCAGCTAATAATCTTTATTCAAATGTTTGTATTTACTGTTTATATTTTATTTTTTGTTAAAATATATACCTCGATTGAGTAGCAGTGTTCTGATGACTCTGATATAAATTTTGCCATGCTTGGTCCTAGCAATGTGAAAGAGGAATTCAGATAAGTCACCATCTCCTTCGTGAATATCAGTATCCCGAAGAACTTCTTTTAATATTTCAACTCTCTCTTCTTCGGTACTTTCATCTGGTGTACCACGCTTATTTTCTAAATACTCAACGACTCCAATATCTTCCCATAATTCATCATTCGTATTTTCAAGCTGAGAATTAATTTTAGATTCTGGTAACTTCCAAACATTTGAAGGTTTCTCCAATTCACTTTCCAATATTTTTTTTTGTATATCAGTAACTGATAAACCAGCGAAAGAAACATCTAAAGCTAGAGAATTAAAGGTTGAAGAACTAAGAGCTACTGTTAAGCCCGAAGATGAGGTTCCAGCTTTAGGACCAGATCTTGATCTCTCGGTAATTTTTCTGCTCATGACATAGATAAAATTCTTGACTTTGGGCCTCGGACAGCATTATCTGAGTCATAGATACTCAACAAAAATATTTGTTCATCAGCTACATTGTTTGAAACTTCTTTACATACTTTCACATATTGCTATTTTTAATACAGTTTTTAATTTTTTTCAAAGTTCTTATTAAGTCACTCGGTAGAAACTCAATTAATGTCCGATAACAATGTTTGAAAAGTTTCAATTTTTTGTCAACAATTAATTCAACACATTTTAAAATAATAAATACTGAAATTAAAATATATTTTCATTATTTTATTCTTTGAACTGCAGTTCGATAAATTTGTTTTAATAGATTCAGAAAACCTCAATGTAGCTAAAAATGTTTATGATTTGATTTTGATATTTAAATGATTAAGAAAATTGACCGGATTATACCATGATTTAGTGACTAAATTTAAAATTTAAGAGCAAATAATTGAAAAAAATGTTATGCTAGAGCGCTTACAAGGATATTATTGTTTTCTATTAAGAACTTTTTTCAACGAACATCACTTAATAATATTGCAACAACTTGTATTCCGTGCGAGGATAATCAGCTTTGTTATTTACTTATTATTTATGTCCTCATTTTTGTCCACGCGACTATACTTCAAGGAATTCATGCAATACAGAAATTGTTACTTGATAAAATTATACCTTTACAACTTTTGATTTTTTATATTTTTCAAGGTTTAAAAATTCTACAAAATTTTTAAACAATATTTATACTACTTTAACTGTAGATGGACTTGCCGTTATTTTTTATATAATTTTTTAAATTAATTTAGAAAAGTTAATTCATTCAAAAATATTAAAATAAAAAATTTTAGTCACACACAATGAAAGAATAAATGAATAATAACAGTAATGATTAATAATGTCAAGTTCCAACTTTGTTGCACCTAATGGAAATAGTTAAATTGATTACAATGTAATTAACTATTCTGGGATCAAGAGTCAAAGAAAACAAATCAAAATAATTAAACTAAATTCAATAAAATCTAACGAGATTTATGATTAAAATCAGTTGATCAAAAAAACCAAAGTTATTCTGGGTAAAATTAATAAGAAAAAAATATTACTCAAGGCAAGGTTAACATTGAATTTAACATAAAACGCTTGGGTTATTTTAATGATTTACAATAAGTTAAAAAAATTATCAGTGTATTTAAGTATTTTTCAATTTGACCAAATATATGTTAATTATTTTTGCAACGAGTAGCAATAAAATTTTAATTGTTTGCACTATTTACAGTTAAATATTAAATTTTGCTTTTATTGAAGTAAAAAAAAATGCATTAATTACGTAAAATTTTTGAATTCCTTCTAATATTATTTGATAATAATATTTTGTAAAAATGATTAGAGTTCTAAAAATTGAAAAATTATGTACGCTCATTGATATGAAAATTCAAACAAAATACTTTCGCGGCGATATCTCACGATATAATCATTGGTTTATTGGGTGTTTATTTACGAGTGTGAATGTAGCAGACATCAGAAAAATTTAAAATTATAAATAAATAGGGTAAACAATTCAAAATAATATTTGTAAAAAATGCACTTATTAATTTCAAAATTTTTTAAAAACGCACTTTTTAAAATTATATTTGATTAATTAATTACTCAATTTATTAAAAATTTGAAATTTGTCTGATGTCTGCTACATTCACACTCATGTTTATTTTTTTTTCTGTAGGTCTTTTCATTAAAAAATATTGTTTTGAAACGAAAAAGTTTTTCAATAAAAATGAACGTAAATTAAATTTAATAAAATCCTAATAAGCACCACGAAATAATTAACACTAACTTTGTTTTTGTAATTTCACAACTTCTCGAGTGAAGAACAAAAATTATGTTCAAGTTAATAACTAAAGGTTAATTTGAACAATAATATTAAAATTAAAGTAGAGAACTGCCTCTCCACTTCGCGACAAGGCGTGTCTTATTTATTTTTTTTTTTAAATAAAATTTATTCATTTTTATTAAAAAATTCCGTTTTATTAATTCATTCGTTTGTTGAGTTCATAATATTTTACTACTTAAGCACCATCAGCATACCAAAGTCATCGACACTAAGTAATATATCGAATTACCACCGGTCTGTAGTCACGTGAATATTTTTCTACCGATATAATATAAAACAATTTCTAGTGAGAATCAAGAATGGATGTTTCGAATGACTTATATAATATAAGTTTGATAATACATGACGTTTAAAAAAAACTAGCAACTTGCAATCACTGTGTGACTGCCCAAGTATAACCACTTAATTTATTTAATATTAATTATGAATTAATTTATATTATATATCGAATAGTTTACTAATTTATTATTAAACAAAAAACAATTCTTGATAACACGAAAAATTAATGTGTTAAAAAGCTGATAAAATATTTAGTTTCCTAGAGGATATTGAGCTCGAGTACAAAAAACTTATTCAGCGTTTGTATTAAAAATGGTGCTAAATTTTAATTTAGCCGGTACTGTCAAGTAAATTTGATTTTTTTGTGTTATCAATAGTTAGAAAACAATTGAGGCTGTTTCGAACGATACTAAATTTAAATAGTTAACTCAATTTATTATATACGAATAAAATTTTCAAAATTTTTCTTGTTATTTTTGATAATATAGAATAGACTAAACATATAAAAAAACATAAGATGTATCTATACAAGTAACTAATTTGATGATATTATTTGACAAATTGATTAATTTTATAGATTTAAATACACCGATAAAAATATTACTCTAGGTTCTAGGTTTAAAAAGATAGATAATTTGGTGTCCTTATATTTATATCTTATTAAATGTTAAAAAGAAACAGAAAAATTTTGGGGTCGAGCCGATTCGTGCACGTCATGAAATTCTCGGTCAGTCGATGAGACCTTGTTCACGTGCTAAAGTTCACGTCTATAGATATAGCTAGTTACCCTACAACTTCATGAACCAAACATGAATAAATGGGATAGATCAGTGAAAGACCGGCGCACACATCAGAATTAGGAATGTTGCTACTGTGATTTTAGTTCAGGGCCGTAGAAAACGCGTTATTTAAGAATAGCACACTGTATAATACATTCGCTTTCATATTAAGAACAAATAATGATATCTTTTTTACGAAATTTCAACAAACGTCACTTTATATTAAAAATTATTTAAATGATTTCTTACAAAAAAAAAAAATTAACAAGTAATCAAACCAATTTAGAACATTACACTTATTTATCATTTAAGCATGTATGACAAAATTCGTTTGAAAATTGAAATAAACAAAAAAAGTTAACATCGAGAACTATGTATTCACTGATTAAAATCGCACTAATTATTTAAACTGTATTTGAAAAAAATACAAAAACATGTATAACGTAACACGTGTCAACAGCAGGTACGTATAAATGCGAAGATTGAGCAAGCCAGACTGTTTAACTGGAACTGAGACAACCGCTCACGAGTCGCAAACGCTTTCGGTACATACTCAATGGTTAGGAATCCACTACTACAGCTAAATGCTTTCAATAAAACGAATGATAAAGAACTTCTAGCTGCGCGCGCGGTTTCATCGATGCCCAAGAGAATGTATCATCCGGAAGAATGGACTTTTCCTTCTTTCGCATCCTCAAAGATTCTTTAGGCACATATTTTTCACTTAAAGAAATATCATTTACTCTTAAACGTTATCACTACATATTTGACATGTTTTAAATATTAAAGATTTTTAAATTTATAAGAATTAATGATGAATTATTATTATAAACAATTATTTACATTACTGAATTGTTGCTAATTTTTTACAGTAAAAAAAAATTGTAAAACATTAAGGCAATCAATTCAATTAAATTTACAATCGTGGCAAAAAAAAAAAAAAAAAAAACAGTAAAAACTTTACAATGTCAAGTATAGCCAAGGATATTATTATAAACTTTAACATTATGAAAACAATGAAACACTTAATTTTATTTACACATAAAATTATTTTTTATAACACATTCTACTTTTTTGAGAAGATTTTGTTAACTGTTTTCTGTTCTCGGCTATTTTTGAGCTTATAGAATCCATACATACTTTCTTTATGTTTAAAACTTGTATTGTAATTGTGTGGAAATTTTGCTCTTATCACCATGAAAACTTATGGGAAATTCATTAAATTCATTTTAAATAATAAATTTAATCTTAAATCACTGATATTTTAAAACTTTTTGTATTGAAAATTGAATACAATAACAAACGAATTGGAGTGAAACTAATGCGAACTTTTTATGAATCAAAAATTCAAAAGAACATTTAAATTATAAATGTATTGACTACGTATGATAATTTTAAAGTTTTTAAGAATAAATAACAAGTCCTAGAGTACAATAAGGATTGTCATTAGAGTGAATAAGAAGAAGTAATCAAAATAATATCTCAAAAAATCAGTACTAAGAAAACAATAAAATTCATAAATAAATAGTTCTTATTTAAAAATTAAAAAAATTATAACATTATAAAATATTTTATAAATAATATAATAAAGTATAAATCTTATTTACTCCATTCAAAGAGATACTTTGAACTTTAATTATTAAATAAGTTTACTTATTATGTGAAACATATCATTATTTTTGACGTATACATGCACATATAAGATAAGAGTATATTGTAGAAAAAATAAAGAATTCTAAAAATTATGAGAAATTTCTCATATTATTTAGCTTGTAGTTTCTTGAGTTTTACAGCATTATATTTGTGTATATTTATGTTATACAATGGTGTGAGATTATGAGTTTTATGGGGAATAAGTCAAACGTCACTCAACGATTTAACGTAATACTAGGAACCGTGTACGATAAATTAATATTATAAAATGTACTAAAAATATATATCAAGTTTTTCTAAACAATAAGAAAAGGTTAATAAACTGTAAAGTGTACTGGATTTAATTATTGGTAATATAGAGGATGTTAATCTCTTTATAAAATGATAACTATTTTTTTAACTTCCCGCTTAGAAAATCGATGATTTTCGAAAATTTCGGGAAGTTATTGTTTTCACCCCGATTTTCGAAAATCGAGTTTTCATCAGATGTCGACGTTTTGAGGTCCTAGGAAGCTATTCTGACTATTTTTAGAATGATGTCCGAGTGTCTGTATGTATGTGTGTGTGTGTGTGTGTGTGTGTGTGTGTGTATGTATGTATGTATGTAAACTCTTTATAACTTTTTAACTAATAAACCGATTTGGATGGTTAAGGCGGCAATCGAAAGAGCTTTTCGGCCATCAACTTTTCTGAAAATTTCAGATCATTTGACCAAGTAGACTCGAAGATATTGGCCAATTACGAAAAAAAAAATTTTTTTTTTTTAGTTTTTTATTGATTTCTCAGAAACGACATATACGATCGACTTCAAAATCTAATCAGCTCTAGAACTTAATAAAACGCGTCGATTGCCACCTCAAACATCAAAATCGCATAATTCGTTCGAGAGTTATCGTTGGAGAAAGAAATCGGAAAAAACAGTTTTTTGCGAATATCTTTGAAACGACTCAACCAAAAAATCTAAAAATCTAATGAGCTTTAGAATCTATTAAAACGCGTCGATTGCCACCTCAAACTTAAAAATCGGATAATTCGTTTGAGAGTTATTGCGGGAGAAAGAAATGCTAAAAACTGTTTTTTTCGAAAATAATGGCATGCAAAAGTATTTTCGAGCTCGAAGAGCTCGAAAATGTATTTACAACGATGTTTTCGAGCTCCTTGAGCTCGAAAACAGCGGGAAGTTTTGGGGCTGGCCCGCAGGGTCAACCGATGCCCAGATTTTTTTATCTCAAAATATATCAAATATTTATAATTTTATAAAATGTGAATAATTATTTACGTATTTATTATTTCATACGTATAAAAACATTTGATTGAGATGATTATTATAAGCAAATGGGAACTAAGTACAATGTAGGAAGTAAGAAATTATTCTTCGTGCCAATTAACAAATAGACTGGCAAACTCACGTTGAATTAGTTTGCCGAGTAATCCGCGAGATGAAAAATACTTGTTGATAAAAATGTAAATCTTAAACAAAGTAATATATAAGAGTTTGTTACAGTTATTTCATAAGATATATATTAAAAGGCCATCAAATAAAAAATTCTATATCTTTAGAAACCTGTTTTATCAATTATTTATATTTTTATTAAGTGATAAGAATAAACGGTTTCTCTGATATCAAATAGAAAGTTATAGGCAACAATAGATAAAAACGTACAAAAAATACTCAATTTCTTGAAAAATAAAAAAAATAAAATGATTAATAAACTTTCCATACATTTAGCCGATTGACGCAATGTTAATTTGTTTATTATATTTTCAATAAAAAAGAGGAAAAATACAATAGACATATAATCTTTTATGCACTCACATGTATCGAGCATTGTCATTGTATTTCTTTACTATTTAATTTGTAGTTAGAATAACGTATTGATTTTGTACCATTAAAAAAAGAAACAGTAAAACAGTGAGTAAAAGACAACAAGAAAAAATGGCAATTAACTGTCCATAAATTGAATTAGATAACTTAGCATCATGATAAACTTCATTTATTATATCGTTATGTTTTTTTTTTCGATTATAGTTTATTCCAGCCTCTTTATATTTTTGCAATAATCATAAAATTAAAAAAAGAGCTTATTGTAATTATAATAATTGATCACATTTACTTACTGAAATAGTTAAGTGTCTCCCGGATTTGGTCCGGCGATAATTTTAGGTCTGCTTCGTCTGCTCTAAACGCTGGTGATGGAATAAACCAATCTTCGTTCTCGTATCCTAAAAAAATACAATTAATAACTATAAAAGAAGACTTGAAATGATAATATAATCGAAACCGAAAAAGTGTAATCAAAAGCACACGTAAGTTCAAGGTGTGGCCTTGAATGTTTTAAGAGAATGTGATGAGTGTTATGATGAGAATAAAATAACATTCGACATAAAAGCTTTAGCAGAAGCCTGCTATGCTACATTAGTCACTCAGCTGTCGTCTAAAGATGCCAGCAAGGTCAATGACATAGAAGGTGACTCTGGAGAGATTCATGATACAAAATAAAAACTATTGACTATTATTTTGGTTTCAATAAATACTTCAAATATTATCTTATACTATTCAATAAACTTATTTCTAAATCGGATAACTTTAAATTTTGTTTTTAAATTATATTATCAAGAAATTTTTAATACTTTACCTTGAAATTGCGTGAGGGTGTCGGCACGAAGACGATACCTTGGTATCTGTTCTTCAAGAAGGCTTATTATCTCCACTTCTGGAAGCTCCCCTCCGCTACACACCTCTGAAACAATAGCGCGAAATTTAGTAGCAAAGAATATTTATATGCAAAGAAAAAAAAGTTCTCATGAAAAATTTTGTTCTACATTTGTTTAGTTCTCGCGTAAATTATCATGTATGTTTTAATCATTACAAAGAAAAAAAAACAATAAAGTCTAAGGCTAGAAAAAAATTTAATTTAATATTATGTCAATCAAGAGTAATTAATTAATTTATCGAAAAAATTTATGCATTATCAAGAAATTAAATTACTCGTCAATAGATCAAGTGTCAATATATAATATGTATGTACATATGAAAATTATGTAATAGATACTAGGGTAGATAACCAGAAGCGTTCTTCGAGTGTTTTTATTCTCAAATTACGTTAAGCATTTTATTGGCTTCATTTAATAAAATTTTCTTGATTAATGTTTATATACTATATTGAGTTTTAAAAAGCATTGCAAACAGGTTGGTAGACTACTCAAGATCAATGACCTCAGTTTGATGAAGTTCAAGGTAAAAATTGTACAATTTAGGAGATATTAAATAAAAAATGATAAAATACTGGGTTTACTACAAAAATAGCTATAATAATTGTAATCTACATAATTTGGAAATCACAAGTCAAGTAGTCGAAAGCAAACGAAAATTATCAAAGGGTAATTATTTATTTATAGTATGCAAAAGTAATTTTAATTGTTGATATTTTAATACCATTTTTTTACTACTGCAAATATATCAATCAATTTATTCTTAATATCTAAGTAAAATTAAAAAAAAAAAATATAATCCCGAGTCAAAAAATAAATTAGTCCTCAAAGTAGTAGTTAATCCAATTTTACCACTTTGAAGAAAGATTCATTTCAAAAGTTTCATTCAACGTATTCTCTCTCCTTCCTTTTTCTATCTAAAATTTTTCAATGTCCGAACTATAACTTTTCATTCGTTGATGATTTTGAGGTCTTAGTTATAATTTAAAATCAATAAATTATTCGCATTTAGACCTCATAGTTCTCATTGAGGATTTTTAGTACTAAAGTAGAGTTACTTTCTGGCCGGCAAATAAAACATTAAAAGAAATTGAGGTTTTTGAGGACTAAACTAGAATTTGTGTTTTGACTCGGGATAAAAATGAAAAACCTAAAATATAAAAAAGTTGACTGTCTAACTTCTATTTTCGGCTGTGTTCTTAAACCAAAAATGGAATATAACAATTGTAAGGTGATAATTTTTATTGTAAACCATTATATACAACACTGCAATACCTAAAATATCTATTATTAGAAGAAAGAAAATAAAATGCCCAGGTGGCCACGTTTAGCACGGGCCGGGTTTAAGAACATTCATCCTTTATTATATTTTAAATAAATAGATTTTTTTCATAACATTATTTTAATAATTAGCTTTTTTTTTATTCTATGAGTTATAAGTTCCCACTGCTAGGTAATGGATATAAAAATTTAAATAACTGCAAAAGTAGATGCTGTCATCTGTGTACGACGAACGAAAGTATAATATCATTTTCAGTGTCGATTAATTATCAGGGAATTTAAAACAAAAAGTTATTTTACCATCTCGCCATTTGTTCAAAATATCATTTTTTTTTTCAAGAATTTTTTTAATCCTTGCAGGACCTCTTAATTTTTTTTTATGAATAGTTCCAGTAAGCATTTCTTTCGCATCTCTTCTTCTTTTACTGTAACTTAACTTTTATTGTCACATGCACAACAAAGTTTAACACACTTAAATAATTTTTTAATAATAATTATAGTTGAGTACTATTTATAAATACATAAGCTGTGAATTACATTAAAGGATTGTATTTTGTATAGTTTAAAATAAATTTAAGTTCAACGTTCTTTTACACAATTTATATCATTGATTTGAATTACTACTACACTGATTGCGTAATATTATAAAACAAGTTAATGTGATTTGTTTTGCGTATAAATTGTGATAATGATTGAATAAAAAAATGATTAAATGATTTATTAATCACTTATTAATTTGTTTTTTCTTTAACTAAATTATAAAGATTTAGAAAAATTATCACATAAAAAAAATATCATTAATTCCTGATTTTACGATAATTTTTCTGTTAAAATTTTTTCGAATAAAAAAAAAAAAAACATAAAAAAAAACTTATAATAAATTTTTGTTTCTTTTTAAGAAAGAGATTCAACAACGATTGCCGGACAACTGTATATTCCCTGAGGCTCATTGCTTGAACTCTTAAAAAAGAAAGAGAGAAAGAGAACATACTAACGAATAAGAACTGATGAGTTAGGTGGTCAGAAAATAGATACTCACATTGGATTGATGCCAGTTCAATAATTTTTAATCCTTCGTGATCTAAATTATTTTCAGAATTTTTTGTTTTTGTCCATAGTATAAAAACGTCAGAATAATGATAGCGATTCTAGTAACGACTATAATGATGATGATTTTGATGTAGCGATAATAATAACTAAAATTGCTTGTAATTTACTTCAGACTTCTCAAATGATGATGATGATGATGATGACGATCGTCATCATCATCATCATCATTTTAATGTTACGATGATGAGAATATAGTAGAACCGCATTTATTCACGAGAGGTAATCATCATTTGGCTCGGACCAATGGGAAACACCATGAGGGCTTAGTAAGGTGAGCTGGGCTTTATAAAAGCTTATGTTACTTGCTCTCAGAAAACAGTTTATTCTCAGACGTTCGACTACTATTTTCTTGTAATTCAAGTGATATCAGTCGTAATAAAGTTAATAAATATTTTTACTTCGATAATTTTCATTTGTTATTAACGTACTTTCAATGGATTAATAATATTTTAAATAAAGGTAACTTAAAAATAAATAGCTATTAAATTTGTTTACCGGTGATGGTCTCGGCGTCTCGGGTGCTAGCGGAGGTCGCTATCCTATTACGCGGAGACTTTAAAGATTGGAGAGTTGCCCTTGCCGAAGACGATAATTTTAGGGAGGCGGCTGATGGCCGGGTGATTGGTTCGGTCCGCTTTGGACCCACATCCTCCACGTCAGCCAGTTTGGATACTGTAGCGAAGAGTGAGATTGTCTCACCTTCCTGAAAAAATGTATAAATTATAATTTTATGCAATGAGTTAGACATATTTTATTATGATTAAAAAAAAAAAAAAAAAAAAACGTTTAAATAATTAGAAGAATTAATAATTTATTGATTATATATCAAGTGTACGATTGGTAATTATTTCTGAAATATACTTAAAGATACCATATCTTCAAACAAAGTTACATAAGTTTAAAGACAATTAATGTCATTACTTCAGTAGTTAAATTTACTTATTTCTTTAGTCACATGAATAGAATATGTATGCTAACCGGCCTGTCTCATTAGTCTCATTTAGATATAATGATAATGATTATCTTGATTCAATGAAATAAATTGTGTCATTATTACTAAAAAAGATACACATAATTAGCCGATTCAAGTCTTGAAAGTATGACATTTTTTCAAGTTTTGTCCATCACTTCAGTAAATTATGATTTATAAATAATTAAAAGTTAAAAAATAAATTATACTTTTCTTAAAAGCAATGTCCCAATATGTTATAAAGTATATGTTTACTATATTCATGTTCAGATATTTTATGATTTTTCGCATAATTAAATAAAATTTGAAAACACTTACTAATTCTAAAAGATAAATTTTCATAATAACAATAATATTTTGAATGAATAGGTTATCAATTGTAATCTGCCATTTATTGAAATCGTAAATTGATGTTCAATATATTATTAATGTGCTAAGTTTTGTTATTGTTTACTAGATCACATTCCAAGTATGACTACTGAATTTTTGTTAACATATATTGTAAATTTAATCATTTATCGAACAAGTCACTTATAGATAATTAAAGAAAAGACAGTAATGCTTATTTTTTGTTGACAAAGACGTGTAGCATCGATGGGTTCGGTTCTTTTTATCTATTGCGAACAGCGATAATTTTTTTGCGAAATTCAAATAAATTGTATACTAACAAGCGATTTTTATTTTCAATTTTTAATCTGCAAAATTATTCAAACAATTGAAATTACAAAAAATAAAAAATCTAAAGCCACATTAAATTATTATAAAGGCTAAAACAAGTGAATCCTACTTCTAAATCATTATCAAAAATTTATTTTGGTAATTTTTGAATAATTAAATCTTTTGAAAACAAAGTATAAAGTTATAAGTAAATTTAGTTTCCAGTCCATTAGCAAAATTTATTTTGAACAAGTTCAAACCAGTTTATGTCAGCTTAAATTTACAATCTGCGCCGACTTTATAGTTTCTTTCGTTTTATTAGTACACGTCACACAGGCATTTGGCATCCCTTGATATTTCTTAGTCTTTTTATGCCTCCTTCAGCGTCCTAGACGCATTTATTTTGAGATTCTATATTGTTTTAATCTCATTCACCTCTTTTATTTTCGTCTCTTTCAATAGTATATAAAATTATACACCCAAAAAAGTTTAGTACTATGAAAAAAAAAATTTTTTTTCAAACAAATTTGGTTGTATAAATTTTAGTTCACAAATTATTTATTTCTCTTTTTAGTTTATATATGCTGTAAAAAACCGCTGAACTCATCCAATAGTGAAACTTTAATTTAGATTAATAGAACGAATAAAAAATTAATTAATATGTCACACTTTAAAAATAATTTCTTTTGGTTGTTTTACTTTTCTAGGAGTTCTACGATAAAAGCATTTCCATAGACTTAATTATAAATAACTTGAAAATAATTTCAATTTTTATTTTAATTTGCGTTATATGGCCAACATATTTCAGCGCGGCCGTAAGACCACAGCATTTTAAACAAAAAAAATTTCTCCGGGTAAAAATTGATAATGATAGACTTGTCAACTTCGGTAAAAGTTAAATAATATTTAATGAATAAATATAAATTTGTAATAAATAAAATAATCTAATTTTCTGACTGTCGCTACGATACTTGACACTTTTTTTTTTGCACTTGAAAACTCGGTTTTAACAAATTAGTGTTATTGAGACATATACATTTTTTTATCTTTAAAAAAAATAAAATAAAATAAACATCAATATATTTATATTTCGTATACTGATAAAAAAAATAAGCCATCTGATAAAAATACTTAATGGTATATTGTAATAATTTTACATAATTAAACTGTTACATGCAGTCAAAAAATATGACATGATAATGTCTTCGAAAATGTTAATCAAATAATAGTTGATTTTTTTAAGATTATAATGATGTGCTTTTAAAAATTAATTTATCTCAAGCTTAAGATTATGTTAGAGTAACTCTTATACTGTTTAAATATATATAAACGTATGACTAATTTATTTTCATTTTGATTTTAGAAATAACTTCGAGTAACGTTACCATTTTTATGGTGAAGTTATCTCTGAGGAAGGAGGAAAAGGAAATAACCTCTTCTACTAAAATTTTTGGTATTTAGATTTTTGCATTCCTTATTGTATCAACTCATTTTTATGTAAGTATATTTTTTGATATGGTATTAAATAAATTTTTTTTTTTTTATTTATTCATATAGCAGGATTATTTTCATTATTCCTGAATGATTTGAGTTATTAATAGACAGCTGATTCAATATTTACAGAAAAAAAAATGTTCAAAATATAGTTCATTTCTGAATTCTTCGTCAATAATAATAGAATTATTTTAAAAATAATAAAAACTTACCTTCAATTAATTTACAAATTCTGGTTCTCACTAGAGAGACCAGCTCTATCACCAATGGTTATAACCAGGAATTTGCTAGAAAAGAATAAAAATAATAGCTTTAATTACTTTAAAAATTAAAAATAATTAAAAGAAAAAAATTGAATTAATAATTAGTTACTTAAGAGTGATGTAACTACAGGTGCAGTACAAAACATTTATAAAACCATTTGTAGAGTTAGCAATAAATGACTTAAAAATGTTAACAATACATTTACTTCAAAAGGAAACACATTTAACTTGAGATGAAATTACGAATCATAAAGTCTACACGTGTTAAGAAAAAAAAATATATAGTTTTGTAAAGTACAAACTTCATAAATAATTCATGAAAATGACTAAATCGTATTGAACAAATAGATGCAGGTAAACTTTATCACGGAAAAAAATAAATTGTTACAATAAAAATTGTAAAAAATAATTTTACATTGTTCACGGTAAAAAGATTTTCGATCTCATTTAAATTTAATAATATCGATTAACTTTGCTCTGCCCTCAGCTGTGAAATTAGGTTAACCATGATGCTCACAAAAGCGATATAGGAATATCGATACAAACGAAACCCACGATATTTCGTCCTCTAAGATTATTGATAATAATGACAAGTAATAATAGTTATTAAATTAAAATAAAATATTAAACTGTTTACCGAAAAAGTAACCCAGGCATGCATTTTTTCTTGATTAAATATTTGTTGTTGCCAACAGAAACAAACGACACTTTAGCCCTTGCAAAAAGGCGCACGTCACAAAACTGCCATTTTTCACGAGCACCTGATTGTTTCCCGTTCTATCTCATCTTATACTCACTATTGTTTCTTTTTCTTCAGTGGTAACCCGCGATACATTCAAAAATAAGGAATACGTTAACCTGTAGTATAGATAATAAAAAAATTATGAACACATTAAATAATAGTCAACAACGGGGAATGTCTGGCACATGAGATTTAAAACTTAACACTTCAAAGTAATTGAAAAACACCACGAGTTAATTTTAGGAGACGGAGAACTGAGAAGAATCGACGAAGGGTCGAGGGGATATTAATATACGGGCCAATAGACTGTATGGCACATGCACCGGGACGCTAACCATCTTACGTCACGGACGCCGTTGACGTAGACACAATAGTTATATATTACTGTAAATATATATATATATATATATATATATATATTTTTTTTACATTTCCCGAATAAATCAACTGATGTTGGCTTGCAGCATTTGACGTGATTTTTTTTTATTTAGAGCTGACTAAATTTCAAAATTAATAGGTAAAGTAGTTTCAAAGTTATTCAAATAAATCATTTTTTCGAAATAATTTTATTTTCTAAACATCTCATAATCTGCTGTACCGATTAAGCTCAAATTTTCACCGCATATTTATCTGAGTTCTGATAGGTCCTTTTTCGAATGCAAGAACAACTCGATATTTGAATGAAAATAATAACATTTAAGTTTTTGAAAATTAAAATTTTTTTAAGCGAGAAGTTACGGCAAGTTGACTTATTGCAGAAAAACAAGGACGTAAATGTATGAAAAATAAAGAAATTGAATAAAAATCAATCGAAAAGTTAGTATTTTTTTTTTTAGATTGAATCATAACTTTAAAACAGAGAGTAGTTACCAAAACAGGCGTTTACTCTATTTAAAAAAAAAAAGTTCTGCTCACAAACATTTTCACCCTGATTAAAAAATCTAATTTGAAATGATTTGAAAAATCTAAATTATTTCATATTGTATCATATCGTAAAATTATAATTTGAAATGAAAATTTTCAACTTCGAATTGTTTTAAATCATAAAACTATGAACCAGAAATTGCGATATTATTTTCTAATTTAATTTGAAATGATTCGAGAGTTAAAATCATTTTAAATAATTTCAAATCAGAAAATATTTCGTTATTTTTTAATTCAATATGAGTTAAAATGATTCATTTCAAAATTTATACTCGAAAGCAAAATAATTAAGATAATTTGGAATGATTCAAAATTATTTAGAGTTACGTAATCACAAATGATTGCAAATTAGATTTCTTAATCAGGGCATATAAACATATTTGAGATCATTAAACTCAAGAATACTTCTTATAACACAAAAAAAGTACTGTCATATATTAAACTAGGAATATTCAAAAATCTGAAATCATTAAAAAATAAGCAATTCCTAAAGTTTTGTTGACGATAATTTTTGATAAAACACTAAGTTCGGACAGAAATCGATGAAAGTTATTTCGGTGAAAAGTCAAATGAACTTTAAATCAGATCGGAACCTTAAAATTTCAAAAAACCAAGAAAAATGTTAAAAAATGGAATTTTTAAAAATTTTTCATTCTTAAAATTTTCAAAATTAATTCTGGGTGGGGAGTCATTTAAATCTTTGCAGATTTTATAATTTATTATTTATTCATAATATCACGTGTTGGAACTCTGTTGTCTATTTTTTAAATTTAGTAGTATTAAAAAAATATTGTCATAGACGGAGCCACTAGAAATTATTCGTGTATGTTTAATACGCATGACACACCGTCTCTTTTGTTTTTCTCCTCTGGCCTCAATTGAATAGATACGTTCTAATTTTAACCGCAAGGTATCGCTATGTGCATACTGTTCTCTGTGCTGTCGTCTGGTGGTCTAAGATGTCAGAAGTTAGTTTCGTTTAAGATTTTTATTTTTTTATTAAAAATTTAATGTGCAAATGGCTTACGATTGTTGTTAAATAAATAATTTATAATATTTTATGATCGTATTTGATTTGTTTATTGCATAAACTATAAACTATGTTGTCTTTAAAGTGATTATCTAACTTGACCATTATCAAGCAAATGTTTGTCATACTGAGTTTTGTAACCGGAAACGTAAAATTTACACAAATACGCATGCGTATTCTTATTAAATCAAAATGTCATAAAAAAAAAGTAATAATTGTATAATTTATCAGAAAGTAAATTGTCATTTGTAATACGATTAAATTGAACTTACAACATTTGTGCTTATCTTTTTGCTTAAAACAATATCATTATGATAATAATTACTTTTTGTACTAGTGAATTTTAGTGCTGCCATATTGCCCGTCCGGATATCGATTGTCATTATTTATATATATCGTACGTTTCCTCTTCAGTCATTGATTCACTTTTTACATTTTTACAGTAATGAAAGAGATACGTTAACTTAGTGTCACGATAATATAAGAAGACGTGGCGGGGTGGTATAAATGTGTGATTTTAAGTTTTATTGAGGGATAAGGTGGGCTCGATTTTGTAAATATATAACTTTTTAAATTATTGTCGTATAATAGGTGAGGAGGTATTGGTAAAATACATAAGCGACAACGAAGACAACGACGACGACGACGACGACGACCAAGTACCGGTGGGATTTGAGTGGGAGTGTAAGGGAGAAATGACGGATAGTCAGCAGCAGTTTTGCTTGCGGTGGAACAACTTTCAGGCAAATATAACAAGTCAATTTGAAGCATTACGCGATGATGAGGACTTTGTGGACGTCACCTTTGCCTGCGATGGGAGGAGACTCCAGGCTCACAAGGTCGTTCTTTCGGCTTGCAGTCCGTACTTCAAGGAGTTGTTCAAGGTTAGAAATCTGTCTCCTTTCCCCTTATACTCTTCCGCCTCACTATTTCTTAAACTCCCCTTCCTGCTCACTTGTACCTCTTTCTCATGTCTCTCTCTTTCTCATGTCTCTCTCTTTCTCATGTCTCTCTCTCTCTCTCTCTCTCTCTTTTCACCGTACAACTGATGGTTACATGCTTATATGTAATGTACATTGCCTCCTGACCTCGTAATGAATAATTCTACAAGTACATACTAGTCAAACTTCAATACATCGATCAATTTATCATAAATTGGTTTTTATCGTTGTTAAAATTTTTATTTTTATTTTTTTATATTCGTTGATAAGTTAACATTAATAGATAATTGTTCAGATGTATTGTAATTAACAAGTCAGATTTCTAATTTTTAAGAAAAAAATTAAAATTTTTTGTGGCTTAAATATTAATTCTATCGATTTATTGGTTACACTACTGTTTTATGACAAGTATTCATTATTTAATATTAGCGTGCTATTTTTTTTTTATCTTGAGCTCATAAGTTAGCCACCATAGCTATCTAGTTATGTAATATCTATACTGAGTAAGAAGGCAGCATATGCTTTTTATAGACAAATCCAGTTTACATTTGAGTAATACTTCCCAACCTCTATGTTTCTGTCACAATTATATTATAAATTATTTTCTGATTATAATTATTTTTTATTTAATTACCATGTATATGTCTATCTGTTTATATATATATATATATATATATATATTCATATAATATCATTGTTATAGACAAATCCTTGCAAACATCCGATAATTTTTATGAGGGATGTAGAATTTGAACACCTACAATCTTTGTTGGAATTTATGTATGCTGGTGAAGTGAATATTTCTCAAGCAGAATTACCGACTTTTCTACGCACTGCTGAGTCGCTTCAAATTCGCGGACTTACAGACTCACAAAATCAACAAAACAACGAAAAGGTTTACTTTAATTCCAATTATTACAATTGATTTTTTTTAATAGCACTTAATTAAATTTCACAAAATATAAGGCTTATTACACTGATATATATGTAAAAAAAGTTATAAAAATTCAAAAAATATTGAGTGTCGTATTAAATATTTTATTTTTTTATTTTTTAAAAATAAATATTTGAAGAAAAAATTACAGTTAAGAAATGCTATTCGCTTACATGTATTATAAATATTTTATTTGAACGCGTAATTTCTATATATAATTATTCTCTCAATCTTAATGTTTTTCGACATGTTTTATATCATGTTGATATGGAGACAATAGTCATAATAATTTTTGAATAAATCATTTTCAGCACTCTAAAACTAACAATATTCATCCTTCAAATGGTCGTGGCTTAATTTCACCTAGCTTTGATGAGGATCGCAGCAGAACTCCACCAGCATCGAGTCCACCACCTCTCAAAAGGCTGTGTAAAAAAAGTGATTCACCGAAAAACTCTAGTCCATTACCCGCAGTTGCGCCTTGCACCACTTCCACTCCTCGTACTCGTCCCGTAATTGAGCCACAAGTTCAGCTCGATTGTTACAAAGATCTCGATATTGTTGAGGTATATTTTACATATTTGAATTTAATTCAAGTACATTTTTATTTAATGTAACCAAGCATTACTTTTTTGGCTTACAATTTTTAGCCTAAGGTTGAACTACCTGAGTATGGTAGCGATGAAGATTACTCACCAAAGCAAGAAGTTAATGCGGTACCTGGAGGATTTATCAGTTTGGACGGGGGCATGGAAGTTTTGCCAACCTACCCATCAACTTATCAAGGTGATTAAAATTTTATAAAGACTGCAGTCGATTTTTTCAATAATGTACCTGTAGATCGGTATGTTTTTCGCGTGACGAAAATGAAAAAAAATTTATGTAGTTCCACTGCTTAGGGTGACTTAAAGGATAGTTGGGGGTAGTTGCAATTCTAAGCTGGCATATCAGCATTTATGTGTGAAATATTTCAGAAATCTAGTCATCCACTAGATTTTTTACTTTCCAATTTTTTTTTTTTTTTTCGTTATGCGAAAAATATTCCGATCTTCAGGTACATTTTCAATATGGATTATTAATATTTTGTATTTTCAGGGAGCGGACTGGAAGGAGGGATACCAGGCCCATCGCACGGGAATGCTGAACCAAATCAAGAGCAAGGTGAGTAAACATTCCTTTAATTACCAGTAGTGCGAGCACCATTACAAACAGCAACAACCTAGCCATTGCATCACATTTGCTAAAAACTTGAATCAAAATATTAAAAAAAAAAAATATCTATATTTGTATACATATATTCATATAAAAAATATGTGAGAAGAGTGTGCGAGAAAAAAAGAGTATAGAGAAAGAGAGAAAAGAGAGAAAAAGATATATGAAGGAGAAAAGGATTATGGTTTGAAATGGTAAGCTCGTGTGTAGCTCGATAGGTTATTGTAGGCGGTAGGAAGACATTTGACACTCAAGGGCTCTGTGACAGACCCGTAGATAAATAAAGTAGAAAATTAAATAAAAGTCCACAGAGTGCAGTTTAGCAGCTAATCAGCTGCGTTGTATGAAAGCTTACGTGTTGTTATTATATTCATTCATTTAAAGTTCCTATCCAAAATGATATAATCAATTAATATTCTGCTGCCCTTACGTGTACATAAATTAATCCATAATTAATTTCATGCGTTCTAAACAAAATAAAAAATGCTTATAAATATTTGAAAACAAATTGCTTTTGTACGTAATCATTCGTACTTCCTCACATGTTTTTTTATATCTTTCACGATGCTGCACAACATCCAGTGATCGTGTTATTATTTTAGCATCATTAAATTTTCACTCATTTGCTTATTATTTGTCTACTAATCAAATTTACAAATTTAACAAAAGGTGGCTTATTTACTTATACTACATAATTCAATCATGAGTCGAAGGCTCATTGAGTTACTAAAATATTATTGATATTATTTTTTTATGGTTTTCTTGTTAGAAAAAAAAAAAAAAAAATCATAAATAATTTTTCGGTATCATTGGAAAAAAAAAAAATAAATAAATAAATTATAGTTCTTTAATTATCATAGTTCAAACGTGTACCGTCCAGGCAGCAAAAAATATAAGTATAAAAATACTAATAGGTTTTATCTTGCTGGTTGTTGCTGTCCTGTGGTGGGTTGATTAATTCAAAGAAAGCCATTAAAATTTTTGTGACTAAACGTTGAAAATTAATTATTTATTAAAAATAAATAAAAAGACTTAAATGGTGGCTATTTGCTGGTAACGTTGCTATGTTGTGCGCTGCTATCCGGTTAGAGCAAGTTGTGTGTGTGTTGCAGCTGACCTGCGTAAACTGCACTCGCTGGACCCACGCCCTTGTCTTGTGTGCAACCGCATGTACAGTAACTTGTCCAACCTGCGGCAGCACATGCGCCTCATCCACAACCCTCAGAGTGTCACATGCCCCATATGTAGCAAGTCCTTCAAGACCAAGCTATATCTCAAGCGTCATCTGGTCAGCTTCCACGACATCAATCCTATCGACCGTCGGCTTCAAGAGGAAATTTATCAACATCAGGTCAAAATTCCAAAACAGGAACAAACTGTGCCTCCACTGCATCAACAACAACAACAGCAACAACAACAGCCACAGCAACAACAACAACAGTCCCAACAGCAACAACAACAACAACAATCACATCTTCAAATTCAAAATGGCATCGAAACATCGATGTCTTCGCAATCTGCTCAACAAAGTCAAAATCAGATTGAGGGCAATCAAATCCCGCCAACGGCGTCGTTACAACAGCATCTTGGTAGTCCCGAAGAAGTTGTAACTGATGAAGGTAGCAGTGAGGAGAAGCTTCGAGCTTTTCATGCTCATGTTGGTGATAGCGCGTATCCTGTTGAGGTAGCTCAAATCGGTGACTCAAAAAGTTTCGCTGGTGGTATGCTTCAATTTAATGCGTCGTACTAATTGTTTACGTTGTCTTAATCATTATTATTTATTGTTATTATCTTATTTTAAAATCCGAATAGGGTTAGTGCTATTCGATTGCATTTATCCTATTAATTTTCGATAATTTAAGTTTGAATTTTTTTTTATAAATTGCCAAGCATATAATTTGTGATATGATTAAAAAAGAGAGAATGATTATTTTTTAGTGAACTTGTGATTAAATAGTAAACGTATCTTTATTACTTGATTAATGATTTTAGTAGTATTAACTACAAATAAGGCTGATACTGTGTATTAATTACGGTCGGGAACCGAAAAGACACGGTAAAACGTACAATTCGAAATTTTTCCTCTGCGAGTGAAGACATAATAATTTAGTATAACTGTTACGTAAATAATTTTTTACGAACTTGAAACTTCAATTTAAATGTAGGTTGTACATACAATTTTTCGGAAAAAACATATTGATTGTACGTGACACCCGTGTCAAGTTTTAAAACAAAAAGAAAAAAGACAAAAAAAATAAAATAAAAACATTAATAAAAAAGTGAATAAAAAAAAAAATAAAAAAAAAAAAAAGAGGAGAGAAGTGACTAAATAATGCCGTAGGTGGAGCAGCCATCCCACCTCGTACTGATAATTTTTCCGCAGCCAGTTATAATAGTAATAATAATAATAAAAAAAAGAAAAAATCATAAACAAATGGTAATAGTGCAGAAAAAAGCCTTGTTAATTCCTTTGATGCTATACAGTGTTACACAGACTACAGATATTTACAACAATATTATATTCTTACAGAGAATTATATTTACTTTATAATAATTGCATTTTGATGTGTATTGGAAGAAAATTATAAAATAGAATCATGACAGAAAAAAAAAAGAAAAAACAAAAAAAAAATCGAACAATCATTAATTATGTTTTCACCATACACATTGATTGCAATATACAGCCAATCGACAGCTCAACAGAGTAATAATATTTATTATTAAACAGTTATCAACTACAAACCGTGATTGCAAACATTGCAGCAGATTTAATTAAACAGTATATTATAAGGGAGCTATTGGGTCTGTGTCAATTTTTTCCATTAATAATTAAAATCAATACCTATATTGTTTTTACTTCATATATATAATATAATCTTTATAGTAATTATTTATATTTGTTAACAATATTCTTTATTCCATATGTACAATAATAATAGTGAACATACAATAAGCCGTGATAATTTGTTGAATTAAAGTTGGCATTAAAATTGGATTTTATTGTCACAGACTCGCTCCATGCAACTCCATAGCCATAGTACCATACAGTACAACTCAGGACTTTTTATATTATATTTTACAGATGACAATAGTTCCATAAGTACGATCTATTAAAAGATGTTAAATGTTATCGAGTTTGATTATTATTTTTTTTTTTATAAAATATATCATTAACACGATAATATTTATTGAAATCTTGAGATCGCACTGATCACATTGACAGGCTCCTTTACCTCACATACAATCAAATAAAAAACAGATTACAACTATATATTATTATATATTAAAATAAGTAATACGTTTTACAATAGTATCGGATAAAAATAAGTTTTGCAATGTCTGCGAAACTTTCATTTTTTTAAATCACACTTTTTTTAGTTAAAAATATATATAAAAATTTAAATTTTTTATCAACTTAATAAATGCCTATAAAACCAATACTACACCGAAAAAAAAAACTGATTTCAAGTATCTGCGTGTTTGTATCCCCCCGAGTAAATATTTGTTTAATCAAAGTAATAATATACTCCAACCGAATAATATTTTCTTGATTTAAGAATTTGTATACTTATTTTAAGAAAATATTCTTGATTGGAGTACATTTTTACTAAGGGTAAACAAATAATTTTCTCGGGGGGATACAAACACGCAAATACATAAAAACATTTTTTTTTTTTTTCAGTGTACGATACAAAACAATCTTTATTATCTGTTATTATATTGGTAAGCAAATTATTACAAGAAAACATTTTTTCGCATATTTTTTGTTACAATAAAGAATAAGAAAAAAAAACTACAGATATAAATGCAATAGATAATTTGGTTACAATATTGGAAACGGGATGCCCAGCAACATTAAATGACAAGTAGTTTACCGAAATAAGATTAGATTATAAATGTTGCATATCATATTATAATATTGTTATAGATTTTTGCCAAGCAGTGTTTAGAAGCACCCAATCTCGAGTTGTTTGGATCGTACCCATATTGCAATAATACAATTATTAAAGTCAATAGATTAAAGAAGGATAATAAATGACTGAATGGCCTATGTAATTTTTTAATTGAGCCATAATCGCTGGCCGAGCCATCGATAGTTGTGATCAATATTTTTTCACAGATATGCATCGATAATTTACAGATTATATAATTAATAATTATAAGCAGAGTTTATAAATAAATACTTTACGTTGACGCGTACAAGTTAACCATTCGATCCGACTCTCGAGATCCATTTACATACAATTAACTTATATCAAGAAATGATACGTTGGACAATGTCGTTTAAAATGAATAGCAAAACGATCATTTCATTGAGACAGGTTGAACTTCGCTGGGCATTAAACACAAACCGGTTACCTAGTTATATCATTAATTCACAGTCCATTTTTGTCGTATTTTTACGATATTTAATTGTTTATCTTCATAACAATTAAATTAAGAACAAGTTGAAAAAAATAATTAAATAATTTAAATATCAGAGCACAAACAATTGAAAAAAATAATTAAATAATAGAAAAGGCAAAATAATCCAGCCAATTACGTGCAGCAAGTTGTATAAATCTTTTTTTAATTTTGATATTTAGCTCTTAAGTATACGAGTTATTTTTGGGAATAAGTCACGGAACTGAAAAATAAGTTCAATGAGATTCCTTTCGTGTACTTCAAAGTTAATATACATTTTTTTAATTTTAACGGATTATTTTTTTTTTTTTTACAATTAAATTTTTTATTTTGAAAAATTTGATTATTTATGTTTTCATAATCTTAAATATTTTTATTAAGCCTGATTACGAATTTATTTAAAATAAAAAAAATATACTTTGAAATGAGCAAAAAATTTCCTCTCATGTTTTTGAGAATAAAAATCATTTAAAAAATGAAATTTTTTTTTAATTTAAATATTTTTCGCTTGATAAGTAAAAATAATTGAACGACATATATCGTATGAATTAATATTTTTTAATTATGTGATGTATATATGTAAATTATGCATTTGTATTCACGTTAGATATTATTCTTGTATTCATGTGCTACGTTTAATGATTATTTATAAATAAGCTTAGAACAAAAACAAATCTTTTTCTAAGAGCACTTTGTCTGTATCTTCTTGTAAATTTATCTGGACACTGTTAAGTATTTTTTTTTAATTGTTTCCGGATGAAGGTAATACTGAACTAATATTATTTATAATTATAGTATATACATATAAATAAATACATAAAATATATTTATTTATATGTATATGTGAGTGTAATTTGGTATCTAGTCATTCTAAGCAAATGCTTATGTAAACAAAATCAGTATTTATTGGTATTTTTCGCTTTTTTTATAGTATTTATAGAAATATGTTACATTGTACGATGTCCGGATAAAATTCGAATGTGGTATTAATTTTGTTTTTTTTTTTTTAACATAGCTTAGTAAGATATTCAAGTACAATTTATGTCTTATTGATTAATTTTTATAAATATAACTTAATTTGCGATCAAGCACATTTATTCTAGATTTAAGATCAATTTTAGTATTCTGTCGTTGTAACAGAGAGAAAAAAAAACATTTTGATTTTGATCTGTAAATAATATTTGGGATAAAAGATTCATGATAAATACATTTGATTAATTATTGGAACAACAAAGAAAAAAACATAAAAAAATAAAAAAAAAAAAAAAATAAAAAAAAATAATAAAAATTACGAAAAAAAAAAAACTTTAACCAAATTTTTTTTTCAACTCTAAATAAATAATAATTATAGAAATTTTCAAAACAAAGGTAGTGAAAAAAAAAAATATTTATTATTGATGAAATATCTAATTATAATTAATGTTTAAGTGATATTGATAAAATAAAAATTGTGAAATCAAGTATAGAATTTTCGATTACAACTGTCTAACTATTTTAGAAAAGTAAATTTTAAATAATCTGAATGACTGAATTTTGTAAATGAAAGTTGAGATTATTGTCACATGATATTGTATACGTTTTTGTAACGTAAGCGCAAATGAATCAATCGAAAATGTACTTGGCATTATTTCTGACCAGATAATTGATTAGTTGAACCAGTCATTTCGGTCGACGAGATAAAACCAAATGAGTAAATACGATGCTTGATTTTCGGCAAGAATAAAAGACTGTAGATTTTAGAAATTTATATTTGGATTAAGATAAAAATTATGATTCGGCATTTAGCGGTGCAAAAAGTTTATTCGTTTACTAAAAGAAAAAGATGAAAAGAAAGTTCAAAATTTATATGTGATATTACTTGTGCCACGAATAAGCTTGGTTGAAATTAAAAATTAAAATTTATTAACTTCTGATGATAAAATTTTTTCGTAATATGATGGAAAATTTTTTTGGTTTAACGTCGAATTATCTGAACAGAATGAGCTTACATCAAAACATAAACTTATTGAAGATGAAAATTCAAAAATAATCGTAAAGAAACAGTGCAATAAACTTTTTTTAAGCACTTGATTGAACTTAATCTCTCAAGATGTCGTAAATATTTAATAATTCTTCGAAAATTAAAAACAATTATGATTACATATGTATTTTATACTTTTGAAAGTGATAATCTTATAAGTATGTAGTAATTAGTAACATTTATCTATATTAAGTACAATAATTGTATCGATTTGTATACTTATTCCATATCTATTTTTTCACAGCTATTTTATGATTATTTTTCTACGTGCAATTGATTGTATATTCTCTAGTAATTGTTTTAACCCTTTGTTTTTCATTTAATTCTTTTTAAATAAGAATTTGAATATGATGGATTATTTTATTAATTTGATTTCAGACTTTCAAATATTTTTTGAATCCATTTTTTTTTTTTTTTTCAATAATGAAATATTTAAAATTACTAGAGGATGTATATAATTTTGAATTGTCAATTTTACTATTATATATTATCGGCGATATTAATATTATTAATAATTATTTAACTCCTTTAACGAAAAAAAAAAAAAAAACAAAAAAAAAAAATAATAATAAATAATTAAAAAACAATATATTAACCAACCAAAACATCGAGCGTACACCATATACACAATATATTTGACTAAACTTATAAAAATTTGCAATCGATTGTGTTTTATGGATGATTAATTGCCATATGAGTATTCTTTAATTATAAGCGAATACTTGCAAAAATTTTTAAGCAAAAATTAATCACTCAAAGTTTTTTTTAGTTTAATAAAAAAAAAAAAAAAACATTTGAAATTATAAATTATGTCATTTTTCCGATCTAAAATGAATTGAGTAATTAATAATTTTTAATTTAAGCAAAATTCATGGCATATGGTAAAAAATTATTATAATGCAATAGTAAATTTTTTGAAATTTTGTTTTATACAGCTAATGTTTCTAATAATAAATAAACATCTTTTTGTCCGCTACTTTTTTTTTGTATTAATTAATATTTATTATCTCATAATCTTGTCTCTCTTTCTCTCTCTCTCTTATTTTCTCATTGATTTTAATTTTTTTCAGGCGCATAGATATATTTGTATATTCATGCAGACGCACTCACACATATAACATATGCTTTTATATACTCTAATTAAATATTCTATTGAGAGTTTCACAGTTGAATATACTTATGATTTTTTTTTTTTTGTGCAAAGTTACTGAGTATTAATATTATAAAAGGTTGACATAATAGAAATATGAAATATTATAGAGCATATGATATAATTCAAAGTCGTGAATTATTTTATTTTCAGTAACTTTTCTGTCAGATTTACAATTTTATGATTTTTTTAGAATTAGTGGAAAGTAGTTTTATTTGTATTAAAATATTTAGGTCATCGGTTCAAACTACCGAGGAAAAAACAGCCGCGTTTTTTTTTTAATTTTACACCCATAATGCTTGAAAAAAAGTTTAATTATACACAGCAAAATACAATTACATACATGTTAAAATTTATATACATATATATATATATATATATATATATATATATATATATATATATATATATATATATATATATATATATATATATATATATATATATATATGTATGTATGTACATTTCAAGCACATGAATAAATTTATTTACGTAATTACACATTTGTTGTGCTTGACAAAAAGAAAAGTACAACTACAAGCATCTGAGTAGAACCCCGTTAAAAAATATTGCTTTAAGAAGAATCAAAAATGATGAAATTTGAATTCTTTTGAATAATTTTAATTCTCTTGTTTATATAGATATACAGATTGCATGGAGTGACCGCTTCTTAATTCTTTTCAATCAGTATTTTTAGCCAGGGACATTTTTTTTACCGACCGTTTTGTCCGTCGACAATTTTTTTTGCTGCTATGTCTTTAGTAGCAATTTTAGTCAAATTACATAGTAAAACAGTATGTATAGTAGGATGACCCAAGAAAACCATCTATTTTTTTTTTCGAGTCTCTTATGAAAATTTATTGGTTTAAGATGTTCCAAGAAATCCCTCCCAAAATCAGTTCGATAAAAAATTTTCAAGGGGTTGCTTACAAATTTTGAATATATAAAAAATGATAGAAATTCGAATTTTTTATTTCTGAATTTTTTCTTTCTCGTGGTAGCAATAGTTTATATTTGTGAATTGATGACTACGCTGAAAATTTCAGCTCAAAATTTAAATGTTTAAACGTCGCTCAAAAATTTTGAATGTTTCCGAGCACTGTTTCTTGGACATTTTCGAGCGATCCTTGAATATTAATAATAAAGCCTCTCGATTTTTTCCACCATTGATTGGTCTCATAATGAATGAAAATATAACCCGAGAAATAGAAATAATAAGTTATTTACATATTTTTTTATTTTTTAATTCAATTTTTAGGATTTTTTGCTTATTCAAAACTTATTCAATTTCATTTTTTTATGATTTCTGTATATTTTCGGTGATACAAAAGTTATATTTTAGTGAAATTACAATTATTGAGTTATAAAAAAATGAAGGAACTAATTCAAAGTATTAGTTACATATTATCAGTTAATATTCAAAATTTTTGAACGCCGTTTAAATATTTAAATTTTGGGCTTAAATTTTCAGCATAGTCATTATTATACAAATATAAACTCTTGCTGTTACGAGAAAGAAAAAATGTAGCAACAAAAAATTCGAATTTCAATTATTTTTTATATTTTCAAAATTCGTGAGCGACCTTTTATAAGTTTTTTATCGAGCTGATTTTTGGAGAGGCTTCTTAAAACATCTTAAACCAACAATTTTCATAAGAGACTCAAAAAAAAATAGTCGGTTTTTTTGGGTCACCCTAATGTATAGATATAGTATTTTGCTTGATTTGCTCCAGACTTGATGAAGATTGCTAGTAAAATTTTTCCTAGATTCGAATATTTGGCATATTTCTGCGAATCAACGAAATCCTCACATCGTTTAGTTTTGAATTTTATGGGTATAATGTATAATGAACATTTTTAAATATTTTATACTTCCTGTGGGGATCATTTGATTATATATCGTGTTATGTTTTTTTTTATTTAATACACTGTTTACTTGAATTAAAGGTGAAATGCTGAGAAATTGTCATGTATGCAGGAGATAGGCTCAATAAATATATATTGTCACTATTACTATTTTCCTACTCAGAAACTGAATAAATTTTTAATCATAGCATCTCTGTTTCACGAGTAGTGCGTGGTTTTATTTTTATTGCAGCCTATAAATGTTTATAGTGAAGACATTCTGTGACTTAGATATTAAAAATAGAGATGCATCGTTTTACTAAAGTAGGTTATCTCGGAAACAATTGGAAACTTTCAATTGCAGTGTAGTTGTATTGTCTGGATAATAGATACTATTACCATAATATATATATTCTGAATATTTTAAACAAAATTTTTTCCATTGAAAATAATTTTCATGATTATCAGAATCGATATGGTTGAAAATTTAGTATGCTTTTCATGCATACAAATCCTCTTAAAAAAATATACAGTTGTAGAAAATCGCAAAATCTTTTTAAGAAGTAGTTGATCCTGGAAACCTATCTGAGGTCTTTTTGCTTATAGAGCTTTCAGACATTATTAGACTAATGTTTTTTAATTTTTCGAGCATAAAAATATTCCATAATTATAATAAATGTTACAAGATTCTAAGGATGAAAAGTAGATGCAAAAATTGTTTTCTTCTTACTTGTCGTTTCTAATATCTGTTTAACAGTAAGTTTGATTCAAATAGCTCTAGCAGAAATTTAAAGAACCTCGTCATTACGGGTTAATAGTGTTTCAAAACAAATCTTCCGACAGTTTTTAAGTTATTAAATAAACTAAACAGAAATCAAAAATTTTTTTTTTTAAATTTGATTTTTGAAGATCATCTAAACGATTTATTTAATCAATCCGAAAGGCTTACAAAATTTAAACTTTGATAATTTTTTTTATTGTAGCAAGATTTTTTCAAATTAAGAGGTTTACTCGGAAATTATTGTTTTATCAAAATTTCATTATAAAAGTAATTTCTTTTTAATATTGTGTCTTAAATTAATCATGTGATTTAAAGGCGTTTTGTAGCAATAAAAACGGTCATCCACATTTTGATCATATACACACACACTCACACACACACGCAAATGCATACGCGCGCGCACGCACGCAGATATATACACGCACGCAGGATCGTTAGTTTAGAAATGGCCAGAAATTATTTGTATGCCTCGAAACTTTGATATTTGGTAGCGTAGTGGTAAATCGTCGGTCTTTCGCGCGGTAGGTTCGAATCCCCGGTAGAGTAATGGACAAAATCCAATTCTCAAAAAGAAAAGCGAGCATGTAGATACGATATTAATATATTAATGCAGTACACTGAAAAAAATATTTATTTGAGCCAAAAATATCGTATATTTGGATATGGCCAAATAAATTTTCAATAATGAGAAAGATATAATATATTTGAGTAGTTTAATTGCGTGAAATAAATGATTTATTTGTGGTAAAGAAATGATCCAATTGTTACAAATAAATAAGGGTTTCAAATATATGTATAGTATCGCCAACTTTTAGGTTATTTGTCACAAATTTAATATCTTTACAACAAATATATCAATTACTTATCACGAATAATTTATAAATTTCTGTCAAATTATAAAATTATTTGAATCAACTATCATATTTAGTTGTACCAAATATATTGATTTGTCATTAAATGGTATATTACAACTCAAGGCGAGGCTTCTATATTCCATGCGTCAGGGTATCCAACATTCTGTCCGTGGGTTGTATACACGGAAAGAAAATTATGGGAATGGTTCCTATAATTTGATGAAATTTCATCCTATACCAATATAGGAATGACGACCAACAATTATAGGAACACGTCCTATAATTATAGGAATATTACCCATAATTATAGGAATAGTTCATATAATTATAGGAATGATACCTATACCATTATGGGAACGGTTCCTATGATTATAGGAATGGTTACTATAGGGGAAGTGGGGGCAAAATGGGCCCCTGGGGGCAAAATGGGCCCCCTAAAATTTTGGATGCCTCGAAATATTTGGGGGCAAAATGGGCCCCCCAAAATTTTTAACATAAAAAGTGTTTGGGGCGAGAGAGGAGCAAAATGGGTCACTGAGGCAAAATGGGCCACTGAGACAAAATGGGCCACTGGGGCAAAATGGGCCATTGAGGCTAAATGGTCCCCCAAATTTTTTTTACATATAAAGTGTTTGGGGTGGGGGACAGGGACAAAATGAGACATTGAGGCAAAATGGGTCATTGAGGTAAAATGGGCCATTGAGGTAAAATGGGCCACTGGGGCAAAATGGGCCATTGAGGCTAAATAGTTCCCCAAAAATTTTTAACATAAAAGGTGTCGGGGGGAAGGGGGGGATCAAATGGGCTGCCCAGACTTTGAAAACTTACGAATATTTTTTAGCCAAACGGGTTCCTAAAATTTTTTTAACAAAAATGATTAAAGAATTATGATAAGGGGCAAACTAGGTCACGAGTTCAACAGCATTACTAACTATAATTTTTTTAAAAATAATTTATTCTATGTCAACAAAAATGATAAAAATATAAGTAATCAAGTAATGAAATTAGTAGTTATTACAACGAGTGATTAAAAACTTTGAATTAAGTTATTTTAAGGTCCAAATCTTCACTATCAACTCGTTTTTATGCTAAATACATAGCAAAAAGTTTCAAAACATAAAACAAGCGAGAAACATACATTTTGTTGGGGGCTCGTTTTACCCAACTTTTCAGGATTTTTTAATTTTGATAGACACAGCAAATTAACACCAAAATCTCAGCAGAAGAAAAAAAAAGTGAAACAAGCTGAAAAACTTACACTATAAAAATTTTTTGAGGGGGCCGATTTTGCCCCACATTTTCATTTTTTTTTTTTTAACGGACAGAACAAATTAAGGTCAAATACTTGGCAAGGGAGTAAAAAAAAGTAGAACACGTGAAAAAAACCGAGAATTTGAATCTTTTTTTCTTAAGGGGCCCATTTTGCCCCCACTTCCCCTACTATTATAGGAATGGTCACTATACTATTATAATAACCATTACTATAATAGTATAGTAACCATTCCTATAATATTATAGTAACCATTTCTATCATAGTATAGTAACCATTCCTATAATATTATAGTAACCATTCCTATAATATTATAGTAACCATTCCTATAATAGTATAGTAACCATTCCTATAATATTATAGTAACCATTCCTATAATATTATGAAAATATCAATTTTCAAAAAAGTGTGGAAAACACTTTTACAATGCACAAAAGTATTATTAAACAAAAACAAATATTCAAACATTGAAAAAGAAAATGTCCCTTTTAAAACCCCACACAAGTCAAAAAAGTTTAATCCAATCTGGCCGCCGGAACACCCTCTGCGTCCTACCCCTATCACTTATATAATTTTAAATATCGCAAATAAATTAGAGGGTCTTTTCGGCGGCCATATTGGATTGAAGCTTTTTTGACTTGTGCGGGGTTTCAAAAAAATACTCTACACGAAAGTTCAGATTGTTTTAATTTGAATTGCGATTTTTAAAAATATATAAGTGATAGGGGTAGGTCGTAGAGGGGTGTTCCGGAGGCTATATTGGATTGAAACTTTTTTGACTAGCGTGGGGTCTCAAAAAAACACTCCACACAAAAATCCACATTGTTCTAATCATAGAAGTATCTTTAAGAAAAAAATATATTTTTAATTGCACGAACGTTCGGAACTTCAGGGACATAAAAAAAATTCGTATTTGGCAAAAAACATCAAAATTTTTCAACTGAAATTTTTTCAGCATAGAACATTCAAGAAAATTCAAATTTTAAAAATAATAGTATATTACACACCTAGGGAAAGAAAGTAAGAAATGTCTCAGATCGCATGTAATTGTTGGCCGAGGCGAAGCCGAGGCGAAGCCGAGGTCAACAAACATGTGATCTGAGGCTTTCTTATTTACTTCCCGAGGATTGTATACTATTTTTCTCGTCGACGGAGGCGGAAAGCGGCATCTTCGTTTTGCATAGCGGGACGAAAGTTGACGCTTTCCGCCCGGAGGCGAGAAAAAATTTTTATTTCGATAAAATCTCAAATTTGGGTAAAATCTCGAAAAGTTCATATTAGTTTTAATTTAACATGATACTGAAGTAAGCCGATGTCTTATAATTTTTGGGTTTTTTTTTAACATTAAATTTCTACACTATTTTGCAAAAACAAAAATTTTATTATATTATAGGAACCATTCCTATACTATTATAGTAAACATTCCTATAATAGTATAGTAACCATTCCTATACACGGAGAGAAAAATATCGCTAGATTAACTATACGTATCGTTATTCTGGCTATACGCTGTATAGTTAACTTACTTAACGATACACGGAAAAAAAATTCTACCAAAATTTACAATGTTAACATCGTAATCGTGGACTAGACTTTCATTGGCGTCAATTTTTAAATGTCTTATTTCAAAATTTACTATAGACTTCGGTAAAATTACGATGTAGATTGTATACTTTACTATTTAACATCGTAATTTTAACAAAGACTATAGTAAATTTTGAAATAAGACATTTAAAAATTGACGCCAATGAAAGTCTAGTCCACGATTACGATGTTAACATCGTAAATTTTGGTAGAATTTTCTTTCCGTGTACGCCGTATAGCTAATTCAGCTATACGGAGTATCCTCAGAGTGGATCGTCAAAATGACGATCCGTATCCTTATTTTAGGCATTTCATGAATCGTTGATATAACTATTACGCATACTCTGTATTTAGGCATACGGAAACCCAGAACGGCGATACGTATAGCCAATTCAGCTATACGGATCCTCACGCTGGCTATACAGATACCTATATTAACGAAACTACATATCGTTACAACAGCTATTCGTCGTATTGTCAAACTAAATAAACGAATACTTATCCTAACCTAAATACGTATCTTTATTTTAGCGATACTATAGATTATTAAATTAATATGAGAGTATTCCTAAATTAAGTATACAAATCGTTATTCTGACAATGCGGCATTTGAGGATACATTGGATAGTTATTCTGACGATATTTTTCTCTCCGTGTAATAGTATAGTAACCATTCCTTTAAATTATAGGAACCATTCCTATAATATTATAGGAATGGTTCCCATAATGGTATAAGGGTGGTTCCTATAATATATAGGAACCATTCCTATAATAGTATAGGTACAATTCCTATACCATTATAGGAACCATTCCTATAATGCATAGGAATACTCTCTATAATTTCCTTTCCGTGTACTGTTTTTCTTGATCTAAAACCGAAAGTACGGAAATACGGACAAACATGGGGGGAGGGTGGGGGACCCGCCTGACTTTTGCAAAGCCGATGTTTTGCTGGTCGGGGCAGGCTAAAAAAAAAAATCTGAAAAATGTTTTGACCTGCCCGGGTCAAAAATAAAACTTGATTTAGACTTGGTTGTCTTGAATCGTGACTAAGTAAGACCAGTTAAGTCGGAACCAAGGCAAACTCACGCGAATTCGCCTTAGTGTCGAATTAACTGGTCTTACTGAGTCACGATTTAAGACAACCAAGTCTAAATCATATTTTATTTTAGACCAGGGTAAAGCTTCCGGTAAGTACAAGCTCAACACGCTCGAGAAATTATCTATTAGAAATTATCTAAATAAAAATTTTATTAAGTAGTTCTAGAAACTTCAACGTACATTGTTAGTTACTTTAAGATCACTCAGTTGTATAAACTCTTAAAAATTATAGTAATTCTCACGATTTAAAATGACCTGTTGCTTATGTTGAGCTGTCAGTACGTCGGCACTATCCTGAGCCAGAAAGAAAACGTAATCCACCAAAGCGCGCTGTAATTTGTGTAAGCCACAAAAGTTGTTCTTTCTGGTGCAAAAGGTAACCAGGAAGTTCGTACTTTCGGGTCAGGGATCAAGAAAAAATATTTGAAAAAAGTCACAAAGAAATTGATTTATTTGGGAAAAATATTTCTTTTTTTCAGTGTATGAAATTAATGACCTTTGTTGTTCACTTAGATTAATATTAAAAAACAAAAACATAAAATTAGTCTAGCGGTTGACCCTGCGGGCCAGCCCCAAAACTTTCCGCAGTTTTCAAGCTCCTTGAGCTCGGGCTCAAGGAGCTGGAAATCATTCTTGTGAATACATTTTCGAGCTCTTCGAGCTCGAAAGTACTTTAGTTTGCCACTGTTTTCGATAAAAACCTTTTTTAGCATTTCTTTCTCCCACGATATCTCACGAACGAATAAACCGATTTTAATAGCTAAGGCGGCAATCGACGCGCTTTATTAAGTTCTAGAGTTGATTAGATTTTGAAATTGATCGGATGAGTTATTTCAAAGATAATCGAAGAAAAACCGTTTTTCACCATTTCTTTCTCCTGCGATATTTCTCGAACAAATTAACCGATCGAGATAGTTAAGGCGGCAATCAATTTTCAGGAAAGTTGATGGTCGACAAGGTCTTTCGATTGCCGCAAGAACCATTCAAACCGGTTCATCAGTTAAAAAGTTATAGACCGGTCACACACCTACACACACACACACACACCTACACACACACACACACACACACACACACACACACACACACACACACACACACACACACACACACACACACACACACGCGCGCGCGCGCGCATACACTCGGACATGATTCTAAAAATAGTCATCTAATGAAAACTTGATTTTCGAAAAT
Organism: Microplitis manilae; assembly: GCA_030273425.1. NCBI lineage: Eukaryota > Metazoa > Arthropoda > Insecta > Hymenoptera > Braconidae > Microplitis > Microplitis manilae. Next base: position 19,305,735 of record CP092728.1, read on the forward strand.
CGGGGTGAAAACAATAACTTCCCGAAATTTTCCAAAATCATCGATTTTCTAAGTGGAAAGTTAAAAAAAAAATTAATTTTTTGAATTTACCATAGTTGTAATAATTGAAGGCACTAAACTGATAGATTAGCTAAAAACATAAATTCATAATAGTAGTTACTATATTCACATTGTGATGATAATTTTATCGAATTAGGCTTGCTGACGAATAAAAAAATACTTCGATTTATCACTAAATAGTTAACTTAGTTATACTTTTCTGTTATTGTTAACTAATATCATATCAATTAACAAAACTGTAGTTGATAGTGAAAGTCTCTTTCAACTTTTTTTTGATAATTTAGAAAACCATTTCTTTCTCTCAGTGAAGCATAAACGCGTTCATGGTTTTGTTTAATAGTGTCCTTTTTTTTTTTTAAGCAATCCCTCCATTAAGTCATCTCTTATTTCATGAAATATACTAAAATGTTAGAATAGACATATTCTTATGAGTAAAAGACTTAAATAAATGAGTGTGATGCTATTTGGAGTCAATTCATTTTGATATTTTTATCGAAAAGTTATAGTTATTAATTTTTTTCGTCTGACCCTCGGAACATTTTCTTGATAACTTTCGGGAGTTGCAAAGCGGCTAACTGATTCTTTTTTTTCAATAGCTTTAGCATTATATATTGAATAGTATTTTATTGAATATCACACTATTCAAATCATTTTGGTTCAATTATAATAAAAACACTCAAGTCGAGTCTTTGGTCGGTCAAATATAAAAGCTGATATATATTTTTTACTATTTGTTTTACTGCTTTTGCTTTCTACACGGAGAAAAAAATGTAGTAAATTTTACTAAAAAATCCGAGGATAATTACTAAATTTAAATAGTAATCTTGATGCGCTTACGATTTATAGGAAAAATTCATAAACACCCTAGCGGACCTAATTTACCGCAAAGTTATGGCAATTTACCGAATTTTACGGTAAAGTTCACCGTGGATTCACTGTAAATTACGGCAGGTTTACCTATTTTACGGTAAACCTACCGCATTTTACAGTAAAGTTGACCGTGGACTTCGCAAGTATTGTTGTATTCTCTGACCAAGAAAAAAAAAGTTGCTTAAGCCAAGAGAAAAAATTTCTCGAGAGAAAAGATCGATATAGGCAAGGGGAAAGTTAACGGTGCTAGGCAGCAGTAGCGGGAGTAGTTCGGTGCTCGCCACGAGATCGCGCCTAGCCACTTGTAGTGTCCCTGGTAAGATAGATATTTCAGAGTTGTTATATTTCAAATTTAAACACGATTTTGTTCGAGTACTCCTCTGTCATTCGACAGAGTAACAAGTACTTTTTTGGATTGTACTGTATTTTATATATTGTAGCTTTATTGTATTTACATAAGAAATCTACCTTTCTATTCCGGGTAAGGCCGGATGACTCTTTTTTTATCAAGGATACACACTCAAAAGCTTCAGTAGATAAAAGGAGACGCCAGTTAAAAAAATCGTTTGTCTAACTTATGCAGTAAGTTTCAATCAATTTTCAGTCCCAGCAGCCATGTTGAAATGACTCAGTTTAAGGTTAATATTGTTGAAAATGATTAGAGTATCGCTGAGTTCTAATCTGCGATTAGGCGGAAAGCTAAAAAAACAAATTGTATATTGTATGGTGAGGGGTGAATCAACGTGTTTCAGACAGGCTAGTTGCTTGAATGACGTAGCGATAAGGGTCGCTATCTAGTCATTTGAAATCATGTTTTATCTTATACCGCTCATTATACTTATCATAGTATCTGCATTAAAATTCAGAGTTTCAATCTTGGAAATAGAAATGAGACAATTTAAAAACAACAGTGTATTTAAAAATTTAATTATAAACTTGGTTGGTTAGAATGACAATTTCGGAAGTTTACAAAAATTGAATATAATTTTTATAGGGACAAGTTTACAATTTAAAGTCGAAACATAATGTAAGCGGGCAGAAATTAGTTCGTTTCGACTGGATGAACAGGTATTGAAATATGTAAATTTAATGCAGGTGATATAAAAATGTAGTTTTTTTTATTATTTTCATACATTTTTTATTAGATTGAATATTTTATTTTAAGCGATAACTTATTCAAACATTCTGAATGTTATGAAGTATTTAATGGGAAAATCTCACAACGACCGGGCTTGAATAATCATCAAATCTGATTCAGTGGAAAGTTTTTGCGCTAGTGAAGATACATTTTTTTTTTCCCCTTAATTAAAAGCATTCACAATAAACGCACGCGTCAACAGTTATCACCCTAGTAGAAATTGTTTTGACATGCCGTCCATTCAATCAATGCACAGTAAAGGGAAAACAAAATCTTTTCAAAATTGTGCCGCATATAATTTTTCCGTGTAACTTAATGTATTTCATAAGTTTTTGACATGTGTCACATAAAAGCATAATCTAATAGCTGTTGATGTTGATATTTGAAATGAAAATAAAAATGATAGTTTTCTTATATATTTAGTTACAGTAAATAACTTTAGTTTTTTTTTTTTATAGTAAAAGTAAACTTATGTACTTTTAATGGCTTTAATTTATGTTTAGTTTTTTTATATAAGTGAATTAGCTAGAGAATGTGATTCAGGTTAGCATAAATTAAATATAATTCAATCGTTTTATTATAGATGCGAAAATGCCCCACACGCTTTCTCTCTCTAATCCAAGGGCGTGTTCAGCAAACCACTCTAGAGATTGATTAATATTTATTTAGATCGTTACTAAGTGGAAAGTCACGTACATGAAAAAAAAATTGTTGTGTTTACTATGTTTTGATTGTAATTATTTCAATCGCAAAATTTTTAACTGTTACCACCTTAATATATTAACCCTTCGTCACACGCGTGTTTTTACCCGACTTCGTAACACGCACGATGAGCGCCGCGCCGCCGTGTTAAATTTCATGCGGTGTTGCCAAGTACCCAATAAATATTCCATGCTTCTATTATCGGAAAATAACTATATTATTTATTTAGTTTTACACTGAATTAAATATTTAGCTAATTAGTAATTTTTTAAGAAATTATTATTATTTTTTTGTTATATTTAGAAATAATTTAACTATATTTCTGAAGTAATCTTGACAAAAAATGATCTATCAATATTAATAATTTTTATAAGAATAGTAATGATGGGTAAATAATCTCAAGATTAGCCGATACTCAACAATTTTTTAATTTACTTCACATAATTAATTACAAAAAGAGGAATTTAGACAAAATTTACATATAATTTTTTTAGTTCCAGCGGGTGCAAATTCTTTATGTTGAAAAGAAAATCCAAAAATTGTTGAAAGTACCGGATAATTTTAGAATCATACAGATAATTACATATTTTAGTAATGTTACAATTTGAAAAATATTATTTATTTAACTTCTATAATTATATAATTAAAAAAATATTATTATAATTTAAAAATTTAAATAAATATTTTTTAATACCAATCTTTATTAATAATAACCAGTGACTAACAATTATGGGATAGGTTACTTTGTTTACAGCTTGTATATTAAGAGCGGGAACACGACTTGGCAACAGCGCGATTTGAATTGCGATCTGGCGTTTACACGCGCAGGACGGCGCGGCGCCGCATTCACGAGATGCTCCTCAAAAATATATAATTGTTGAATTTCTAAGACAACTGTATAATTATTATTAATATTCATTCCATTTAAAAGGTCCAAAAAGAGCATTAAAATTTTTTGGAATGTTTTTTTTGGTAAAAACCATAAAAAACTATGAAAATGAAAAAAGTGCGGCGCCACGCTCATAGCGCGTGTGACGAAGGGTTAATAACTACAGTACGTAGTAAACTACGATAGTACAGCTTACTATTCTAATCGTAGAAATTTATCTAGTACAGGAGAGTCCATTATATTCACATAAAGTTAAGTCTGCAAAAGAATGGGCTTTTCTTCCACTATTTTTCTACAATTAAATCATTACTGCGCATGCGCATTAGTGCAGTCATGGACTTCATCATAGTCAAGTAGTGGGAGAAAAGCCAATTCTTTTGCAGACTTAATTATAAGAGTTTTTATTATACTAACCTTGTAGTAGTAGTTATTATGCTACGATCGTGAACATAGAAATTTTCGTCTTCGTGTAACTAACTTTGAACCAAAGACTATTCAAAGTTGATGCGGGTCTAAACACCTTTTGATTAAGTTTATGAATGCTTTCAAGTATTTGGCAAACATTTCTTTGGTTTAGACTGAAGATATTTTTTAACGCAAAGTTTGGATTCTTCTATCGTTAAGATTGGTTTTCTTAGTACGCCCAACTGTACGATATTAGGGTTCTTTTTTTTCGAAAAATTTTTTTTTTCAAATTCATTGATGTCATTAAGCAAAATCGTGAACAAAATTTGAAAATCTGCATTTTAAACGTCGAAGAGCTAAAAAATACGAATATATTCAAAGATATAGCCGAGGTTAAAAATAGCGGGAAGTTTCTGGGCTGGTCTGCAGGGTCTGCCGGTTTTCAAATTTTATTTTTAAATTCTGGGCATGATTAAAAAATAAAATAATGTTTAAAAAATTAATGGATTTGTGACTTGAAATGAGAGTAACAAAATCTTAGTCACAAAGATTGAGGTTTTGTGCCGGGGGAAACTATCGGCGTTTCGATCGAAACATAGAAATATTGAATGGTTTTAAATATTTCTTGTAAAGTATTTAACTCACTACAAAATTTCTATAGATATTTTTTCTAGAAAATGAACAATTTGAATTATAGTAGACAACAATTATGATTTTTTGGTAAGAATAAAAATTTGTGAAGTCTTATAACTTTTGAATCGTTGAACATGCATCTATCTCACTTAGAGCAATTTTAAAGAGGACCAGCCCTATGAAAAGAGCCTAAAATGGATCGATTTCTGAAATATTGAGTTGGAATTTTGCAAAAAAAATGTGATATTGTTTCCGTGTTTCTTAAACGGGAAAACTTGAAAAATGGACCGTGACCTCTTAAAATTAAAATTAACAGCGCAAATTTTTAGGAATTTTTTTTGTCGTCTACAATAAAATTTTCATATAGGCTAAAAAAATATAAATGTTCAGAAAAAAGCACCCTAATTTTTTATAGAACCATCTGTCATTGTATTATTAAAATACTAATTTATTAACATGAAGCTGAAGCTAGCGGCCGTAATAAGCCAGCAATTTTTTGCCTGGCCGCTATTTGTTACAGCCGCTAGCTTCAGCTTCATATTTATTAAGCTTGATAATAAAACGCTTCTTCTTCTTTTTACTATCAAATGGGAAAAAAAATTCTTGTGATTTAAAGCATGTAAAGTATTGCTATGCGGGTATTATTAAGAGAGTAATCTGTATTGCTCCTCATTATACTAGTCTGTTTAGTTCTATTAGCAGTCTAGATAACTACCGTAGTGATTCATCGTTTCAAATAGTTAGCCATCTTCTAAATAGTTAACCCTAGACTGGTCAACGTATGAGCGTGACGCCGCACTTGATTCTATTATTTTTATTACAATTACATTTTCCACTAAAAAGTTTGAAAAAATTTGACTTTGTTCTTCAAACATTTTAGAATATTTTAACAATTTTTTTCAGCATGTTTAAAAACATAAAGTTGCTGTAGAAAAAATTTAAAAAAAAAAAAGTGACGGATTTGCGGGACGGTTTTCATCACTTGACCAGAGTCGTTAGTAGATTTTCATTTGCGACGTTGCCGTCTGTGGTGTATGTCCCCTCTTTCCTACCTCTAATGTTCATGCGCAAACTGTTACCGACTGTTATTGTGTTTGAAAGGTTATGTGGAGGCAAATATTTACTTTTATTAATAAACATTTTGAAAGACTCGGCGACAAACAAAGTAGTTGAGTTTTTTTTAAGTTAAATAAAATTAAATACTAGCTAAATTTAATTTAAAAATAAGCTTGTTAACTTTGTTTAAATAACTAATTGTTTTAAACAGAGTTTAAAATTAATAAAAATAAAGTTGAAAATTTTTTTTCATGTTCGAATTTTTTACAATATTCCCGCCGGAAATAATACACCAATAGTTAACAGCCAGAGCGATCAGGCAACGTCGCACTCTCGAAAGCATTGCGGCGATTCCCTCATAACTTGACCAAAGTCGTTAGGTCGCGTTTGTTGACCAGTCTAGGGTTAAGAAGTATTGTGATAGTTGGGGAAATTCTATGGTGCTCGTCACAAGATTTTTTTTTCATCCACGTTGAACTTACTTTTATTATACTCAGAATTGTTTTATTTTTTACTTGATTTTCTCAACTTCAATAGTCTTAACGATTTCAGAAAAGATAACAATTGAAAAATTGCATTTCTCTTTAGCAGCGTAGCGCAACGAACCCAAAACTGTAAAGATTCCAGCCGATACGATACAAATAGCAGCATATGTTATCACAATCTATTTTTATAGTGTAAGCTGCTATTTTTATCGTATAATATTGTATAGAATGCAATCTACATTCTTAAAATGTATTGTTATAGTATAGGCTGTAATCTCTACAATCTCGGATACGTAGCAGCCCGCTACTAGTCGAAACTGTACTATTCATCGGTTCTTTTTTTTTTATTTCCAAAAATCTTTTAAGTTTATCTGAAAACACGAAAATTTGTTCTTATTAACTTTTATTATTGCCCAGAATTTCAAAATATGTTTTCCCGAGTAGATTTGATCAATGATTGGTTTAGTAAGTTAATACCCATATGAGGAAAATAACAAATTCTGTTATTTGTTTAATCTTGCAAAGATAGCAGTATTTGCAAGTATTGAGATTGTCATCGTGACTTTTTAAAACCCTCTACATTCGTGATTAAAAAAAAATCAGACGTAACAAAAGACACCAGGCAATTGAAAATTTAAAAAATAGGAGTAAAATGAACGAAATTGTGGAAACTTTTTTTTTATTATTTTAAAAACAAACTACGTGATTTGATTTTTATAAAAACGACGTACATTTTCGGCTTTTATTAAATTCAATTCATTTTTAATAATTATGAGCTACTTTTCGTAAATTAAATTGGCAATTAACAAATCGTTTTGTGTGGATAGAAAGTTTTAAATACTGAAAAATTTTTAGCATTCAGTATATAAAAACTAATCGTAGAAAAAAAATCAGATAAAAAATAAAAGCCTGCCCAGATTTTCTCGGATCTCTCAAAATCCAGGACCATGTTAGAAAAACAAAATTTTTTTTTCATCATATCTGTCTCGAAGTTGAAATTCCTGCTCTATTTAGTGGGAAGAAACTCGTACTTTTCTCTTATGAGAAAACAAATGATCTAAATTAGCGCATGAGCCATTCTTCACGCAAATGGAAGCAAAAATTTAAATTTCAGTTGAAGATCTGGTGCCAAATAGGATGCACACCCAGAGAAAGGTAAGACGTCTCAATCCACGTGTCAGCTATTTGTCAATTACACACGTGGGTTTGTAATCTACCCGCCAGATGGTATCCTTGATCGAAAAATATAATCAAGTGATGACCAGGGGTGGATGTTAATCTGAGGTGACTTAAAAAAACTCACTCCATTAACAATCACACCACGATTTTATACCTTTGCGGATCTAACTTATCTGGAAGAAGTGGGCTTGAAGAGGCTCGTCTGTGGCACGTTCCCTGTACTGGTGAACAGGTTACTTCGGGACAAAATGGTAAATCGCGGCCTTGCCTTAATATCTTAAAAGGGACCTCTTCACTAGTAATCATTGAAGTTGCGAACAAACTATTATCCACTTGTTCCGTCTTTGATGATTTTCTACTTTTCAAGTGATTAAATACTTTGATTATGTGAGAAAAATCAACGTCCGTTCTTACTCGGGGCTTAGAGGAAGATTAATTAATTAGTGTGACGGGATCGAAGTCCGCCTCCGTGATTATCAGGTTGCGTCGAGATAAGTGGTGAGACACAATTTCTCTTCATACCCTAAAAAGGATTTCCTCTACTTGTTATTTTTTAGTTTCGAACAAGCTATTATTATCTACTTGTTCAGTTTCTGATGAACTTTCTACTTTTTCGAGCCTTTAGACGCTCTGATTATTCGAGCCAAATCAGAGTACAGAGCAGCTTGGGGACTGAGAGGAAGATTTATTAAAATAATCGGACCGAAGCCCGCCTCGGTTTTACGGGAGACCGTTTCCTCACGTATTTCAGGCATACACGCGCTGCAAAGCGCCCCCCCCCCCCCAGACGACACTCTAAGCCGAAAAATATAATCGATTAATGGCCAAGGTGGACATTAACCGGAGATATAATAAAAAATCCTTATAGCGCGTGGTATCTAACCACAGCCACTACGAGTCCATACCTTTCTTGGGCCAAACACTGTTACCATCCCAGGAAATTAAAAGACTCTGGCCGAAGTGAGCTTGGAAAGGCTCCCCGAGGTACCAGTCTCCCAGCGCTGGTCAACATAGTTGCTTGTGGACAAGTGGTGGGATGCAACTTCTCCCGAAATCCTATGTAATGAGCTTCCTTGTTATCTTTCGGGCTCCCAAAAAGCTATTATCCACTTGTTCAGTCCCTGATGAATTTTCTATTTTCCGAGCCTTGAGGCGCTCTGATTATTCAAACCAAATCAAAGTTCAGAGCAGTTCGGGAACTTAGAGGAAGATGAAGTCATATTAGAATATCCTATGTAATATGAAGTGGGTTATTTAGATGTTTAGAGTGAAATGAAAACATTACATTTTTCAACCGCTGAGCTTTATTCAGTATAATATTTGACTCCATAGGCTAGGCTTACTTTTCGAATTTAATGAAAATAATTTGTTTTTGTACTAATGCTATTGATTTTTAACTTACTACTGCCGTACAGACGTAAATTACTTTTTATCTCGTTGATATCGAGGCCAGCACTTTTTTTATTATATTTGTAAGTAGTGGAAATGAAATATATATTGGAATTCATCAAAACTTTTTAAATATATTAACTTTGTTTCATAGTAAATATAAGTTTCAAAGTAAGAGAAATAAGAAAAATACTTGAAATTATTGAATTGGAAGGGAAACTTGAAGATAGTAATATTTAAGCGTTTAATGTATATAGTCAACGAAATTTTACAACGTTATTAGATATTGAGTCGATTATCCTATCCGAAATTTCCAAAAGAATCCATTTAAAAAGTGCTAACAACCTCGTAGAAGCCAAAAGAATTTTATTTCTTTCCATGTGTTCTTTTGCACTTTTCAGTAGATTCTGTGTGAACTGTTTAATGGAGTACGCAAAGCACGTTTTATTCCGAAAATATTAGGCATGTGATCTCATTCCAATTAATTACATCAATAGAATATTCTTTTTGTATACCAATTTAGTATACAAACTGTAAATTTTATTTAACGTATTTATAAACAATTTCTCGAAATGTTGTAAATAAAATTTTATGTGCGAATAGTTCAAATATTCGATTCGATTCAATTCGAATACTATTCGCACATCCCTAATTTGAATGGGAAATAGAAAATCGCAATCAGGGAGTACTTAGTATTGATATTAAGGGTTCAGATTCCAACTGGCGTCTTTTTTATCCTACTTTTGAGTGTGTGTCCTTGAAAGAAGTTCTTTGATATTAATAATTATGAATCAAGTGAATCAATTCGTGTTTTAACCGTCATACGTAAGTGATACGTTTCATTAGGCTAACTTTAGAGTGAATTAAACATTGGAATTTCCAATGGAAAGTGACCCAATAGAATATTGGCTATCTATAAAAAATGCTTTTCCAAACTTATTTTATGTTGCAATGAAATACCTGTGTATTATTGCAACTTCCGTCCCATTGGAACGTTTGTGTTTAAAGGCAGGAGACATTAAAACAGAACGGCGTAGTCGATTAAATGGGTCTCATTTAAATGAATTAGTTTTTTTGAACTCTACTTCTAAAGAAGATTAGAACTTTTTAATAAATAAGTAAACTTCTAAACATTTTTATTTTAATATGTTTGAGCATATATTTTTTATTTATTCAATAATTACATAAACAAAATTTTATATTAAAAATTTGAATTAAATTTTAGCGGTTCTTTATTATCACATGATAACAAAAACATCGATTTCTTTCGATTGTTTTCGTTAATAATCGATTACACATAATCGATTAATAGTTAAATCGATTCTGTAAAAATCGATTATTTTAGTCAACATCGCCTATCTCTAGTCGGAAGAGTAGGAGGTAGATGGGAACTACCCTGAGTATTGGATTGATCATTATGTTCTGATATTTTATGTATTATTATTTTTTTTACCTTCCCTCTAAGAAAATTATTAATTTTCAAAAATTTGGGCAGTTATTGGTTCACCCCGATTTTCGAAAATCCAATTTTCATTAGATGTCGAAGTTTTGAGGTCCTAGGAAGCTATTCTGACTAATTTCAGAAGGCTGTCCGAGTGTCTGTGTGTGTGTATGTGTTTGTATGGATGTAAACTCTTAATATCTTTTAATGAATTGATAGATTAAAATGTTTGAGGTGGCAATCAAAAGAGTTTGTTGGCCGTCAACTTTTCTGAAAATTTCAAATCGATCGATCAAATAGATTCTAAGATATGGAAGAAAAACAGAAAAAAAATTTTTTTTTTTCAGTTTTTTTCAAATTTTTCAGAAATGGCTCGATCGATAATTTCCAAAATTTGATCAGCCCTAGAACTCAATAAAACGCGTCGATTGCCACGTCAGCCATCTCAATCGGTTTATTAGTTCGTAAGATATCGCGGGAGAAAGAAATGCTAAAAAACGGTTTTTTCCGAAAACAAATGCATACAACAGTATTTTCGAGCTCGAAAATGTGTTCACAACAATGTTTTCGAGCTCAAGGAGCGGGAAGTTTTAGGGCTGGCCTGCAGGGTCAACCGACAGACAGGTTTTTTTTTTTTATTTACTTGTATCACTCATCGTGTTTTACAAGACTCTACATTCAAATTCTCCCATTTCTCGCCTCTTTTTAATTTTTGCGGCTGTGGCCCCACTTGTGCTTATGACTTTACTGCATCATTACGGTGATGCCCTGCTACCTCCCTTGTGCAATGGAGGTGCAGTGGCGTAGGAAAACCACAGTGAAAACCTAGCCATTACAGTTTCGGTTTGAGTGAAGCTCTAATGCTCGATAAAATTCCCATTTTACCGATCACTGGATCTTCAGTCCGCGCCTAGAGATGCGGAATGACCTTCAATTTTATTTTCGGTCAGGGAACGGTCATAGGACCGTCTTGAGATCGTTACATAATTTTAAAAAAATTCTGTGATGCTGGAATGACCGTCACGTTTCAAACGGTCACAAATTTCGTCATTTGCATCTATATGAGTCATTTCATATCAAATCGACAAATTTTTTACCTGACCCCCTTTGATTTCGCTGAAAATTTTTTATTTTTTTCTACTCCCCGAAAGTTATTTTTCAGAATTTTTTCAAATTTTTTTTCCCGACTCAAAAAAAGTTATAAATTTTTGAAAAAAACCGATCTTTTATTTTTAAATTGCCAGAACTTTTTCAAAAATTGACCGTTTGGGAACTGTTTTTTGTTCAAAATTTGTGTGTGATCGTCGAATTTTTTCGCAACAGCTCACGGAAAAGGGCCTTGTGACGGAATCGGCGGGACAATTAAAAGAAAGGCCTCGCGGGCAAGTCTACAGTTACCACCTGATCAGCAAATATTAACACCTAAACAATTATTCGAATGGGCGTCACAAAATTTGTCGAAAATGAATATTCGGTTCTCAACAATTGAAGTTTATAATTCGATAAAAGAAAAATTAGAAGATCGGTTCACAAATGCAAAAACAATACCAGCGACGCAAAAAATCCATAAAATTTCACCATTGGAAGATTGTACGATGCAAGTTAAAATGTTTTCTTCTTCAGAAAAATATTTAAATCACAGTACGATGAAGAAAAGAAGGGAACCATCCAGTAAAAAGAGATAATAAAAATAGGTGTAATGTAGAATTTAAGAATCAAGTATTATGTTAAATAAAAGAAAATATAATTTGAATACATACAAAAAAATGTTTTTAATTTGTTTAAAGATGTTAAGAGACGGTGAATTTATTTAAGAGTATGGAAAGTCCTTTTTTTTTTTACTATTTTAAAAAAAATAACAATTTCTTGGACGATAATCACTTGAAATTCTCCAATAAAATTTTATTTTTCAACTTTGAGGTTTCACGAGGAAATAAAAAAAATTTCATAACAAAGTTATATAAAATCAGCAAAAAATTCAACAACAATTTTTTTATAATCAAGAAAAAAAATTAGAAGCGATTGTCGTCACATCTTTTGATTAACGGGGATCATTGCAGAATGAGTTGAAGTATTTTTAGATTAAAAAAAAAAAAAAAAAAACGGTCGGACTATGAGAAAATTACGGTTTTTTCAAAAAAACTAAAATATTTCATATATCTGGGATTCTGAAAATTTTTTCATATTTTTTTTTCGAAAACTACGGTCAATAACGATATCTTTTTTGTAAATAAATAATATTTTGTATCTTTTAGAGAATATTCGTATTAATTTTAATTATTTAAACCATTGTATAAAATATATTTTAGTTTAGCTTTTAAGCATTAAATATTAGTATTCATATATTCACTGACCAAAAAAAATGTCAATGACGGGACCGCTTGCATCTCTATTCGAGCCTAACGTTCAGAGATCTTCGTTCGAGTCCGACGCGTGGCTAAGCGGTCACCCAGCCAAATAGCAATCATGCTCGATGCTACTTAACTTCAGTGATCACCCGAGCCACGCGTGTGCCGACCGGCTGCCTCAGCCACTTTGATATTTTATGAAAATATAAACAAATAATAATTACACAAAACAGTGATTTAATATTAAAGTATTATCCATAAATAATAATAACTAAACAATCAGTATAATAAAGATAATGTCTCTTAAATGTTGATACCCACGTAATAGTAACTAGCACAATAGTTGCTACACGTAAAAATGATTAAAATAAAATAATAATAATAAAAAACGATATTAATCGTCTGATAATATTACTTATAAACTATGATTCAATAATATACGAGTATTACGGTAAACTAGGCTTGAGAACGAATCCACGGTCAACAGGAAAGACTTGTACTCGCACAACGAAAGCTCGATCAGAGCTAACTCAACTAGTACTAAACTCTGTACTCTTTGTTAAAAATCTTTTTGTGAAAATATTCAAAGAAGGATAACTGCGGCTTACATTATACCTTACTATCTTGTCCTCCGTGTCTTACTATACCCATCCTGTGACCGTGGCTACGTTTGGTGAACACATGTCACAGCGAGCCTAAACCTCCTGTAATAAACATAATCTGCTGAAGTTGTAAACAACTAGAACTTAAATTTTATTATTTAATTGTTACTATAAAAACTAGTGTCGACCGTTGGGAATTGTCCGTCCCAAAGGAAAACTCCATTTCATTCTTTCATCTCCGATATATATATATATATAATGAGAAAAGTTACTGAAAAGTCATAAATGAGAATAGCTTTTTTCTGTCGATTTTTATGATAGTGTAAAATTGTTTCGGCAAATTCCTTGATTTGAGTTGATATTCTTCTCAATCATCATATACATGTCTTCATTCAAGATTCATTTCAACATTACTTTAGCGGAATCCGATTAACCCCGATTTTACCTTAAATTACAGAGAAATATTACGGTCACGGATCGGTATTTTTCGGTACATTTGAAGCATTTCAATTTATTATTGATTAAGGACGTTCTTGCGCGTCTAGTGAGTCGAATGGAAGCTAACTGTTTTAAAATTGTACTTTGAGCTTGTAAATTTTTAAAATAACTTGATCATTCTTCGGTGATTTAATAACTTTATTGACCTACTGAAAATCTTCAAATAATATTAAGTTGAAAAAAAAAAAAAACAATCGAATTTTTAACAGATCTTGATGTTTTGAGGTTCGAGGAAGCTATTCTGATTGATTTCAAGATGATGTCTGAGTGTACACTGATAGAAGTATTTATTTGTGCCAAATAAGATTTATTAACAGTTAATAAATGATTTATTTGAATGCTTAACCAAATAAATATTTATTAATAGTTAACAAATAATTTATTAAATGAGATTTATTCGAACCAAATAAATAGTTCTTAATAGTTAATAAATGGCTTATTTGAATGTAAAGAAATAACACATGAAGTTAGTTAAGTAGGGTTATGAGTGTTATGACAAATAATTTATACAATATTGTTTAATTTTATTTTTTTAAAGAAAATAATGCAGACAATTAATTTTAATTGAGGATAAAAATTATTATACAAAATATATAAAAAAAATCAAATATTACAATAAATTAGTACTCACAATCACACTCATTCCATTCGAGGTTATAAACATCAAGTGGCACGGTAGTCAAATATCGCAGTGATGTTAACTATTAATAAATCTATATTTGAGACAAAAAAATACTTATTTCAGCCAAATAGTGCTGGAAAACTGTTTCAAATAAATACTTCTATCACTGTATGTATGTGTATGTGCGTACGTATGTATGTAAATATTCTGTGACTTTTGAATGGATGAACCGATTTCGCTTTTTGAGGTAGTGCTTGGAGAGGCTCATTAATTCCAACAATTTTTGAGAAATTGAGCATACCCGGGAAAAAAAATTTAGATCTGTTCTGATCAAATTAGATCAGCTCAGATCAAATTTGATTATAATTTATACTGAACTCAGATCAGAGTAGATCTGATTTGATCTGTTCAGATCGAACTAGATCTGATCAGATATCACATTTTTCTTTGGGGAAAAATAGTCCAGATCTACCCTGATCAAATCTAATCAAGTCAGATCAACCTAGATTAAGTTAGATCAACCTAGATCTAGTCAGATCAAAATAGATCAACATTGATTAAACGATCAATTTATGATGTAAATATAAATAGATCTAATTGGACCTGTACGGATCAAACCAGATCTGAGCTGATATAACTTTTTCTCGGGAAAAAAGTTCAGATCTGCTCTGATCAGATTATATCCGTACAGATTATAAAGAAATATTATTTCACATTATATTATAATTATAAGATTACCTAGCTGAATTTTGACACATTTACCTAAATGTTGATAATTGTGAAAAGTCGATCGTAATTTAAATAAATATATTTTCTTCTTTATTCAGCTAATAATTCTGTTATTATAGAAAATATAAACATAATAATAATCTACTATCGATATTATCTGATATTCACATATGTACTTCATATACATCCTTACATGACTTTCTTGGATAAATAAGTATAAAATATTTTTAGCGATAATTCGCTTAATTAAATCAAATTTGATCTGAGCAGATCAAAGAGTGTTTTTTATTTACCTTGACCTGTTCAGATCCAAGCAGATCTATTCTGATCAGAGTAGATCTAATTTGATCTAAACAGATCTGGCCGAAATGCAGATCTGTTCAGATCTGAAACATCAGATCTAATTTGATCTAAATAGATCTAAATTTTTTTTCCCGGGTAGTCGGTACAGTACGTTCGGACCCTGGTAGAAATAATTCCGAGTACCTGACCAGGCTTCATATAATTTGCCAGATTTGAAATAAGGGCCCGAGAAATCGCCCCGGTTATTAGCCCGGTTAGAATGTAATGCGTTTTGACATGGGCCCGGCAAAAGAGCCCGGTCGGGTAAATAATCGGGTAGACAGTTAATCACCCGATCGGGCATACGTTTTGCTGCATGATCAGGAAAGAATTTAGAAACCTGATTGGGTTTTTTGTAATTGCCCCAACTATTTACCCCGTTAAAATGCAGTGCGATTTGAAAGTATGTATAGAAATTTTAACTGAATTAAAAAAAAACTTTTTTTTTTCTTCTCATTTCTCGTTCAATCATCTTTGCGATGCAGGGACTATCAGGTTTGCGGATAATTTAATTTCTAATCAAATGGGGGAGTTTTAATTCGGAGAAAAACACTAAACTTATGAACAACCGCACACACATTAGTGGGATTCTGTATAACTGAGTTTACCTGTACTACATAATCTATTGGTAATTTGAGGAAAATTTTCTTTGTTTTGTTAGTATAGTTTTTTACTTTATTTAATTTTTCTTTTATAATTTGAGTATATACCATATTTATAATATATAAAACATAAAAATGTAAAAATTCTATATATTAGAGTTACATCATATTTTGCTCGATTAGTTGCCCGATCGGGTAAAAAGTTATCAGAATATAGATATTTAGCCACTTCGGGCACCCAAGCGGGCTAGTGTAATCGGGCCCATAACATTTTGCCCGATTAGTTGCCCGATCGAGTTAATGGTTTTCGGGATATATATTATCAAACTTAACAGGCTCACGACTGAGATTTCGACTCGGGATTACTTTCACTCCCCGATCGGGTGCTGGTCGACAGTTGGGCGGTTGTCGGGCACTTTCTACCAGGGGAGATATTTCAAAAATTTTTTTTTTTCTGGATAACGTGTATTGTGTCGATGGATTGATTCTAAAACCTAATCAGCTTCAAAATTTTATACGCCGCATTGAACGTCACCTTAACCATCAAAATCGGTTCATTAGTTCAAGAGAAACCGTTGTCGAAATATTTGCGAGAAAGTTTTTTTTTTCTAATAAAATTCAAATTGTTCAGCTAATTGATAAAAGTCTTTGTCGGAACGTTGGTTGATTAAAATTATAAAAAATGACAATTTACTCAATTTTTTCCGAATAACTCAAACTTCTTATCAAATGTTTCAAAATTTGTTTTAATGTTAGAGGTCAAAAAACTGCGTCAAATGCCTTCTTGAACGTAAAAAACGGTTCATTATTATTGAAGATATTGTTGATATTAAATAAAAAAATCTGGGCGTCGGTTGGCCCTGCGGGCCAGCCCCAAAATTTCCCGCTGTTTTCGACCTCAAGGAGCTCGAAAACATTAGTGTAGATATATTTTTGAGCTCTTCGAGCTCGAAAATGCTGTCGCATGCAATTGTTTTTTTATGATCTTTTCAAGCTCTAACATGTTACGTTTTATGCTGAAGTTTGAAAATTTAAAAATCGAAAATCATTAATGAAGTGGTTTTTAAAATTTAATTCCTGATTATATTCAATAAAACAAGTGTATTTAGGCAGAAATCAATGTCAGGGATCAAAATCAAGATTTAAGTAAGTTTTGACTCATTAGAGCTTGAAGAGCTCAAAAATGTATTGATAATAATGTTTTCGAGATCCTTAAACTCAGAACAGCGAGAAGTTTCGGGACTGGACGCTGGGTCAGGCGGTTTTCAGATTTTTTTATGTACGTTTTACAATTTATGGTATTTTTTATTAACATAATCCAACAATAGTTATACCTTGTATTCTTATTGTAATTTTAGATAAATTCATTATAAAAAATTAGCTATCGCCGATTAGTTTAATGTTTGCGTAACAAAATTTGACCGTTCAAACGTAAAATGTCTGTCTTATTTTTTGGATACCATACACGGAGGGAGTTTAATGAATTTGAAGATGTACTTCTAATAAAGTATTCGAACGTTGACAATTCGAAGATAGTAATAAAGTTTAAAACTAAGAAGATGACAAGAAGTTTTAAAGCTGGCGTGCAGGGTTATCTGTTTTTTAGTTTTTTATTTACATTGCGCGTGTTATCGAATGAGAATGCAAATTATGTCATATTATAGTCATGCAACTGATAATCACATGAATGTTACGATTGGGGTAAAACTAATTAGAACCTTGCACCTTACCTGTTTTATCAAAAGCGTTTTCACCATTCTAAATTTATGATATAAATGGAGTAATAACAGTATTAATACTGTTTTTACTCCACATTCATGTTGAAATATACTCACGTAGAATATATTCTGTGTCTGGTATTAGCACAAAATTTTTTCTTTTATTACAAAATTTAATTTGGTCGTGTAAAATAGTATTCTCAATCGAATCCAAAATAATATGATACATCGAAATAGTTTAATTTGAATCAGATAAGGGCTTCATGTGTAAGTGGTCAAGTTCAGGACTCTGCCAAGTTTTGATGAATCTAATCTTGATATTTGTGTGAAAGACACGATTTCACAATTTTATGAATACAATGACAATTCAAATACCCTAGAGATGTAAGTAATGTAAAAAAAATAGCTTTTATAAATTGGCTGACTAGGGGTCGTGTTAGTATGGGGACGGTTTGACCGAGTTTTCTGATATTTATTTATTCTCTGCTAACAACCTATGTGAGTTCTATACGTTCTTTTTACTAGTTCGTGAAATGAAAAATTTCATGAACAGAAAATTACTTTTTTTAATAAACTTCATCGAGATATTTTTGATCTGATCATCAGTTTGATATCATTGAAAGTATAAGTTTATACTGTTAATTATTATTATTATTATTTTTTTTTTCCAGCATATAGTCTTCATACAAACTTTTGAACTTTTTTCTTTCTTTATCGGGCTTGCATATATTTGTTACTGTGTTACTAGTTTTCTGCTTTATCTGGGAGAAGAGAAGACCTCCCTTTATTTTTTACCATTATATTTTTTTCTGCTTTATGATTCTGTACCTATTTAAGTGGCGCTGAAAAAAAACCTGTTGACTTTTTGTTAAATTTAAACAAACAATTCGTTATCTTGTAACCATTTGTTAACTTAAGTTTAACAAATAGTCAACAATTTTTTTTTATGCTACTTGGGTATTATTCTCTTGGTGCGGTTGTGCTCAGATTATCCTATACTGTATCACATTTATCAAGAACACTGATGTAGTTGTCATCACTCGCTATGTCGAGGAAGTAAATTGTATTAAAAAAGAGAAAACAACCATGCATGTCCTTTTTCACGTCGAATTTGCCAATTTGAGCTTTTTATTAGTTATTATCAAATGAAACAGATTCGAAGAGTTACTTTCGGTAGAGTTCTTGCCACACTGAAAGAACAATTTATTTGAGCCAAATAGGATTTGTTTCAGGCAAATAAATTCCATATTTTAATGGATAATCAATATTTATTTGAGACAAAGATATGGTTCATTTGAATGAAATAATGATTCGTTTGTAGGTCACAAATCTGTATTTGGAGGGTAGCACTATAGCACCTCCAGCCGTAGTGTAATTTTTTTCAACCAAGATTTGTTAGCTATAAACAAATATATATTTGAATGAAATAAATGATATTGCACAGTCAAATAAATCGATTAACTTGACTCAAATAATTTGTTCTGTCAGTGCATCATAAAACAATACCTAACAGAAAAAGAAATAGATCGATTAGCAGTTTTTTTGAAAATTCTCATAGTCATGAATATCTATTGAAACGAAGTCGAGGTTAACTCCTCAGAGGTCAATCAACTATTCGTTACTTATCTTTTACGGTTCAGATAGACCGGCGTTCTATTTAGTTTCAAATGCTAATTATTTGGTGAGTGATTTCACCCGGTTCGTTAAGACCAGACGACCGCTTGATTCAATTTATGCTAAGACAAAGGATCGGAACTAATGGGCCCTGCCATGTAGGCAAATCTGCTTTTCCAGCCACATTATATAGTATATTACACAGCTAGGGAGGAAAGTGGGACGTTCCAACACGCGTGTATAATTGCATAGACGCGCGTCAAATGCCTCTTTAACCATCAAAATTGAATAATTTGTTCGAAAGATATCGTTAACGAAAAAATTTCGAAAGTCTTTTTTTCAAATAAAATCAAAAACATTTAATTAATAATATTTAAAAATTATTCAGTGTTAAAGACTAAAAAACTGCGTCGAATGCTACCTCAAACGTTAGAATTGGTTTATTAGTTCAAAAGATATCGACGATGAAATATTTAAAAATAATAATTGTCTTCATTATTCCTAGATAACTCACGATATAATTTATTAAATGTACGTAAAATTGAACTGAGTCTACTATCTTTTTAGTCCCTTTTCATTACTACAGATTTGATTGCAATCGTTTCGTTAATTTAGGTAATATTATCAAAGAAATATAAAAAAAATTACTGTTAATTACACTTTTCTTGAATCTTTTATTTATTAACGCTCTGATCTGATTCAAAAACTTATTTGACTTGCTATTTTAATTGCATTTATTGATTTTTATGTGAATTAATTGATTTCATTAAGCAAAATCGTGAATTAAAATTAAAACGCCGCTTGTTGGAGCTCGAAGAGCTGAAAAAACGAATGTATTAAAAGATATTATCGAGCTCTTCAAGCTCGAATATATATTTTGGCAAAAGTATTTTCGAGCTCAAGAGCTCGAAAATAGCGGGAAGTATCGGGGCTGGCTTGCAGGGTCAGCCGGTTTCAGGATTTTTTTCTAATTTTTCATTATTTCAGAATCGGATAGAGTCAGTTCTTTTTGAATCTTTTTAAGTGTCTCTTCTGTAACCTTTTTCATGACAGAAAGCAGTGGTTTGATGTATATAAATAAATCTATACTATAGCCATCCCTGTTTAAAAATATTGATTGAAAAGAATTAAAAATGATGAAATTTAAATTCTTTTCAATAATTTCAATTCTTTTGTTTGTATATATAGGTATATAGTTTGCATGGAGTGACCGCTTCTCAATTCTTTTCAATCAGTATTTTTAACCAGGGATTTCCTTTCACACACCTCCAGCGCGAAAGCGCTGAGGGTACTCTACTGTCTCTCGATTTTTATAAACTGTTCTTGCTCTATTCAATTCAGTAGTAACACAGAAATCACAATTTTTAAAAAACTAAACTTTTCAGTAGAATTTTGACAACAATAGCATAACAGTAGCAAAAAAAAAAAAAACATTAAAACTGGAAACGAATATCTGCACGACATCGAATGACATATTTTTTTTTTCTGGAAATTTTTCATTTATTTCAACGAAGAAGTTCAATAAACGAAAGAAGTTTCTTAATATTTAATGTTTTTTTTTTTTTTTTTTTTTTTTTTTCTTTATAAACGATTCCATTATTTACTATCATCTTTAAGTTGCTCTTGCAAATTTATATTCGTAATTTATCAGGATTTTTTATTATTTTCTTATTCCACTAAGCTCAGTTAAATCTGGTTGTAAGCGTTATTCCCTCTCGTGATATTCCAGTTTAATCATTGCTTATAACGAGTAACATGCGATAATTCATATACTCAACTCTCACATATAGAACTTATGCAGAGAGTTATAGTGAAGACAGAGTCTAAATCTTGGGTTTTTCCATCAATTTTTTCCTCTCTAATACGTGACTGTTTCTCATAACGAGCTTAGACTGTATTAAACGAAGAAGTTAGAAAAAAAAAAATTTTTTTTAGTCTTAAATTATAAAAAGATCGAACAAAATGATTTTTTGAATTCTTATGTAAAACGGTTGGAAAAAAAATTACCTATAATAAAACTCAACTTTCATCAATTCTTTGTTAAAAAACTTTTGAATTAAAAGACCTAACTTATTTCTCTTAAGAAAACGTTAAAGCTTATAAAGCAAGTTTTAATTTGGTACTGGTTACATTTATTTTCATAATCATTTTTACCGATTTCCTTGTGGTTCAACGTTAAAAGTGTGAAAAATACTACCATTCCAGCTGCTGAACGACATTTTTTAGTTTATAAATGCTATTTTATTTCGAGCAACAAGAAATGAAAAATGAGGTACATTGAAACAATCATAATAGTCTTATCTTTTTTAAACAAAATATTCGAAGTAATTCGTAGGCTTATAAAGCGGTTGATCGATTTATTAAACAGTGAATTACTTTGAATATTTCGTTAAAAACAGATAAGAATATTGCGGTGGTTTCACCCCTAGTAGCAATCTTGATCAAGTCTGAAGCAAGTGAAGCAAAATCCAGTAAAATACTATGTCTATATATACTTTTATTATAGATTTTGACTAAGATTGCTACAAGGGATTGTGTCTCCGTGTTTTACTGTGCCCCGCCTTCCCCTACCAAAAAAAAGCTATCGCTGCAAAGTGGGACAGTCTAATATATATATATATATATATATATATATATATATATATATATATATATATATATATATATATATATATATATCTCCTAGCTGTTACCAGCCCGTTTCGTCAGTCCTTTTGTTATGTTAAATGACTATATATTTCTTTCATTCCAAAAATCAGACAAAGTTACATTTTTGACGCCCTCGAAAACCGCTATAAAAATGAATCTTCTAAAAAAAAAAAAAAAGTACGCTATTGATTTCCTTGTTTCGCAAATAATATTCATTTGTTAGTTTAAGTCTGTAGGTCTTTTGGATAAAGAAAGTGAATACTTACAATTTTTACGCCCCCGAAAACTCCATCAGAGTCGATTTAAAAAAAAAAATTGACACCATTTATTTTCTTGTATCGTAGGTAATATTCATTTAAAACTTCAAGTCAGTAGGTCTTTTAGCCGCATAAAGCGAAAATTTTCATTCCTTACGCCTTCACACAGCGCTATCAGTGTCGATTTAAAAAAAAAAATTTAAACAATCAATTTTTTCGGTTCGTCAGTAATATTTATTTTAAATTTGCAGTCTGTATAACCTTTGATTATAAACACTTGAAAATTTGTATTCATTACACTCCCGCAAACACAACTAAGAGGGAATTTTACAGAAAAAAAAAAATTACGCCTGAAACATAAGTATTTTCATTTTTCACGCCTGATATATTTCGATAGGAAACTATGAAATTTGGTTCTTTTCAACATCCCCATAAACCTTCATAAGAGTATTGGTACTTACCCACTTATGTTTGAGTGGTCGTAGAATCCGTTTTTCGTGAGCGACTACGTCGCGAAAGAAATATTTATGCCGAATTTCAAGTCAATAGAATCTATAGTTTTGGAGATTTTGGTTGCTATGGTAACGGTTGCTACGTCATCTGGTAATAGCCAAAAGGAAGAGCGCATTTGGTAGATAGCTAATGGGATAAGGGAGTTAGGTAGATTGCTCAAAAGTCCATTTTGAAAAGGAGTTTTATAAAATTCGTTCTTAGTAAACGTCTAGGTTGAGAAAAGAATATGTATGCCACATTTCAAGTCAATAAAGCCTTTAGTTTCGGAGATCTCGTAATGAGTCAGTGAGTGAGTGAGTCAGTGGTATTTTGCTTACATATATATAGATATATTTACATATATATAGATATATTTATAAATGTCTTAACATCAGGAAAATTTGACGCCAACCCGTGGTTAAAAAATTATTTGTAAATAATTAACAGTTATCCGTTGAGCAAATTTTGGTGACATCTGTGACCAAAATTCGGGCTTTGACCGAGCAAACGATCCAATGAATGGATTGTGACGAAAGATTAGGTTTACACGTCGAACAGAACGGCCGCGTTTTGTGTTTTGAACCATTTCGAGCTACGATTAATAAGAACAATTAAGCCGCGAACAATATTTACGCGTGAACAATTTAAGTTTTATTGAACAATAGAATAAGTCGAAGCTTGACAAGAAACTGGTGACGTGTTTTGATGATAATCGCGTAGAACCGTTTTTTTTTTTGAGTTGATGAGTGAAATGAATTGTTGCCCGTTTTGAAAAAATATTGTTGATTAATTAATTAATTAATGAATTGCGTATGATAATTGAATGTAATAATTTGACTGAGTGAACGAAATAGAATTGATTATAGTATTTTATTTTATTCATAAGAATTATACGAATTACGGATTACCCGTATCTTATTCGTTGAGCCTTGCCACGTATGAAATTTTAACGTCACTCGTCAAGTATTCATTGAGCATTACCGGTGTATGTGTGAGTCGGAAAAATAAATTAAAGTTTATTTTATTTTGGTAATAGTTTATAGAGAATTCAAACCCAAAATTTGAATTATTAAACATTGCTCAAGAATTTTAAACGTTTCCGGGTACTGTCTTTTGGACGTTTTCGAGCGACCCTTGAATATTAATATTGAAGCATCTCAATTTTTCCACTATCAATTTATATTATAACGAATAAAAATAGAACTCGTACATAGAAGAAATTAGTTATTTCCATACTTTTTATTTGTTATCTTCCCGCTAAGAAAATTGTAGATTTTCGAAAATTCGGAAAGTTAATGTTTTTATCCCAATTTTCGAAAAAATAAATAATTCTTACAATTTTAATATTGAAGTGAGACGTTACTACGCGGCTCTATAATTTTTGGAGTTTTTTATTTTCCGAGTAAAATAGTGATTATTGAATTTTTTTAACTTACTGATAAATGAAAAATTTTCTCAAAAACGAAGTGGATTTATTATTTTTACGTAGCCACTTGTACACTCCAGCATTAAATTGAAAAACATTTCCTTGCTTTTTCAACGATTTTTCAATATTAATGCTTACTTTCAAGAAAGATCGAGGTTTTTTTTCTCTATTTCTTTCATACGGACAAATGGTACTATCCTTGTTGCGCTAGTACAGTGAATGGAAACTTTATCCACGTTTTCTTTATAAATTCTAAATAAATACAAATTTTTCAAAAATAAGATAAAGATTGCTAGATGAAAGAGTACCTCATCAAGTCTCGTTCTTAATTTTGCATTTAGAATTATTTTTTAAAAGAAAAGCTTGGACAACAATACTACTGACCTGCTTTAAAAATTTACATATGTTTCTAGACCAAGCTTATGATTTCTTTTAAGAGATACAAATACTTCAATTGACATCATCATAATAGAATGAAGTTTTATATTACTGATCAGAAGATGAACTTATTTATTATTAAGTCAAGAGTTTTCATTATTTTTTTAATTCAGAGTTAAATTCATGAAAAAGATCTGGACAACGGTTGACCCTGTGAGGCAGACACAAAACTTCCCGCTATTTTCGAGCCCTTTGAGGTCGAAAAAAGTGACATTTCGTACTAACCTTCGAGAATTCGAGAAATTAAAAATAATCAATAATGATTGTTCTTTCAAGTTTTGCTCGTGATTATGCTTGATAAATTAAATTTTTTTGAACAGAAATATATAGAAATAATCGATAGAAAGAGTCACGTGAGCTTTGAATTAAACCAGTGAGTTAATATATGAAATATCCGGAGCTCGAGGAGCTCAAAAACATTATTTTCAATACTTTTTTGAGCTCCTCAAGCTCGAAAATAGTAATGCAGCACCTTCCATTGCGAAAATTCAAGTCATAAACAATAACAAAAAAAAAAATCTGTCTATCGGTTGACTCTGCAGGTAAGCCCTAAAACTTTCCGCTGTTTTCGAGCTCCTTGAGCTCAAAAATGTTGTTGTGAATATATTTTCAAACTCTTAATTTTATAAAAACTTTTTTCAGCAGCCAATTATGGAAAACGAAGTTTAGCAGCCGAGGTCAAATTTAGACTCACCGTAATTGACAACAACCAAGATGTTATCGAAATCAGTAGGGGTTTTCCGACTCCTCGTATGAGTTTTGTATCAGGTTTTTTATAGGACTTATTCAGCGATTGTATTTTGTAATTTATGGCAAATTAGCGAGGTTTCACGGCTCACCTTACAACAGTTCACTTTTAGCAGCTAAAATGATGAGATCAGTTTTTTTTTTTACTGCTGATCGCCAGTCGCTCCAGACAGTGAATGTGTGAACAAGGTGGCTCCGAGTGCCGCGAAATCCCTAATACAGTGTCATATTAGCCTACCGGTGAGATGCCCTGAGCTGTTCTGTAGTCTGATTTGATTTGAATAATCAGAGCGCCTAAAGGTTCGAAAAGTAGGAAATCCATCAGGGACTGATGAACAAGTGGATAATAGCTTGCTCGAAACCCGAAAGATAACAAGTGGAGGATACACGGAAAGAAAATTATGGAAATGGTTCCTATAATTTTGTGAAATTTCATCCTATACCAGTATAGGAATGACGACCATGAATTATGGGAACACGTCCTATAGATATAGGAATATTACCCATAATTATAGGAATAGTTCCTATAATTATGGGAATAATACCTATACCATTATGGGAATGGTTCCTATAATATTATAGGAATAGTTCCTATAATGGTATAGGAGTGGTTCCTATATTATTATAGGAATAGTTCCTATAATAGCATAGGAATGGTTACTATACTATTATAGGAATGGTTCCTATAATTATAGGAATGGTTCCTATGCTATTATAGAAATGGTTCCTATAATTATAGGAATGGTTCCTATGCTATTATAGAAATGGTTCCTATGCTATTATAGGAATAGTTCCTATAATGGTATAGGAATGGTTACTATACTATTATAGGAGTAGTTCCTATAATAGTATAGGAATGGTTTCCATAATGGTATAGGGGTGGTTCCTATAATATATAGGAACCATTCCTATAATAGTATGGGTACAATTCCTATACCATTATAGGAACCATTCCTATAATGCATAGAAATACTCCCTATAATTTTCTTTCCGTGTACTCTTATTAGGGTATGGGGGTAAGTTGCGTCCCACCACTTATCTCAACGCAACTTGTTAACCAGCGCAGGGAGACTAATACCACGGGGGGCTTTTCCAAGCCTACTTCGGTCAGAGTCTCTTTATTTCCTGAGACGGTAGTAGTGTTTGGCCTAAGAGGAGGTATAGATTCGTGGTGACTGTAGTTAGATACCACGCGCATTGAGGATTTTTGATTATACCTGCGGTTAATGTCCACATTAGTCGTCACTCGGTTATATTTTTCGGCTAAGAGTGTCGTCTAAGTCGGAAGATGGGGATGGCTTCGTAACGCGTGTATGCCTAAAAGGGTAGGTAACGGCCTTCCGTAAAACGGAGGTGGATTTCAGACCCGTCACATTAATTAATTAATTAATTACCGGTGAGATGACTAGATCAATTGCATCAATTCTCCAGTAATCCGCGAATTTTATAATTTTATTTTTCTGTAGTAGGGGGGCGTAGGGTCGCCCCGGTCACCTGAGAAATAAACCTTTAAAATTTTTCGAATTATCCTTATAAGATAATAAAACGGACAGTATGTTATTCTATGCACCTAGCGAACCAAAAGCACATACTTAGAAATGAAAGTATAAAAGTAAATAGAAATATTTGATGAATTAAAAAAATTTTAAGTTTGACCGGGGTGACCCAACGTGTCGGGTTGTCCCGGTCGTTCTACGGATCATCCTGGTCACTATTAATTTTAAAATAAAAATTAAGAATCCAAAGTCGTATTGCTGAAATTTCATTAATTTAAAATTTTATTTCGTCAACTAAAACTTAAGAAGTAAGAAAAAAAATGTAAAATTAATAATGTAACAACATTTACTTAGGCATCTATAATTTATTTAGTTGTTCATTAATATTGTAACAAAAATGTTGCGATGTTATAGAAAAGAATGCCCATGATGAACAAAAACATTTTAGCTTAAATTTTAAAAAAGCTTACCTTAATTAATTAATTACTTACTAAATAAAATATTGGTTAATATTTTTATTAAACAAACACACGAATGGTCAGTCGAAAAACAAGTGAATGAATTGACCGTTATGACCCCATAACTTTGACCGGTACGACCACAACTAAGTTTTGAGAAAATCAACTAAATTAAAAAAAAAGTATTGATAATTATATCAAAATTAAAATAGATTAAGAACTGTCTATAGATTATATACATATCAATTATAAATTTTTTTCTTCTTGTAAAATATATAAAAAAATTCTAGGATAATGTCCTTAATTTTTAGATCAAATTTATATTTATTAATTATTATTAATAAGTAATTCATTTTTAACATCAGGGCTCATTAATTACTTCTAATTGAATAAGAGTATAAAATAAAATTAAATTCAAAATCTATTATATGATAGACTTTTCAAAATTTGGATGACCAGGGCCAATGACCCCATGCTTCCCTATTGTTTACATGCTCTTCCTTCTGTTAAGTCTAGTTATGTTTGTTTTACGATTTATGTCTTTGTTGGTCTAATTTATGCCTCTGTAAGTAGGTTCAATTCAAGCCTTTATAAATCTAAGTAGGTTTAATTAAAGCTTTTACGATGATTATGTCCTAAATATACTATTGTAGGTTTTCAATTCTCATTTAGGTTCGAAGTATGCCTTAGACTTCGACTCGAGTAAACTTCAAATTTACGTATTTTCAAAATTTTAAATATCTCTTTGAGATTTACATTTTTTCTGTTTTTATTTATATTCGTTAGTTAATAAGTATTCAACAAAAATTTACTATGAAAATAATGATAAAATAAAAATCTACAGTAGCTATTTTCATAATTTTCTATTGGAGACTCTTTATTTCAATGACAATAGTTTAGGATGAGTCCGACAAATTTTAACATGAATAAAATACTTGTGACCCTAATATATACATTAGGGTGGTCCTTATAAAGATCACTTTTGATTTTAATCGTTACGCCCTCTCAAACTCTTTCAAATAATTAAAAAAAAATTCCTCTAAGTTGTAGCTCTTAATTTTAACATTAACCCGGCCCCCTAGACAGCGGAAGTTTTAAATGAGAAAACACATGTATTTTTTTAAATTAAACCTTGAATATTTTATATTTCTGGTTGGGGAATTATATAATGATTATTAATCATAGAAAAAAATACCTCAACACTTCAATGCAGCTAAAGATTTTGTCATAAATAGATAAAATTATTTGTTCTAATGTATTTTAATAAACATACTATAATAACAGACACAATATGCAAGTAATTTAATATTTATTTCATAACATTTAATAACGAATGAATCTAATGTAAAAAATTTTCAATTTGAAATTCTAAAAATAGTTAAATTCAATCAACAGTTTCTAAAATTTTAGACAAAATCCATATAAATAACAGAAGCGTTAAAATATTTTTTTAATTGTTGACAAAAAGCAAAAAATTTGTTAGAAAAAACAACTGAAATCTGTTCGAGTCTAGAAGTAAAAAAATAGCTGTCTAAAAATTTTCGATCACACGCTTTCAAACATCATACAAGGAACTGAGTTTATGCCAAGTGTCAAATTTTTTCAATAATTGTTATCAGAAATATAAAATATTCAAAATTTAATTTTAAAAAATACATGTGATTTCCCATTTAAATCTTGCGCTGTCTAAGGGCCGGGTTAATGTTGAAATTAAGAGCTACAATTTAGAGGAATTTTTTTTTAATTATTTGGGGGAGTTTGAGGGGGCGTAACGATTGAAATTCAAAAGTGACCTTTATAAAGACCAACCTAATACATGGAAAGATTGGAACCTGACTGGTTACTGTTCTGCACCGCACTGAGTCGGGTCGGTCTATATATAGATACATGTTACATTTATTTGTTTGATTTGTAAATATCTTAATTAATTGTTTTATTCGATACAGGACGAAGAGCGCGTCGTGGCAGGCCACGACTTGGTACGAAAAGTGGAAGACACTTAACATCCACTCATGGGAGTTCACCATCGAGAAACGATTGGTTACCTGGTCCATTAGACATGAGTACAACGCCACCAACTATGCCAGCGTTTCGGGGATTCGAAGAATCGTCACCAGACGGCGTGGTAAGTTCATTAGTTATACATGAAACTAATTTATAATTTTATGAGGCTCACTGAGTGATTAAACTAGCGTTTGTTTCATTTTTCATTTTACATTGATTTTGTATTGTAGATATTACAGTAAAATCTCCGTAATGTTAACACTCCTGTCCAGGGCCATTCCGTAATGTTAACAAATCTTGTCGTCTCCACCATACCAATACTCGTGTCTTATGTGCGCAGGTCTGTGCGGTAAAAATGCGTAATATACGAAAAAAAAGACATTTTTAGGTTAGGGTTTCATCGTATAGGTATAGATGGGAGGATTTGAATTTCCCGTCACTAAGCTTTTTTTTATTGGTCCAATGAAAAAACATAGTGGAAGACAGGATTGTTAACATTAGGGAGAGAATCATGTTAAATTTACAGAGAGTGTAACACCACGGAGGGTCACATTAGCGAAATTCTACTGTGTTATTAAATAATTTTTTGTTATTAACCAATTACATATTACCGTTAAGTTGATTAGGATTAGATTTTACTCTAATTTTATTAATTTGTATTTAAATTCTATAATACCAACATACACCGAATTTCGTAATGAAATGACCTAATGTTTTAGTTTTACTAAAATTTTAGCTACGACTTGAACTTTTACCTCGATTTCTACACCTGCAATATGTTTAGTTGATAATGAATCAATCCCGATTTAATCATTTTTGAATCGACCTATAACAAATTATAACAGAAGATTTATCATTGTCAAGTCTGGTCGCATCTAAGCACTATAGTCGAATATTAAGGCGCCTCTGGAAGATGGATTTGGCCGTCCAGAACCGGAGATGTTAAATTTTTGATAATCAATCAGGATCGTTTGTAATATTTTGTGTGAATATTTTTTTAGAGTGATGTCTCACTGATTAGCGACAACTGGTGACACGTCGAATCATTTAATTTAATTGACTAGGTTATAATTTATAATTAGGACCCATTATCGACCGTGGAAAAATTCAAATTTACGTATCGAAAAATAGTCATACACGGAAAAAAAAATATTGCGCTTATCGCTCATCAACGGAGAGCGACAGTTGTATCGTGATTAGTACTAAATTGTTACTTGATTTTCACGATATATATATCAATATGAATGAAACACTAGATATTTATTATAATGATCCTACGGATTGTGAATATACTTAAATATATAGTGGTCATCGGTTAACGTATCCATATCCTTTCAAAACGGATGGTGATTATCGCGATCTACTTCTCAAGCGCCACCACTCATAACCAAATTATTTAATAAAAAATTTACATCAATTACTTACGTATATTCTATTACTTGATTATATTTCTTCATATTAAATAATAATTTTTTATTGCACTTAGTAGAATTATTAACTTGTAATTATTAATTCCAACTAAAAATAAAATTGTAATGAAGTTAAAATTAAAAATTCATCTATTTTAACCCCAAATGTTTTTATGATTTCCTCAAATGATCTTATGATTTCGGGATCCGCCTGGATCGCGATAATCACGATCCAATAGATCAAGACTTTCCGTATACAACGTATAACCAACCAAGGAGAGTGAATATGACGATACCGTTGAGTGGTGAGCACAATATTTTTTTTTCCGTGTAGGAATCTATTTTACCCTGTTACAAAATAAAATTTCATGATTGCGATTTGAATTTGAATTTGATTTTTTCAAATAATTCACGTAAGAAAATCAATTATATGAAAAATAATTTTATTTTGCATTTTCTTTTTAAGGAATTTGTCATAACCTAGGGTCTCTATGTTTCTTTTTTTTATTCTATTGACTGTCGAAATTTGGTTGAGTTTATAATTAAATCACCGCGGCTCAATTTTGAATAAAAACACTTTATTTCTTACTATTGGATGAGCAAGTGAGTTGTGCACGCTTAGATTTTCCACCTTTTTCTAAGCAAAATATTTGCAATTCTAATAGATAATTTTAATGTCCCTATTGTATCTTCGATATCGCATTCAATACTACTTAAATACTCTGCATTCTATCCCTGTAACATCAACCTACAGATGAGGATCGACGATTTCTCTGAATATCACAATAGTTAATAAAAATCGTCTACACTGAGAGACATTTTTATTACATAGTAATAAAATTTATATGTATTTAGTAAAATACGTATTATGGTCACGCGCAAATAAAAAATTTACTAAATACGAATAAAAATTTTATTAAAATCCCGTTTCAAATTTTATTAGTATTTAATGCGTGTTTATTAGCATCGACTACGTGTATATTTATATACTAAATGAATTAATATTGTGATAATTGATAAATGAATATGTGAAATCTAAAAATTCATTGTCTTTCATAGATGAATTGAAATTGAAAAATTTTTTTACAGATAAATTTATTTTTTAGCAGTAAATAATATCAAAATATTAAAAGTTATCCTTAGATTTGAAGTAAAAAGTGTGAACTAGGTTAGAATTTTTAATATTAAATTTCGGGCGATTTTTGATACGTGGATATTTTTTTTTTAACTCACATAAATTATAAAATAATTTCAATTTTTTAATAAATACTTTATTTTTTATAAGTTTATAAATTAATTCCAATATAGTTCATTAAACAACAACATTTTCAATTTTTGAAGTTAGGTTAAATTCATGAAAAAATAATAAATACACAAATCATATTGAAGAACCCGGGAAAAAAATCTCATGCCTGACCATATACGATCATATATGAGCATTCATATATGATCATATATCAAAATTGGCCATGTCTGATCATACATGATCAGATATGATCATATATGATTAGATATCATTAGATACGATCATATATGATTAGATATGATCATAAATGATATACATATAGGTTTGACAAAAATTTTTTAAACGAAAAAAATAATGTTTAAATTTTATTTTTCAATAACCTTAATTGAAATTTACCCTCGCAACCTTGAGCTCACCGTAGAAACACCGTGGAAACTCTACAGACTCACCATAAATTCTCGGTGGGAACACCGTGGATTTGTTCCATTTTTCCACGATGAAACCACATTAGTTCCATAGCAATTTGACTACGTTTTCCCAATATTTCTGATGTGTTTCCACGGTGTTCCCACAGTCATTCCACGACAAACACATGGTGTAGTAATACTGAAAATACGCTAAATGTACCACGGTTCAGTAGAAGTTTGTCACTGATAATTCAACGTATTCGCAATTATTATGCGATAAATTCACGGTAGAAACATTCAATGAAATTCAAGCAGCCATACACCGCTGAGTAAACTCCAATTTTTTTACAATATCCATTTTAATATCATTATTTAATTACAAATACGCTTTCATTCAAAGAATAATTTATTTTTTTAAAACATAAAAACATTACAAAACAGCCTTATAACAATATTAATTATATTGATAATGCTAAACATTACAATAATTAGATTAAATTCAAATCATTAAATAACTTAAGCAGTAGTCAATATACTAATATCAGTAATCGTTATTCTTATAATTACATTCTACAACTAAAACATATTTTATTAGATTTAACACCATATATCTTTTTTTCATTATTTATGTCTGAGTAACGTGTATAACAAGTTAGATTTTCATAATTTTTATTCAGAACTATGAGATATTTTTTCGTAGAAAATTAAACGTTCTACAAAAAGTTTCTTATCATTTTTTGATAAATCCATCTGTTCAAAAGTTATTGGAGCTTGAAGTCAAATTGTAGTAAATTCCAAAATCTTTTTACTTGTCCGGCGAAACTGTCATACTTATCACTATAAACTATGATACTTATTACAAAACACGTGGTTATTTTTGAAATCGACAGAAAAGCCAGTTTATGAAAAACATTTCATGTATATTAATTGTAAATTGTGAATTATATATATAAATATAAAAATGTTATTTATGAATTTTTCCTAGATTATGGCGTGAAAAATTTATCAGTGATAAAAATTGTGTCAAAGCTTCAAAAGTCTTTTAAAAATTTGAAGTTAATTTTAAATATTGTGTAAAAACTTTAAATGTTTATAAGTATTTGAAGTTTATTTTATGTAAGTATTATTTTTAATAAGTTAATAGAATAATTACTAATTTAAGTAATAAGTCATTGAATATTTTCATTAAACATATTTATTTGTAATAAATAATTAAAAACAATGTTCATTATTTTTAATGAGTAATTTAAGGGAATTTTAACAAACTCTAACAAAAAAAAAAAATATATAATAACAAATTTAATTTTACAAGAAAAAGAAATAATTAATTTTTTTGCAAAAAAAATTATTTCCCTTTCTTTTAAAATATAATTCATTTATCTACTTTTTGTTTTTAATTTATATTTTTTTTTCTTTCATTACAAAAGGGGTAAAATATTATAAAATTATTGAGTGTAATTTATTTATTTACAGTTGTTAATTGTAAATAATAGTAACGTAACTCTAAAATTAATGTATTGTGACGTTACGGAAGTTTATAAAAACTAAACTAACATTTAATAATTAGTCCCCTCGTGTTGCTTAGCTCGCCGGTTCCAGGGTTTAGATGAGGGTCGCGTAACTCAGGCAATTCCTTATTTAATTCGACTTAGAATATAAGATATTCAAACGGACTGGTTAACAGATAAATAATCAGCATTGTCAATTTAACTATAACTTTATTCATAAAACTCGGTAGGCAAGATAAATCATTAATCTCAGATAAATTACATTTTAAACAGAAGCAAACGTATTCATGTAATATCTTAAACTTAGTAGAATTTTAACAATTATTCAAATATATCAACGTAATAATAATTATCTTAGATTATACGGTGTGACGAGACGCGTTTCTTTCCCCAATGAAACTTCCCAGTTTTACAATTTTACTCGCGGTTACGATTCTACGGTCGCTATTAACCTCCGCGCCTCCCCAACTAACAACCGGGTGAAGCCCGCGTTGTATAAGAATGTCCGAGACTCGTCTTCTCTAAGAGTGATACTCCAAGTTTCAGAGTCTCGCCCTAGATTGTACGGAGAAGGTAATACACTTCTCCACGCACAAATCGGCCTAGATGTTCGTCAGCAAACGTGACAGGGTATTTACACCCTTCTACAACCGTTTAATAAACGACGTAGTGCGAAAATAGAAGAGCCAATTCCTGATTCTTCTATGTGTTGTGTCAGCTTGATCCGGTGATACTCAGATCGAGAGCTAGATTGACTAGACGGTGCTGAGAAATCACTTATAAGCACTCTAGCACCACTGATCACCTCGGAGAAACTCGGCCGGCGCGGCGTCCACCTAGCGGCAGACTTCGAACTATTCTCCCCGCTCTAGTCGATATCTCCACTCCTCGCGTACTCTCTCTCTCTCTCAACCTAACGCGCTCGTCACATTTATTGATTTTTTCGCGTACTCGTCACAGTATTTACTAAAATCTTTTAATATTGAATGAAATTCTTTATTTTCGCAAAAAAAAAATTATTTCTCTTTCTTTTAAAATAAAATTTATTGTTATATGTTTTTTTCTTCTCAAAACAATAAAAATTAATTATTTCTCTTTCTTGTAAAATTAAATTTGTTATTATACATTTTTTTTTTGTTAGAATTTGTTAAAATTGTCTTAAATTACTTATTAAAAATAATGAAAATTGTTTTTAATTATTTATTAAAAATAAATATGTATTATGAAATATTTAATTACTTATTACTTAAATTAGTAATTATTTCATTAACTTATTAAAAATGGTACTTACTTAAAATCAAGTTCAAATACTTAAAACTTTCAAAGGTTTTACACAATTTAAAAAAATTAACCTCAAATTTTTAAAACATTTAAAGTTTTAACAAATTTTTTTATCACTGATACGTTTTTTACACCATAATTTAGGAAACATTTATAGATAATATATTTATATTTATATAAATAATTCACGTTTTATAATTAATGTATATAAAATGTTTTTCGTACATTGGCTTTTCCTTGTTGGCTTTTTCTGGTTGTCAGACCTGACCCAAGCTTGGTTGCCAGGCCTGGCCCATGCTTTGTTGCCAGACCTGAATCACGCATCGAAAAAATCAATAAATTTAATTTAAAAAAATTTTATTATTATTTAAATACTAGAGTTTGTGATTATTAACGTTTAAACTATTTAAGTGAGGTAAATGACGTGAAATAAACTCGGTGAAAAATCTGCTGGGCTCTGGGCGCGAACTGTCGTCCTTCTGATTGCTGGGTCTGAACGCTGGCTACTGGACGAACCTACTAATGTTGAATTGAAACTTTTATATGTTCTACTTATTCATTTTACTACAACCCCTCGGTCTTATGAAATATAAAGAGCAATTTAATTAATATTTTTGATTAAGAAAAATATAAATAATAATTTCGTATTATTTATATTATAATTACATAATTTTTTAAAATAAAATTTATTAAATTTAATTGATTATTTATCAAAAACCTAGCTTAATTATCTTACTCTACCACCATTATTAAAAATAACATTTATTATAGAAATTCATGAGTTATTTCTTAATTAAATTAATTTTTATAAGTAAAATTATGAAATTACGGTTGTTAATTGCAAATTATAACGAAATGACAAATGTATTAATTCTTAATTGTTAATAATTTTAATCAGGATGTTAAAATATTTATTTATTAAAACTTATTTTAATTCAAAAATAAATAATTATTTATTTAAAAAACCATAATAATAAGATGATTGAATAATTAATTAAAAAACTAGATTAGCCAATCTTGGCCCAAGGATGGGAAACTATAGGTATCCCGAACTTGGATAATCCTACCTTGGCCCAAGTCTGGGTTGCCATTGAATGATCAAGGCAGAGGAACCTAGTCTTGGCTTAAACTCGGATAATCATTGGGTCGGCCAAGGCTAGGTTACCCAGTCCTGGCCCGAACCTGAGTTACCATTGAATGGCCAAGGCTAGATTACTCAGTCCTGGTCCAAGTGTGGGTTTCCGTTGGATGGCCAAGATAAGAGAAGCCGGTCTTGGCCCAAGTCCGGGTAATTATTGTAATGGCCAAGGCTAGGTTATCCAGTCCTGGTCCAAGCCTGGGTCACCACTGAATGGCCAAAATAGGGGAACCCAGTCCTGGCCCAGACTTGGGTAATGATTGGAATAGCCAGGATTGAGTAGCCTTTCTTGACCCAAGCATGGGCCAATATAGACGTGCCAAAGCTAGGTCCCCCAGTGCTGAGCTAAGGACGGCCCCTTTGTTCAACTCTGGCAGCTCTTGCATGGGGTTGCGAGGGTATATATTTATAGTTATTGTTCACTTATTATTAATTTTTCTATCGACGATAAAGTATTCGGTATTTTTCTGGGATTCGAACCTGGATCCTTCTGCGTATCAGTTGAAGCTTGTACCACTCTGCCAAACCATGGATTTAATCGTTGGGACTATATAATAGGTTTATATATTGATCTTAGAAATCTCAACAATCATTACGTTTATATTGATATTTTACATGGTGTTTGAGTAGTTTGTTTTCTAATAGGGAATCAGAAGTTTTTTTTATTTTCAACAAATTAAAAAAATAAAATTTAAACTTAAGTTCAACTTATAATTTAAACTTAAGTTTTATCATATATGTTTATACCTGATCATATCTGATTTCATATGTGTTAAACATCGTGTAAAGAATTTTCAGGTCTCTTTATACCTGACTATATCTGATTTCATAAAAGTTAAACAACTTGTAAGAAATTTAATGAGTTGGACATCATTGAAAAATTTTTATGGTCCTTCATGTATGATCATGCATAACCATATATAATCTTATATGGATTGTATATTGGTTAAAATTTTTCTGTTCCTTTAATTTTTTGCGCAAGAACATATGTTCATATATGTCATTACATAATCATTTATGATCTTATGTGGACTGACCATAGAGTAAAAATACTTTATGTTGTATCATACATGACCATAGGGTGTGTCATTTCAGAGCAACATTTTTTTTTTTAAGCGCATGGGAAAAAAAATCATAGTTCAATACAAAACAAAAATTTTCGCGCAAGAAAAAAAAATTCTATGTCGATTACAGACCTAGCTCATTGAAAAAAACGATTTCCCGTTTAAATAACACGGGAAAATTTTATTTTCAACTTTGAGTATTTTTAACTCGTTAACTAATCAATAGATCGAATAGACTAATACATATTTTTGTAGGAAATTGTACGCGCTACAAAAAAGGTCTCTTATCATTTTTTGATAAACCTATCTGTTCAAAAGTTATCGGAGTTCGAAGTTAAGCTCTAGTAAATTTAGAGATCTTTTTACTTTTCCGGTGAAACTATCAGATTTATCACAAAATGTCACAGGATCTTTTTTATTGGAAACTTTATTCTCTTCAAATTATAATGTATAAAATTTTTTCAAATTCCGTAATGTTTTCTAGTTATTTTCATTTCAATGTTGAGCTCTTTAAATCGAACAGTACTTTTTTAAGAGCTTGAAATTAAAATAAAAATAACTATAAAACAATGCGGTACTTGAAAAAATATTACAAATAATAATTTGTGGGCAATAAAATTTCCAATAAAAAAGATCTTATGACATTTTGTGATAAATCTGATAGTTTCACCGGAAAAGTGAAAAGATCTCGAAATTTACTAGAGCTCAACTTCGAACTCCAATAACTTTTGAACAAATAGATTTATCGAAAAATGATAAGAGACCTTTTTTGTAGCGCGTGCAATGTCCTACAAAAATATGTGTTAGTCTATTCGATTTATTGATTAGTTAACGAGTGAAAAATACTCAAAGTTGAAAATAAAATTTTCCCGTGCTATTTAAACGGGAAATCGATTTTTTCGATGAGCTAGGTCTGTAATCAACATAGAATTTTTTTTCTTGCGCGAAAAGTTTTTTTTTGTGTTGAACTATGATTTTTCTTCCCACGCACTTAAAAAAAGAAATGTTGCTCTGAAATGACACACCCTAATGACTGTATATTATCTTATATGATTTGGGTATAAGTTAGAAGAAATTTCTTCACCTTTATATATGGTCATATATGAACATGTATGAATCATATTTAAACCATATTTAATCATATATGATTCAAGTATGATTTTATATGGTCATATGTAATAATACATAGCTAGATATGAACTTTTTTTCCCGGGAAAACATTATTTTTATTGAAAATTTTTCATTATTAAACGTCTCTCGTATATATTTCACAAACATTTTTTTTTTTTTTTTTTTTTTTTTTTCAAATTAACAGCAATCAAATTTGACACTTTCATACGAATTAAAGATGGCCGTCATAGAACAAAGCTTGCGGTGATTTTTGTAAACATATATTTTTATCTAATGAAATTTTATTAAATACTAATAAAATTTCATTCAATACTACACGGAAAGAAAATTATAGGGAGTATTCCTACACAGAAAAAACAGTTAACTTGGTTCAAGAAAATTATTGTCTTCCGAATTTTCATTCTTGATCCAATGAAAATAAAATACTTGATTCAAAAACTTTTTTTTGGTTCAAGACAGTAAGTTCTCTTGCTCCAAAAAAAGTTATTTTTGAAGCG
Organism: Microplitis manilae; assembly: GCA_030273425.1. Lineage (NCBI taxonomy): Eukaryota > Metazoa > Arthropoda > Insecta > Hymenoptera > Braconidae > Microplitis > Microplitis manilae. The sequence continues at coordinate 19,344,705 of CP092728.1, forward strand.
AAATTGAAAATTTCTTGGTTTAAGAAAAGATATCTTGGTTAAAGAAAATAAGTCATCTCTGGCCAAAGAATCAACGTTTTGAACGAAAAAAAGTTTAACTTCGGCCAAGAAACTTTTTCTTGCTCCAAGAAAAAAAATTTCTTACTCCAAAAAATCAAAGTTTTAAACGAAAAAAAGTTTACTTAGACCAAGATATTTTTCCTTGTCCCAAGAAAAAAATTTCTTGCTCCAAAAAATAAACTTCTTTTGATTGAAAAAAAAGAAATCCTTGAGCCAAGAAAAAATCTCTTGGTGCAAGAAAAAAATTCTCTTGTTCCAAAAAATAAATTGCTTAAGTGAAAATAAAAGTTGCTTGGGCCAAGAAAAAAAAATTTCTTGCTCCAAAAGTTTGCTTCTTTAATAGAGACTTAAATTTTTCTCAATCAAAAATTTATTCTCTCTACAAAAGATAGACGTGTTGATTCTTTTTGTTTTTTTTTTTTTTTTTTTTGTCTGACACGTAATTTTTTGTATTTTCATTTCGCAAAAAATGTTTCAAGTAAACATTAATATGAAATATTAAAGTTATGATGTATTATAGGATATACTATGGTACAATTCAAAAAGGTACTTGCAACTCGGTCGAATGACAGAGTGCTTGAATGAAATCGTACTGAAATTCGGAATTTAACAATTCTAGAATATTTTTCGTACCAGGGACACACTACAAATTGTAGGCGCAATCTAGTTGCGAGCACCGAACTACTCCCGCTGCTACTGCCTAACACCGGTGATTGTCCCTCTCTCCACATCGATCTTTTCTCCCAAGAAATTTTTTCTCTTGGCTTAAGCAACTTTTGTTGTCTTGGTCGGAGAATACAAAAATACTTGCGTGAAAAGAATAGTACTTGTTCCGAGAAATTTTACTTTCTTTAACCAAAAAAATGCAATATTGCTATAAAAAAATAATGTATCTTGCTCCAAAAAAAATATCTCTTACTTTAAGAAATATAAACTCTTGAAACAAGTGAAAATTTTTTGATTTAAGCGTAAAAATATGTTAACGTGAGAAAAAAAATTTTGATTCAAGATAAAAGTTTGAAGATAATCGTTTACTTGGGGCAAGTAAATTTTTATTTTCCGAATCGATCAAAAAAAATTTCTTGAATCAAGAATATTTTCTTTGATTCAAGTTAACTGTTTTTTCTGTGTATGCATTATAGGAATGGTTCCTATAATGGTATAGGAATTGTACCCATACTATTATAAGAATGGTTCCTATATATTATAGGAACCACCCCTATACCATTATGGAAACCATTTCTATTCTATTATAGGAACTATTCCTATAATAGTATAGAAACCATTCCTATAATTATAGGAATGGTTCCTATAATTCATGAGAATGGTTCCTATAATATTATAGGAACCATTCCTATAATAGTATAGTAACCATTCCTATACTATTATAGGAACTATTCCTACAATATTATAGGAACCATTCCCATAATAGTATAGTAACCATTCCTATACTATTATAGGAACTACTCCTATAATAGTATAGTAACCATTCCTATACTATTATAGGAACTATTCCTATAATAGTATAGGAACCACTCCTATACTATTATAGGAACTATTCTCATAATAGTATAGGAACCATTCCTATAATATTATAGGAACCATTCCCATAAATTATAGGAACCATTCCTATAATTATAGGAACTATTCCCATAATGGTATAGGTATCATTCCCATAATTATAGGAACTATTCCTATAATTATGGGTAATATTCCTATATCTATAGGACGTGTTCCCATAATTTATGGTCGTCATTCCTATACTGGTATAGGATGAAATTTCACAAAATTATAGGAACCATTTCCATAATTTTCTTTCCGTGTAATAAAATTTTATTAAATGCTTATGAAATTTTATTTTTGATAAAACTCTCATTTATCTCTCCACAATCTAATCTATTATTATAAAATAAAATTCATACTTATATGTAATTAAAATTTATTAATATGTAGTAATGTTTTAGAAAAAATTCTAATACGTGTTTTTGTTCCTGGCGAATAAACTTGTCTCTAAGTGTAGTTACCAGAGTCAAAAAGACTTTCGTAATAGGCAATAACACTTATAGTCACATATACGATCATATGGTAGCTTATTCATTGGTCTATTATAGAGATATTTATCGAAATTTCAAGCGCTAGGTAGTGTTATCTACTGAATAACTGTATGTCTAGCTTAGTTCTCTCAGGACAATATCTGTTTAACTATAGCTATAATTACCCAATTGATAATCCTAACTCCGTGTTGATGTTTTATATTTGATTTCGAATAAAAAAAACTTGATTTTAATCTATAATATTAAAGTATGTCAAGCGTATCGTTTAATCTAGATTTATGAGAATTCAATAAAATTTCAATTTGTAAACCAGCTGACCCTGTAGGCTAGCTTCGAAACTTCTTGCTGTCTCCGAGCTTTGAAAGCTCCAAGACACCAATTTACGTTATTTAGCCCTTTGATCTTTACAGTTTCAGTATGTTGTCTTTTTTAATCCTTCGCGGCCACATGGAGTAACTCATTACCCCACGCTGAAAAACCTAGTTGTACAAGATATATGGGTGTTTTTAAGACTTCTAACCGATTGTTCCATGTTTTTTAAAGAGTTCTTTGACGTTTCTAATAATTTTTATCAGTCAATTTAAAGATGGCGTTCTAAAAACTGGTCATATATGTGACCAGTTTTTCAGCTCCCTATATAATGAAGTCACATCTCAAACATGTCTACTACCGGCAAATGTTGTTGCTTGTATCAATTTCGAACGTCTTAGATTGTGTGGCCGCTTAGGGTTAAATATCTTTGCCTCAATTGATTTCTTTTAGCCCTGATTCAGAAATCTAATTTGGAATAATTCAAACACGGTCCAAAACAATTCAAAGTTGGTAAAATTGACTATATATAGGTATATACTTTAACATGGATTGAACCATTCCAAATTAGATTTCTGAATCAGGGAGGTTAAACAAGAGAGAAAATTAATTATTCTTTACATTGTGAAAAAAAATAATTTTTGTAAAAACAATATTTTCTGGAAAAGTAAATCAATAAAAATTATTGCATTATTAGTTCGCATTTAACACGAAGAATAATTTTTTTGACATAAGAAAATCGAAATCTATTTACACAATTCTATAATCAAGCCTATTATATTGTGGCCGAAACGCAGTTTTTTTTTTAAGATTACAAAAATCATTTTAAATGAAATTTATCACATTTTTACACCAATAAGATATTCGATTGAAAACTTCTAATAATGTAATTCTTTGTAGGTTACAAATACATTGTTTTTAAAATTATTTTGTTCTCTTAGTGTACATAGAAATGCGTTATACTTAATGAAAAAAATAAATCTTATAAAGTCGCTCTTTCTGTCTTCTAGCCAATAGTTTGATCTTTTTAGAACAGTTAACAATTAAAAACCAACTTTTCCATAAAAATAGCGAGCAAGATGTTAAAAAACAATTTGGAAATCATTGATAAATCAGCCGAAATCATTGTATGGTTCTAATCTACGATAAGATATGTAGTGAACCGTAAAGACATGTATTCAAGGTGGTGAGTTGAAAATGAAATATTTTTTGTTTTAATAAAAAACAACTAAAGATGTGCAGCGCATTTAATTAGAATTTACGAAATATCAAATTATTCATATGAAATTAAATATTCCTATTTGATTCGAACCACTATTATGATGAACAGGATATCCCATTGTTTTTAATATAAATTGAGAAAATTCCATTCTTCGTAGAAATGATATTAGAAAATTGTCGATGTATTTACGATTTATTATTCAACAATATTTATTTTACGAAAAAAACCTTTACCTTAATAAATGGATTTAATAAAAGAATTTGCTAAACTGCAATATAAAATAATCGCGACAAAGAGAAAAAAATTGAAACAATTGATGGCTACAATCATAAAAATAAATCGATATAATTGGAGTCATGTGGTACATATTTATTAAACTATGTGTTTGTTAATCCCGTTATGAGTAAAAATTTAGTAGAAATTTTTTAATAAATACTAGATTTTATTATAAAAAAAATATTTTAAAATTAATAATTTCACTATGAAGTACGCTTATTTATATAAATGAGCATGATATTTAGAAAGAACGAAACAAACAAAATTATAATTTAAATAATAAAGAAAGGATTCTTGTATTGAGATGAAGATGGTTATTTAAAAATTATAGCAAGTTTATTAAGAGATATTTTTTTGATAGTGATTTATCAATGTTGTTGTTTATCTCATCGCTTATTTTGTTATCACATTAACTAAAAAATTAATAACTTGACTTCAATATTATTTTTTTACCAAGAACTTAATTGTGTACTTGCAAGCACATAATTTATTAAGGAATAGTTTAAACCCAACATTGAGTCGATTTGTTAATTTATTGATTTTAAATTATTTATTTTAATTCAAGAAACTAGTGCTGTCAATTGTTACGTATGAATCTTCGTAAGCACGATAACTCTCGAAGGAAATACTTAATCGGTCTATTTTTTTTTTTATTATCTTTGTATTTTTGATCACAAGAACCCTACACAGAAAAAAAAGTTATCTTGAGTCAAGAAAATATTTTTGAAGACCACCGTTTTCGGGAACCAAGTCAAGATTTTCTTGAGCTAAGAGAATTTATCTTGGTCAGATAAAATTACTACTTTACCTGAGAAAGCTTAGGTCTCCAAAAAAATTTTCTTGAATTAAAAATATTTACCTTCAACCAAAAATTTTTTTTTTTCTGTGTAGTGAAAATTACTGTCTAAATCTTTTTAGTTTAATTGTAATTAATTAAAAACGTAAAACTGATTATTCACGAAAAGTTTAACGGCCATTTTTATTTTTACTATTGTTATTATTACAAAAGTAAATTTTTTTTTCTTTTTTTCTTCCCATCAACTACTGGTAGCAGCACTAGCGTAAAACAGTAGGACTGAAAAAAAAGCGACATCTACAACAAAAATGCGGGATATTTAGAAGAAATTTTAATAAAAAAAAAAAAAAAATAAAAGTAATGATTAAAAATAAAATGAGTGATTGAGGTGTGCAATTTTGGATTTTCCAACATTTATTTTTTGTTTATTAAAATCTTTATCGATTTACTTTCGAAAATTCTGTTTATCGTTGTTATCATTAAAGTTCAATATAGGTATTTCATTATCATCGACGAATTATATAAATAAACAGGTACCAAATCTTGAAATAAACACTATTTAAGCTTAGCTTAACCCTTTCCCGGTTGACCTTGAGTCCCTACTCTCAATTTGAATTGTACGTCTTCGTTTTAAAGCGAGAGAGCGCTAGCCTGTTAAGAAGAGAAGGGGCAGAAAAAATAGTAGAAGGGGGCGCATGCATGCACTACTACGATCAAACCTTCACTCACACGACTAAACCGTTACTCACACAGCCTTAACAACGAACTTTGATTGGCGCTACCCCCGTAGAGCTTACACCGATTCATTTCGATTCACACTTTCGGTAAAGGGTTAAATTAAAATCCTAATTTAACCAATTTTAAATGCGTTATTCTATTTACTAGAGAATACTTAGAATATTTTTCAATTTAAAAACAGTTTGAATTTGGTTTACTTACTCTTTATAAACAAAAAAATGTCATCAGGCAGTCCGAATGGAAATTAGATTTTTCGGGAGATTTAAAAAATCTATTTTTTTACTTCAAATTTTAAAGTTAGTCTCACTGTCCGGATAGATACACTTACCGTATCTTCAGTCATAAACTAAAACCATTATTAAATGAAATGCAATTTTATTTTTTCTTACAAATAATGTCTTATATTCTCCGGATACCTTCTAAAAATATGATGTTTCATATTGCCTTAGGTTTCTTTATATCATTTAACTGTGGAAAATATTTTTCGTTGGGGTAAAGACTTTTTCGTAATAACTCACAGTTATAAAAAGTAGGTCAAAAGGGGTAGAATAAAAGTGCCTGGTTACGCTTATAAATTAATCGATTGAACACTTAATTCACTCTGATATTTTAAGATACAGGTAAAAATTTAATTTTTTTTCTTTTTAACATTATAATTGATCAAAAATAAATTACACATATTTTTTTTTATATTTAATAGTTACGTTGAAGTTGAATGGCTTTTTTTATAAATTCTCATACTTAAAAAATTATCTTGTTTGTGAGTAATTAATAAAATCCATTGAACGTTAATTGTACTGGCTTTTTGTTAGTCAAGTCGTTTATATAATAAATAAATCAGATGAAAACAATAAGAAACAATTCTTGATCGTGCAATCTGTGGAGTTTCTAAATTAAATTATAAATGTAAATAAAGTTTTTGATAATTTATAAAAACGACTGAATGAATTATTGTATCCTTTATTTCTTTGAATCTTCAAATATTTTAAATTATGAATCCAAACAATTATAATAATTATATATAATAAAATTCTTTATGAGCTATTCACTCTTCAGCAATATTATTTTGGTTATATTTTTGAACTAAAAATAAATTGTATTAATTACAAATTGAGTCATAAACAGAAGAAACTGATGTTTTAAAAATGTCAAAGATTGCGACTTGGACATGAAAAATGATCTGATTGTCAAGTCCATTTTTGTGTGAAAACTGGTATAAGTTATGTACTGTACTCACCTAAATTCACTGGTTAATTTATTGAATAAAATACGACATATTTTTGATACTTGTCATAGGTACACTTGGGAGAAGGAATTGCAGTTTGTGAAGAGCAATTAAAGGCAGTGAAGTGGAGCGACTATAGAAAATTAACACGAGGACTCGCAGCGATACTTTTTAGTCCTACTGAACTCGCTACATGTTCTGTCACTGGGCAAAGATGGAGTCGAGCGGGAACAGCGACTGAAAGACCAGTTAAACCTGCACTTGATCGAGCAAAAGTTCAAGCTATTATATGTACGTATTTTTTTTTTTTTTTATATATTTAATGTGAAACTATTGGGGGGGGGGGGGGGGGGGGGGCAAAACGGGGTGCTTAAAAAAATACCAAGTTTTCGAGGACTAAAATACATTAAATCTTTTTTTTTTTTTTATGATAATCAAAGTAAATAGAAAAAAATTTTCTATTACTGCTAAAAAAAATAACAAATATTTCATTTTTGTGGTCAAAATGGGGTACCCCCTAAAGAAGATAAAAAAAAATTTCTGGATTTGAAATGAATTTGATTTTATTATTACTTTTTTGCAAGTAATTTACATGAAGAAAAATTATATTTTGCATTATTATTGGATACAAAAGAAGAAAAACAAGTTTTTGATAGTTTTCACCATAAAACAAAAGTTACTAATATTTTTCAATTTACAATTGATTTTTCAAAAAGTTTAACAAAAAGAATTCTAAATAACGCTCAATTATATTTACAAAAGTGATTTTAGAATGGTTAAAAACCATTTAAAATATAAAATTTTGTTTTAATAACATTTCGGGGGTACCCCGTTTTGCAAACCCTACCCCCTTTTGCCCCCCCCCCCTTTCCCGTATATCAACTGATTTTTATTTGCAAAAAAATATTTTCAAATTTCTAAATCTGTCAACCTTTCAATACAGAAGTCAATTTTTAGCGAATAGATGTTATTAAGATCAGTCGAATCTTCATTCAGTTTTAAAAATCCATTTTTAGGTAGTTATTTTTAGGCGGGTTGAAGCTATAATTGCTTATTTAGGTGTTACTTAAGCCTTAGTAAGTCATAATTGTATACTACAAATATAAATTATGCTTGATTTAGCGATCTTGTTTGTTATTTTTCAGTTTCGTGCTACACTGCACTAAATGACATATTATTCATTTCATTCTATGTATTGACTCTTAAGTCAACCACCAAAACTTAAGGTATATGCCTATTTGCAATAATGTTTGTAGTTTTGTCCTAAGTACGTTAACGGACTCGTCAGTAAGGCTATGTTAACGCACTCTTGCCTTATACTACATCTCTTACTAGTACGCGCCGGCGTAAAACAGTGTTGTGGGCTTTAGCTATACACTATACTAGCAAAGGGAGGCGGATGCCGTCCGAACTACTTGCAACAAAATGTTAGGTGAGCTGTTGTACACCGTAAAAGTATTGAAATAATACAAAATATGCCGATTTTCCACTATTACAAGAGTTTGAAAAGTTTTAAACTCTTAGTTAGACTTTTTTATCACCATCGTCCTTCTTACGGTATTATATAAAATTACTTATATTTATTAGAAAAATTTATTTTTGAAAACTTTCATGATTTTATGTTATTTTTATCAATTTGTACACTTTAATTGCAAGGTTCGGATAGATATCTAGTGTTTAAGACAAAAAATACGTACAGAAAATTTAATTCGCCGTGTAGCTGAACACGTGGAAAAAATTTAAGTATAGATCTTCAAGGTTTAAGTACTTGGAACTTTCATAAATGTTGTGAGCCCTGATTCCACACAATTACACATTTTTAATAGATTTCATCAACGATAATTATAAAATGATATTTTTCCCTTTCGAATTAAAAATTAAAAATTAATTTTCAAAATCGAAAAAGCTGTCATTGCAATGTTCCATGAACTTTATTAATTATTTTTGATTAGGGGTGTGCGAGAATTCAGAATTTTAAAATAACTGTTGCCCTTGTAGGAAAAAATTATTTACGACGAGACCATTCTTGGTAGAATAGTGGGTTACCGAGCCTCAGTTTGCCAGTCTTTGCTCAAGAGTTAGACAATCTCCGACTACCGAGCCTTGATTTGCTAGTCTCGGCTTACGAGTCAATTTTCTATCAAATTTATTCGAGTTCACTAATAATTTTATTTTTATTTGAATTCAAATAACTTTAAGCAGTAAATATTATGATTTTATGTTATTTTAAAATTTCACGTATCTTATAATTATAAGATAGCTAAATAGCAAATAGTCCTTTAAAACCTCCGGCTTCGATGAATAGCCTCACAGCCTAGTGGATAAGAGACGCCTAGCAGCCATAAAGGACCAGGTTCGAGACCCAGCAAATGCAAAAAAAAATTATTTCCATCGATCTACTCAATTTCTCTATGTTCAAAATTACCTCCATATATCACCATCACGTACACGATTAACGATAAACTTTTTTTTTCTTTTTTTTTAACCCTAGACTGGTCAACAAACGCGACCTAACGACTTTGGTCAAGTGATGAGGGAATCGCCGCAATGCTTTTGAGAGTGCGACGTTGCCTGATCGCTCTGGCTGTTAACTATTGATGTATTATTTCCGGCGGGAATATTGTAAAAAATTCGAACATGAAAAAAAATTTTCAACTTTATTTTTATTAATTTTAAACTCTGTTTAAAACAATTAGTTATTTAAACAAAGTTAACAAGCTTATTTTTAAATTAAATTTAGCTAGTATTTAATTTTATTTAACTTAAAAAAAACTCAACTACTTTTTTTATAAATAACAATATCACGTAAACATAGGTTAATGTCTTCGGCAGTAAATATAAATATTTTAATAGTGGACAGAAAAGAATGATTTAATAAATTTATTATAAATTAAATCAAGAAACCAATTAAAAAATTATTTTCTTAGTCGCTGAGTCTTTCAAAATGTTTATTAATAAAAGTAAATATTTGCCTCCACATAACCTTTCAAACACAATAACAGCCGGTAACAGTCTGCGCATGAACATGAGAAGTAGGAAAGAGGGGACATACACCAAAGACGGCAACGCCGCAAGTGAAAATCTACTAACGACTCTGGTCAAGTGATGAAAACAGTCCCGCAAATCCGTCACTTTTTTTTTTAGAATTTTTTTTACAGCAACTTTATGTTTTTAAACATGCTCAAAAAAATTGTTAAAATATTCTAAAATGTTTGAAGAACAAAGTCAAATTTTTTCAAACCTTTTTAGTGGAAAATGTAATTGTAATAAAAATAATAGAATCAAGTGCGGCGTCACGCTCATACGTTGACCAGTCTAGGGTTAATTTACTTTTAACAAGTAAGGTAAAAGCCTCCATTATTGACAGGGCCCCTACTACTGACATATTGTTTTAATTTATTAATTTTTTAATTAACTGTATAAATAATCATATTGCTTAATACTTCTTATCAATTTTTTGATATTTTTAAATGGAAAAATAGTTCAATTTTATTTCTGGGTATCAACTATTCGCTGTAAAAAAAATGTATTTTCCCGAGTAGACCACCATCGCTAGAATGTTTTAAATTTCTTAACGATTTGGTTTAGTGAGATTGTATTTTTAGGAACGGATTTCCCTATACAGTTCTAATGTGAGTGTATCAGTAAAAATTATTTCAGGTTATTTATAGCCTAAATAACTCCAGAATCATTGATTTAGACTGATAAATCTTAATCATCATTTAAAAATATTGGGTGTCAATAGTCGGTACATAAAAATTTACATGTGTCAACTAGCGACAGGTCACAAGCTAAAATAACTTAACCTCGTTAACATACATATCGATATATTTATCTTAACATGTTATGTAGTAATTTCATAATAAATAAAACATTTAATAAAAAATTGTCGAAGCAAGAATAGTGTCGTCGAATTTATAATAAAATAAAACTGTGTCCTAAATGAATTTTTAATTGTAGTTATCGTTTTTTGCCGTTTTTAATCAAAATATTTATAATTAATTTGAACTTAATTGACGTTAGTCTTTAATCATTTTTTTCTAAACTGCTGCGCATGCGCACTAGACCTGTCAATAATGGGGTCCATAGTATGTCAATAGTTGGCTCTGATACTATTTTACCCTGTCAATAATACCTACACTCGACTTATTAGTTTTAAAATAATATATTTTTGATTTGATTTAATGCTATTTAAGTAAATTAACTTAAATATATAAGTAGAGATATCAATTGAAATGTCCAATGCAAAAAAAGTTGATTATATTAATTTTAGATACGATAAAAAAATTCAAACAATCACAACCATTCTTATGGTGTCGATAATAGGGGCTTTTACCTTAAAGGTGCTTTATTATTCGGCAACAATCTTGGTACAATACTGGCACTCGATATTGGGCCAATACTTAGATGCAGTCTCGGTACAATCCTGGTATTCGATATTGGACCAGGAGAGAGTGTCAGGCTTGGTATGAAGTTATCATCTCGATACTGAAATAAGCTTGGGCCAGGCTTGAACTTCTAGCTTGGCCCAGAATTAGTAAGTATTGGGCCAAGCCTCAACCAAGCCTGGGCTTGCCGTCATTTCCTATAATGGTAATTTTCGCAATTAATCGATTATCATCATTTGCAATTATTTTCATAAATAAGAAATTTATAAATCTGATAAAACATAAGGTAAAAGAACTAGTATCCGATCAGGGAACTCGATCACTCCATGTACTTGTGTATCTACACGGAGAAAAAATATCATAAATTTTATTAAAAAAAAAAAGTTTGGAAAATCCAAATGAGCATGCCTTAAGCGCAATAAAACAATAGAAATGCATAAATGATAGGATTCACATTTAAGGCATGTAATCATTTTCTTATAGTTAATGATAATAAAAAACATGCAGTTATTTATTTATCCTATTAATTTAATATCAATAGCGAACGAAGTTTCATCTTTTATCTTATATGATGAAATTAAATCGATAGCGGAATTTGACTGTTATTTCATTTGAGGCCTTACGGTTACGATTTCATTCTTTACTATTCTTTTTTTTGTTTAAATTTTCCCGCGAGTGGTATTATCTCCTCTGTAAGTCGAACTAAAAAAAAATTTTAACAGATGATAAAACAGTTAGTAATTATACCATCATTTATGTATAGTTTCTGCTTGTTTATAGTTATTCCAATCCTATTTATGAAAAATAATGTATATGGCTGCCGAAATCGCAGAAAAAGTCACCGAACTGACTGTCGGAAAAAATTAACTATATTGAAACGGAATTATTTTGACACGCGATTTTCACAAGGGTTCTAGCAAATTCCCTAAGGAATAAAACAAAAAAAAAATTAAATCGTGAAAATGATTTTTGACAAAGTTGTGCTGTTATCAAGCCCAGTGCTCCTATGAATACCACGCTCTTATTCATTTAATTCGTCAGAAAAACGAGTTTTTTCTGAGAAATTTTATTTAAGCGATAAGAAAATCTTTATAACGTGATCTGTAGTTATTATTATTTATCTCAATACGCTTTTTATACATTTTTTTTTTCGTTTAAATTATGAAAATTACGTTTAAATCGAAATCACGATTTTTAGGCGAGAGTAGAGCATACCTACGCTGCGCTTAAGGCATGCAATATGAGAATAATTACTAAATTTAGATAGTAATTTTGAAACGCTTATGAAAAATTCATAAATTGATAAGTATATTTTACAACTCGTTTAGTATTTTCTTATATACGGGTTATGGAAAATCTACTATATTGTATATTAATTTTTAGTTATATTTAGTAAATTTTACTACCCCGTTTAGTAAATTTTACTATGTTAGAATGGAAATAAATTAAATTAAATTTTGAATAGCTTCTAACTTTTTATTATTGCTATCATTTTGACTATTACTGTTATTTATCTCATCTGTATTAGTGTTTGTTTTAATTTTTATTTTTTAAAAATCATTTGTTGTAACCGAGATTCGAACCCTGATCTCCCACGCGGAGTTCTTTTCTATGTCTGACGGCCCGATGTCTCCTTGAACAAAGGTTTGTGAACTTGTAATACATATTTGTATATTAGGGTGCTTCATTTCAGAGCAACATTTTTTTTTTTAAATGCATGTGGAAAGAATCATAGTTCAACACAAAAACAAAATTTTCGCGCAAGAAAAAAAATTCTATTTCGATTACAGACCTAGCTCATTGAAAAATTCGATTTTCCCATTTAAATAACACGAAAAAAAATTTTTTTTTAGCTTTAAGTATTGTTAACTCTTTACCAAATCAATAGAGCGAATAGACTAATAGATATTTTTTCAGGAAATTGAACGCTCTACAAAAAAGGTCTCTTATCATTTTTCGATAAATCCACTTGTTCAAAAGTTATTAGAGCTCGAAGTAAAGCTGGAGATCTTTTTACTTTTACGGCGAAACTATCAGACTTATCACAAAATGTTATGAAATCTTTTTTGTTGACAATTTTATTCTCAACAAATTATTATTAGTAAAGTTTGTTCGAATTTCGCATTGTTTTCTATTTATTTTTATTTTAATTACAAGCTCTTAAAAAAGTGGTATTGATCGATTTCACGAGCTCGGCATTAAAATGGTAATAACTAGAAAACAATGCGAAATTTGAAAAAACTTTACTGACAATAATTTGTAGAGAATAAAATTGTCAACAAAACAATTCTCATAACATTTTGTGATAAGTCTGATAGTTTCGCCGTAAAAGTAAAAAGATCTCCAATTTTATTTCGAGCTCTAATAACTTTTGAACAAGTGGATTTATCGAAACATGATAAGAGACCTTTTTTGTAGAGCGTTCAATTTCCTACAAAAATATTTATTAGTCAATTCGCTCTATTGATTTGTTAAAGAGTTAACAATACTTAAAGCTAAAAAAAAAGTTTTTTCCCGTGTTATTTAAATGGGAAAATCGAATTTTTCAATGTGCTAGATCTGTAATCGACATAGAATTTTTTTTCTTACATAGAAGATTTTTTCCACATGCATTAAAAAAAAAAATGTTGCTCCGAAATGAAGCACCCTATTGTATATGCTATCCTTACCAACTTTTAATTTTGTCCATACATAGTAGAATTTAATCTATAGATAATATAATCGTGTTAGCAAAAAATACATTACGTATAATAATTTTTAATATTTTTTTATGTAATAATTACTAACCAGTAAATTTTACTAAATATTCTGTAATAATTAAAATACAGAATGTATTTATTCATATCTGTTAGTAAATTTTAATAAAATATTGTAATTTTTACTATGTTTTTTTCTCCGTGTATGTTTAGTAAAATTTAGTAAATATAAATATACAAATACATGAGTCATCAGATACTAGTTCCTTAATCGGGTACGGAATCTATTACCTTAAAGTGACGTGAAAAATTTATAAACTTACGGTCATATATTTTGCATACCCTAGGTGTGAAAGCGTTGAGACACTCACATTAAATTATTTCTTCACTCTTTTGATTACAATAAAATCGGTCAAATTGTATACTAACACAAAGACAATCTATTAAAGAATACTTTCGACCCAATATTAAGTCGATTGATTATTCCGTTAATTAAAAATAAATTATTTTAATCTCAGTGACACGAGTTATCAATCCTGTCTAAAATTTAGTAAACCAAATAACTCTCGATAGATAGAATTAATCGTGCTAATCTGTTTTTTTATTATCTTTGTATTATTGATTATAAAACCCTATTGAAAAACACTATCTAAATCCTTCTAATTTAATTGTAATTAATAAAAACCATAAAACTGATTTTTCACGAAAAATTTAGCTGCCATTTTTATTTTTACTATTGCTATTATTACAAAATTTAATTTAAAAAATTTTTTTTCTTCATAAATTACTGGCAGTAGCACTAGCGTAATAGTTGAATTTAAAAAAGAGTGACATCTAAAATAAAAAGGCGGGATATTTAAAAAAAAATTTTAATAAAAAAAAATAAAATAAACTGAAAATAAGAAATAAAAAAATAAAATTAATAATTTAAAAGTTAAATAAAAAATTTATAATAAAAAGAAAAGAATAAAAGTAATGACTAAAAATAAAATGAGCGATTGAGGTGTGCACTTTTGGATTCTCCAACATTTTATTAATTTTTTCTTATCAAGCGTCAAATATCAATGTATTTTAACTAGCCGAATTATTTTTTTTATTACAATTACGGTTTTCATGAAATAAATATCTTGACATATGATGATGATGATGATGATGATGATGTACATGATAATGATAATGTAGATGTATTAACTAATTAAATTATAAGTACACGGGTTCCGAGCGGCCGAGATTGGTGTATACAGGCATAAGGGTATATCGGGTACTACCATTATAAAGGGAGTTGTTGAGTTCACTCTAATTTTCGAAATTGGAGTACTTAACGAATGTCGACATTTAATCGTTTCAGGAAGCATTTAAGGCAGTTGTCCTGCTATAATATTGTCGAAAAGTTATGAGCTATATGCGTGCTAAAAGTAGGTTAGCTGATAATAAAAATGAGACATTGTTTTTGTCTGATACACAGTTAGAAATTTTGTGTTAAATTCAACACAAATCGTGTGTTGCAAACGGTCTACACAAATTTTTGTGTTAATTCAACACATTGCGTTTGTGTTGATCTTTAACACAAATTTTATGTTTAATTAAATTGAACACATAAAATCTGTTCTTTTGACAGAAAATTTGTGTACATTTAACGGAATATTTGTGTAAACTTAACACGTTTTTCGTGTTAAAATCAACTAATAAACATGATCACATAACCTAACCAACTCAACTATACTGATCTACCCTTAATAGAACTCATGTCAATGTTGCGAACGATTGAACCGGTTAAAAAAGATATGAAAGTTATCTAAATGTAATTGTAAAATGTATATATTTAATTGTAAATAAATTATAATCTAAATTTCCCTGCAGACAATGCTGCTACAATACTTTGCTTGGTTATAGTAATTAAGAATTGCGCGGGAACGTTTAGTCAAACAGCACAAATTTTGTGTCAATTTTCGAATAACACAAGAAATGTGTTACATTCTATATTTTCTAATCATTTAACATACAAAATCTGTTAAAGTAAAATAACACAAACGGGTTGTGTTAAATTAACAGCTTTCTGTGTTAAAAATCAATACAAAAAGTTTAACCAAATAATTTTTTAACACAAATACACAAAATTTCTAACGGTATACTGTATCCGTGAGAAGTTTACCTATACACTACTCATATATACGTACACACAAATACTTTTAAACATTTTCTTAAAAAATAGAATAAAGACCGGTTTTAATGATTTTCTCGGATATTTTATATACCTATTAGCGTTCTGATCTGAGGTGAAAATTCATCCAAATCCTTATTTTGATTACTTGCATCCACTTCTGCCTGAATGCATTTATTTAATTGAACATAATTGTGAATAGAAATTTAAAAAACGCTTGTTCATTTATTATTTTTGATTCTTTAATATTCGAACTTTAATACAAAACATAACTTGTTTTATTCTTAATTTTCTGTTAATTTTTCAAAAGTTTCTGACTATCAGCTTTTTCGATTCGAAACACAAACGTGACTGGAAACGCATACTCTTCATTGCTTGCAATGTTAGTGATCTACACGTTGATTATAATATCTCGAATTAGAGATAGTCGATCGATTTCAAATTTTAATCGTAATCGTATCTTAATACCCTAAATAAGTAATCAAAATTTTGAAATTTTCTGACACTATATTAATCACTCAACAACTACCTTAAAATATTTCACGGTCAATGTTTCAATGCCAAAATTAGTTTTTGGTTTTTAAATTTAATTTTAAGACAAATAATGATAGAAATAAACAGAAAATTTTTAATACATGATGTTTTCAAAACGGACTTTAAAGCATAAAATAACGTCTCTGAGCCTCATGAAGATTTAAAGCTGCATACATATTCCGAACTTCTTACAGATAGTCCTGCAAATTTATGATGTTGAATTTTTAATAGCTATAAAAATACTTGTAAGATTTAAAACGAAAAACGAGTGGCACGAGCAACAGATAATTGATGCATTAATATTTCAACTAGTAATTTTATTGCACTGCAAATAATATGAAACGGTGTGCAAGTTTTCTCATTGATAGCCCCTCTCTGCACTTCTTACAGTTATATATTGCATGCGCCATTACATACTTATAATTTAAGTAGTTAGTCCATCTACATTATCATTACCATCAACATCATCATCATCATCATCATCATCATATGTCAAGATATTTATTTCATGAAAACCGTAATTGTAACAAAAAAAATAATTCGGCTAGTTAAAATACATTGATATTTTAGTTCGTTTTAAAAACGTTGTATACTAAAAATTTTTTAACTTCCCACTAAGAAAATCGAAGATTTTCAAAAAACTCGGGAAGTTATTGTTTTCACCCCAATTTTTGTTTGACATAGAGCTTACGCCTGTGTTGCTTGTTGGGTAAGACCTTTGAGTATTCTCTAGTGTTATGGTTGGCTTCTATAAATTAATATTAACGAAATATTTACTTGATTTGTTTTAAGTTATGATTTACATGTTTAGAGTAATTGCATTGCTTGAACGAATTAAAATACTGATTACGTAAAAGACATTATTAATATCCTCCAATGAAATATATATATTACTTGTACTACCTTAAGAATGTACGCGCATGGTGATGAAATTGGATGAAGGTTCAATATTTAACCATTTGTAATTTTAGTTTTCCCTTTTTTTTTCTCTCGCACCTAAGTGGATGAATAGCACTATCTTTCTTGCACTTGTACTACAAATAAGAATTTTCAAAAAATGTCAACGTACACGGAAAAAAAATTCCTGTTGCAGCAATAGGAAACAATCCTGTTGCAGCTACAGGAAAATCCTGCAGTAGTAACAGGATTAATACTGTTGTTGCGACTTAATAGTAAAATATAGTTACGCAGTAAAAAATTTTGCGTCATTGCGTCAAAAAACTTAGTGTTAAAAATTTTTGTGATAAATATTTAACACTTTTTTGTGTTGATGTAACAGAATAAATATTTAATGTACACATAAAACTATTAAATATTCAACACTAAGTTTTTTGACGCAATGACGTAAAATTTTTTACTGTTTAACTATATTTTACTATTAAGTCGCAACAACAGTATTAATACTGTTGCTACAACAGGATTTTTTCCTGTTGCAGCTACAGGAAATTTTTTCCCGCATAAATTGCTGAATTATAAAGTAGATCGAACCTCGGGCTTTATTGCGTTTAGAGTTTTTCTTTGTAAAAAAAAAATTAGGATAAAAGTAACAGATACCCGTCACTAAAATAAGAGATAAATAAAACAAAAACTAGAGATACATCGTTCATCCCTTGTTTGTAATTTTCAAATAAAGTACTTAATTCGATTAATTCACTGCCAAACTAAACAGATCGAGTAAATTTGTTTATGAACATTGAAGTCATTGACATATTAACACGTTGAAAGTATGAGGAACTCTGAAATTCGGGAAGTTATTGTTTTCGTCACGAATTTAGAAAACCAAGTTTCCACCAGGTGCCGACGTTTTTAGGTCCTAGGAATCTATTATGGCTATTTTTAGAATGATGTCAGAATGTGCGTGTGTGTAAACTTTAATAACTGTTAATGAATTAACCGATTTAGATATTGCGATAATCGAAAAAGTTTGTCAGTCGTCATTCTTTCTGTGACTTGATGAATCTATTCCCAAATTAAATCAGCTTTAGAACTTTAGAACTCGACAAAACGTGTTGTTTGCCGCAAGAACTATCTCAATCAGTTAATTTTTTCGAGGGATATCGTTAGAGGAAAAAATCGTAACAATCGTTTTTTGTTTTTAATATCTCTGAAATGACTATCGATCAGTTTCAAAATTTAATCAGTTTTAAATCGTTTTGTAGTATTTTTGATTTTAAATTGTTGTAGTGTAAGGCAAGACACGTAAATAATTTTGAGCTTGGTAAGCACAAAAGTGTATTTACAATGTTTACAATGATGTTTTAAAACTCGAATTCGAGCTTCTCAAGCTCGAAAACAGCAGGAAGTTTTGGGGCTGGCCCGCAGCTTCAACGTTTTTCCAGATTTTTTTGTTAATTATCAAAGCTTAAAAATTCAAAAGATATTAACAGAGAAAGTATCAATTTAGTTTAATAAAATTTATTCAATATAAAAGTTTTTTTTTAGTTGAACAGTATAATAAATCATCTCACTAAAATCATTCATTTTTTGTATTTTAAACTAAACCAAAATTTTTTTAATAGTAGTTGTTATTTTAAAGCATGGTTTACAAAATAATTAATCATCAATTCAAAAGAATCGCAACAATGCAATAAAACAAATATTTAATCAATAGTGAACAAAGCTTCACAATTTAAATGGATACATAATACATTTTTCATTTTTCTTCACTGTGTTTTATTACTTTTCTAAAGTTTCGTTGCTATTATTCTTTTCAATAATTCTTTCATCCTGAGTTTTCTCAAGTTTCTTAAATATAATTGTATTATTCAACGATTTTTTTCTTTAAAAGATCAACATTTCAATTCTTTATTTACCAATTAATATATCATAAACATAATGACGTTTTATATTAAATTGATTACGTTCATTATTTATTTTAATTCATCATAAACAACTGAAATATATAATAATTTCTTTACGGTTTTAATTTGAATATCAGTTTTTGTTAAATATCTTATATATTATAATACACTTTTAATTTACGCATATATGTGGGTCATTCCATGTCAAATCGACTGATAGTTGGAATCGAGCTCTTTCGATTTGGATGAGCTTTTGTCTAAAATTTTCTTTCATCTTATAAGGAAGTTTTACCAATGGAAAAAAATTTTAAAAACTTTTATCAAAAGTTATGTAAAACTCAAAATCTTATCATTTTTCGAATTTTCCAAGTTTATTTTTCGAATATCTCGAAAACTATTAAAGTTACAAGAATCTGCCTTGGTTCATACTTAAGAGGATACTTGAGGTTACAAAAAAAATATATTAGAAAAAAAATTTTGAAAAATTGCACAATTTTAAAATGTTCAAAATTGAATCATTCAAAAACTTATTTGTTTTTTTTTTTGTCTCAAATTTTTTTGTAGACTACCTTTATCTGTTCTTAAAAGACTGAAATTTTCAGAGAGATGTTTTTTTTTTCTTTTTGAAGATATGAATTTTTGAAATTAGAAATTTTATTTTTTTTTTTCGCAATCTCTTAATGAAATAGTTAGTCCAAGATTGATTTGTGGAGTTCTTCGAAATGATATAAAAAATGAGAAAATCCAACGTTACTGTAAGAAAACTCTGTATGGCTATTTTTTATAAGCAAAAAACGATTTCAACACCACGACTGCTCTAAATTGAAAGTTATTCATCGGATCAGATCGTCAATACTTTCATTTTGAAGGGGAAAAATCATAGAAACTGTGTACTAAATTTCAAATCAAAATATTAAAAACTTTTCAAGTAATAAATTCTTGAAGTCAAAATGGCAAATTTATAAACATTTGATTATATCTAAAACAAATATTACCATTTTTATATAATTATGCATATATTTTTGTTGGGCAAAAATTTTTTTTTTTTCGAAAAAAAAAAAATGAATAACACCTTTCTGAAAATTTTAGAGTCTTTCAAGAACAGATAAAGATAGTGTACAAAAAAATTCGAGACAAAAAATAATAAGTTTTTGAATGATTCAATTTTGAACATTTCAAAATTTGTCAAATTTTTATTTTTTAAATATATATTTTTATTTGTAGCCTTAAGGGAACATCCATAAATAACGTCACACATTTTGCAGATTTTTTAGACCCCTTCTCCCTGGTATGTAACAAATCGTCACAAATGACCAGACTCCCGTACCCCTAAGGGATTTGTTACGTAACATAAATATTTTGTCGCAACAGAAAAAGTTTTTGAATGATTTAAATTCAAATTTATTGCACAAAATAATTGCTATATATTTATGCCCGAGTCGAACTATTAGTTTTCTTTTGGTTCTCTCAAGTTCTTAAAATTATTTTTTTGATGTTCTTACATTCTCTTTATGTGTTTTTTTGCTTTTTTAGTTGTCTTTAAGTTGTTTTCTATCCGAAGTTTTTAACTCTCGGCAAAAATAATTATGGATGATGATTTGCTTTTGATTCTCCTTCGTTCTTAAAAAATTAACTTTAAAATTTTCATGAATCGAAAACCAATCAATTAAAAAACCTGTCAATCGTTTTCAAGAGCATTATCCGACGATATTTACCCAAAAAAAAGTATTTATCTATGTTTTCAGATTAGATACTTTACTTGACTTCAATAGAGCATCATTGTGTCAGTACCCTGGTGAATTCGTAATTACAGAAAAAAAATTTATAGCAAACTTGGTATTTAGTACGGTTTCCATTTATTTCTAGTATAATTCTAAAAATGTAATCAAATTATATGCAAACATTATATGCAAACGTTTTTCCTGAAAAATCTTATTTAATCGATAAGAAAATCTTTTTAACGTGCTCTGTAATAGTTATTATTATTTATCTCATTATGCCTTTTATACATAATTTTTTTCGTTTAAATTATGAAAATCACGTTTTAATCGACATCACGATTTTTAGGCGAGAGTAGAGCATACCTGCGCGCTTCGCGCTTAAGGCATACAATAATACTAAAATTTACCATGAATCTAACTTTGACCTTGAATGAATTTTGAAAAATTAAATTATCGAAAAATGAAAAGAAACCTTTTTCGTAGAGCCTTCAATTTCCTATAAAATTTGAAATTGGTCTCTTCGATAAATTGATCTGCTGATGAGTTATAAAATTCCCAAGTTGAAAAAAAAATGTTTCCGTGTTATTTAAATGAGAAATCGAAAATTGTGACGAGACAGTTAGCAATATTAATATTAAGAACTCAAACTTTTACAGTATTTTCGTTCCGTCATCTCGAACAATATTTCCGAGATGATCTTGAAAAGAAAAAGTAGTCGATTTTTTTGAATCAGTCTAATAAATATATATATTCTTTTTCAAGAATTTTTGTTCACAATATTTCCCAAATGAATCAATCAATTTATATAGTTCTTATAGCAATCAAAATGCTTCATAATAGACATTTATTGATCGTTCTTGGGGTTTATTAATGTAATTTTCTGATATTTTCACCATGGACATGTATTTTTTTTTTTTTTTTTGTTGTTTGCTTTTATTACTTCTCGTTCTTCGTGAATGCTGTCATCAGGATATCTCTTTGATGGAAAACAAGTCATAAAAAGTTTAATATGATATTAAAACATTAGTGAAGTATATAAATAATATTTCAACGATATTGGTAAATTCTTTTTTACTTTACTGGTAGAAATACTCGTCATTGACGATGTAGTAATTAAAAAAGTATGTTATTAAAGACTTGAAAAGTGGTCGACTGAGCGAGCCAGTGTCGTAATTTTCCCATATTTTTAAGCTCATATTTTTTTGAACTCAAAGCTATAATTGAAGTTATGTTTTTGAGCTCAGACACCAAAAATGAAATTTTCATGACATAAACTTGTAAACTTTTTGAACTCAAGAATATTATTTTGCTATGTAAAATAATATTACCATCAACGATATAGATTTGAACATTAAATAATTGTTTCGTTTAAACTTTTCGTTCATGCTAACTCTTGAAAAAATGATACCAATTCAAGTGATTATGATGACTTCATTAAGATTTTCATTCAAATCGATTTCAAGACTCCTCTGATTAGCGTTACCGCGGGAACCATCTTTATCGGTTGATTCAAAATACCGGTGACAAAAAGTTTAAAAAAAAAACATTTTATGTCACTTTTCCCGAAGAAATCATAATATAATGTACTAAAATGTGTTCAAAATCATACCAACTCTTGATCTTTATGGACTTTCTCGATCACTACATATTGTAATGCAATTCGTTTTTTAGATTGTACAACCGGTTGGCCTGGTGGGCTAGCTCTTGTCCAGGCCACGGTTACTTAAAGTTAACTTAATTAATTTAATCTTATGAGTTGGGGGGCTCGCCTCGATTCCTGAAATTTGCGCTTGTTAATTATTAAAGGAAAAGAATGCCTGGTGGTTTATTCAGTGAGAGATTTTGTTTTGCATTATCAAAGAGAAAATATTATATTTATTTAACCAAATACCCATTTACAATATGAAAATTTCCCCAATAGAATTTATTAGAATTTAATTTAGTATATAAGTTTTGATATATTAATTTACGCGGGAGGAGACCAAGTATAAATTTAATTTGGGGAAAACGAAATCCCACTTATGCTGTACCTTACTGCATGCTCTATCATTGTAAGTGTAGGTGAAAATGACCCTCAATATCCGTAGGCAGCAAACGTGGCAGCAACGTTGTAGGCCCAATCTTTTGTGGTAGAAAATTGCAGGAAATGAACAGCAATGGTGTGATAACACTCACGAATTTTATCGGCACAAATCAAATTTAACTTTAACTTTAAAACGATCGCGTTTAGAACTTTGACTAGAAATACGGTCAATTAAAACGTTCTTCAAATGAATAATTTATAAAATAATCACTGCGGCTATTAATAACGGACAAACAAACTCAAAGATATAATAGTATATTGTACAACTAGTGCGGTAAGTTGTCGATTGCCCACGAGAGAAAAGTTGAGCGCACGAACGAAGTGAGTGCGCTCATTTGCTCGTGTGGGTAATCGGCAATACCGCACGAATTGAACACAGTTTTTTTTATCATGAATGCGATATGAGTACTATTTTGGGGCTCGCTGTTTTGTTCTCCAAGTAGCTTTTTGCTGATTCAACTGTTGCCACGACATTTTTGTGGGTTAAACGATAATCTACGTGCGACTAGAAGTAAATTTGCGTGCGACAAGTTTACTTGTCGCACTCAAATTTACTTGTCGCACGCAGATAATCGTATAACGCACAAAAATGTTGTGGCAACAGTTGAATGGGCAAACAGCTATTTAGCGAACAAAAGAGCGTGCGCCAAGATAGCACTTATATCGCATGAATGATAAAAAATAAATTAAACAACACCGAACACTGGACTAAATGACTAAATGTGACTAAACTTATATCGTCAGACCGTTAGTTGGATTTTTGCGCCCGATTTTCAAGTCGAAAATCAAAAACGCACTGTTACAATTGAATAATATTATCAACAGCATATCTGAAAACCGCCTGACGCTGCAGGCCAGTCCGAAAACTTTCTGCTATTTTCAAGCGCGTGAGCTCGAAAATACGATTGTTAAAACATTTGTATACCTTTGTTTTCGAAAAAAAAAAAACGTTTTTTGCCATTTTTTCTCAAATGATATCTCTTGAACGAATAAACCGATTGAGATGTTTAAGGTGGCAATCGGCGCGTTTTATTGAGTTCAAAGTGAGTGAAAAACTAAAAAATAAATTTTTTTTTAATTCTTTCGTTAACGGTTTCTCTTGAACGAATGAACCGATTTTGATGGTTGAGGTGGCATTCGACGCGGCTTACAAAGTTTTAGAGCTGATTAGATTTTGGAATTAATCCATTGGGCGAATTAAAAGTTATTCAAAAAAAATATTTTTGAAAAAATTTTATTTTTGAAATATCTCCAAACGTACCCTACCGATTAAGCTCAAATTTTCAGTACTTATAGTAAATAACAAGCCACGTCGAATGACACCTCGACAATCAAAATCGGTTCATCCGTTCAAAAGTTACAGAATATTTACATACGTACGTACGTACATACATACACTCGGACATCATCTTGAAATTAGTCAGAATAGTTTCCTAGAACCTCAAAACGTCGAGATCTGTTGGAATTTCAATTTTCACAAATCGGGGTGAAACCGATAACTTCCCGAATTTTTGAAAATTTGCAATTTTCTTAGCGGGAAGTTAAAAAATTAAATAAATCATTGTTTTTTAACTTCCCGCTTAGAAAATGAAATATTTTCAAATAAAAGGGAAGTTATTGGTTTCGTTATGATTTTTGAAAATAAAATTTCTAACAGGTCTTGACGTTTTGAGGTTCTTGGAAGCTATTCTGACTAATTTCAAGATGATGTCCGAGTGTATGTGCGTACGCATGTATGTAAATGTTCTGTAACTTTTGAACGGATCAACCGAAGGCAGTGAAAAGCAAGCAGGAACTAATAAATTATACACTGATTTGTCGCTAAATTGTTGCTTCAAAACCGATTTTGTTGCTTAAACCGATTTCATAAAAATCGAGTTAGTTCTAGCTTATGTGTAAGATAGCAGTGAAACTTGCGGAATCGGTGATGAATGGGATGACTAATAAGTAGAAATTTGTTGCTAAAAAGCAGCGCGAGAAAAGTATTAAATAATTCAAAATCAGCTAACCGTAACCACTGGTAACTAATGAACAATGTCCCTGCTACCTTAATACGCTATTTTTGGTAACAAGGGACAGCCATTAATTTTGTTACTGCTCATAAATGGATTCAGAGATACTAAAAGTGCCGGCAACAAAATAAAAACAAAAGATCGGCTGATCCTAGTCTAGTGATCGGCAACTGAAAACTAATAGCCCTGCTATATTAACACGCGGTTTTTATAGACTAGGAGCAATAGTAGATTTTGTTGCGGCAAATAAATAGACACAGGATTACTTATGATCCAACAATAAAAGAGTTCAGTGACGAAAAAGATACCCAAGTAAGATTAGAGAATTTGCCTAGATAATTTGATAATCCACTCGATTGTAAAGAAACTTACAGACTTATGGGAGTAATTGATTACAAACATCCTACTTCCATTTTACAACGATCATCAACTTCATACGGTATAGGACATATTATAGCAATTTGCTTACGAGGTATCCAATGGCTGGCATATGACGATCGGCTAAAGAGTGAATATACTAAAACTAGTTCTAGTAGTGTTAACTTACAAATATTAATATATGCAACATTTCAATAAACAATTAATATTTTTTATATTAATGAAGACTGGGTTATTTTCTATGTAAGTCAACGTATTCAAAAATTATTCTAATCAATTATTCACGGTTTGTGAATCGAGCACCTACATTGAACGGACAATAAACAAGCGTCACAATCGTCTGAAGTGTAGTAGATGATGACAAATAGGTAACTCGTGCGATTCTGAAATTTAATTAGTATTATATGGACACCAGACACTTTAAGTTATTTACTTACTATTGACCTCCTGAATGGTAGAAGAGGATGAGGCAACAATGTAAGTGCATTTGTTAAAAATCACACATCTTGGTACTGAGATGATCTAGCGTTATCATTACATGATTCTTGAAACAATAATCAAATATAAGAATTGGCTACTTGTTAGAAGTCGATAAAAATTAAAAAGCAAAATGAGTCCAAATGTAAGTAGTGAATTTGTCGCTAACTCTATAATGAAAAATACATAAACTTCTGATCAGCTGAAGATATTTAAAACTCAAAATCATAGTAAAGAAATTGTTGATCTAATAGGTCTCCAGAAGTGATAATCAATTTTCAGACTTAAACAATGTTCAGAAGATCACGTATTGTTAGCTCCTAAAACGATGATGTAAGAACAATCTATAACCAACAGCATTTGGCGACATTAATCAGAATGAAGTGACTGACGTCGTAGTACCATTCCCCTTCATAACAAACGATCTTTAGACTTAACCATGTGTAGTCCCCGCGTTGATGCTGACCCTTAAAGCTGAACTGAACTATATTTCCACAAGAAATAAAATATTTTACGAGCCAGGACATAATCAAACGAGAATTAAACTATCATGTTATCTATAAGTTATCCCATATTTATTAACACAGCTGATTTCTCCGTGCTCATTTTTTGCTAACTCTCTAAGGTCTAATGAATTTCTCTTAGACCAACAACAAAATGTTTAACGGGCCACGTCAGTGTCAAACAGAAACCTAGCTGTCATGTTCCTTATTATTAAGTAACCCACTGTTTAACTAGGCCAATTTCTTCTTCCTAATTTAAAGCTGAGTCTTCAAGTATTGCTGAATACCTCTTGAATCAGAAACAAAATGTTTGACGGACTACGTCATTTTCAAAATGAAATCAACCGGGTATAGTCCCATCATTAACTAACTCGTTTGTTAACCTGACCTATTTCCATAAGCTGATTTGTTGCAGACTCTTTAAGTGTTGCTAAATACCTCTTAGACTAGCAACAAAATATTTGACCGATTTCACGAGTTTATTGCTATCTTACACATAAGCTAGCATTAATTTGATTTTTATGAAATCGGTTCGAGCAACAAAGTCGGTTTTGCAGTAACTAATTGGCAACTATTTAGCGACAAATTTCTATACAAAATTTATTGGTTTCTGCTCACTTTTCACTGCCAGCTTTATAGACCTACATTCGTAGCTAAAAGCAGAGCGTAATCGTAACTACAAAAAGTTAGAGATACTCACTGCCAGAATATTTTATTTTCGTTAGAGATTGTATCCAATACATTTGGGTTTTAAATATACTGATACACACTGATGAGTATATTAAATGTGGCAACGTCGCAAATATCAATATTGAGTAGTCTATGGATAAAAAGTTTGATACTGTGAGGTCATGTGATAAATATTTAAATTTTTCCCATGCACATTGTAAAATACCCTACTCGATAGCATGTTAATGAAGCGCAATTTCTACTAACAACATAGTAAAAATTTAGTTAAGGTAGTTCACTCGCGACATTCGTAGCCAAAAGAATAGCGTAATCGTAACTACAAAAAGTTAGAGATACTCAAAGCGAGAATATTTTATTTTTGTGAGAGACTGTATCCAATAAATTTTAGTGTTAAATATACAGATACATACTAATACAATTACACTGATGAGTATAATAAATGTGGCAACGCTGCAAACATTTATATTGAATAGTCTATAGATTAAACGTATAGGTAGCAATCTTTATATAGTGTGATTTTAATATACATGTAGTTTGTTATTATCGACAATCACAAATTTTGGATAGAATTAATTTTTGTGCATATTTTCATAATTTTTTTTTTAAACTTACAAGAAAATCGCAATTAAAAAGAAAAAAATTGTTCGATGTGTGCTACTTTCAATATCATAATTTTTAAAAATTCTAAAACTATTAGAAAGCTCGGCTGACCAATTTCAAAACACAGTAACTGACAAAAATAAAATTTTTGAAATATGTATAGAATCATGTTCACAAAACTCTATTGGAACTAAAAATACTAAAAAATCGATTTTGAAAAATTTGTCACTTACTGTGTTTTGGAATTGGGCAGCCGAGCTATCATTAATATAGATTAATATCAAAAAATAATTTTTTGTTTGTTTAAAATCATTGAATAAATGTTTAACATTCATAAAAATTATTTCGAAAAATTTTCCAAAAATTTTTTGACCTCCAATACTTTCATGCTCAAAAATTAACCTAGCTAGGTGACATTTGAATTTCCGCGGGTTAAGTATGACGAATGCAACGTTGCCGAGTTGTGATTACTGTACCCCACCACACGTCAAGTATTTTAAAATTATTTATATTTTAAAAATCAATATTTTTTAAACAAATTGGTCAAAAAATTCAGAGTTTTTTTCAAAATATTTCTAATTTTTTCATTTAAGAGTGGATAAGTTTAAAAAAAAAATGGTAAGAACCGTTTCCAAGATATTCAGGAAACTACATAGTTTTCTTATACTTGGTAGGTCTCCAGCATGTTAATTATGCACTTTTTGATTGTTAATATATCGTCTTACAATCGGTGAAAAAATTTCGTTTTTTTTTAATTAAATATTAGACATTTTTGTTAATCTCATGTTTTAATTTCATCGCATTCCTAAGAAAAGTCGATTCGCGAGTGAACTACCTTAATGGCTAGGTGTCCTTAGTACCAAACTTTATGGGTAATTTTTACTCAAAAATTCTCTTCTTTTAAACTTATGTGAAGAGAAAAATCAATTACATTAGACAAATTATTACAGAAATTTAATGGCGCTTGATACTTATTCTGATAAAATATGAGTTTACCTCAAATAACAAATATTGTTCATAGGTTAAAATATTTCTATTGTAGCGAATGATATATTTGTTAAATTTAATAAATATTTATTTAGATTTCATAAATTATTCAGTTTTCAAGTATTAAATTTACTTAACCCACATTCAGTTACAATTTTTTATTATTATTATTTATGTATTGCTTTAAGGAGGTATACATTTCCATAGCAAGGGGGTCACATTTACAAATAATAAAATAAGACAAGAGGATAATAAAAATAAAGTAAAGTGAAAACATATCGTGAAATGACTTTTATATATTTTTCTGCTAAATCGACCAGAAGTGGTAGCATAAAAAAATAATTATTCATTTAAGATGAAAGCTCTCAGGCAGCAGGCATGTAGTAAGATATACTGGTAAATTGCTTTAACTTGTTTAACTTCAAATTGGTTTACTATATCTCGAACAGTATAAGGTGCAGTGAAGGCAAAGTTTAAATATAGCTGGCGATACTGACTAAAGAAAGGACATTTGAGAATCAGATAATCAACCGAGTCGGCTTCGTTATATTTGCAAATAGGACACTTTTCCAAGATGTTGAAATCATATTAACATTCGTTGACCTTGATAAAAAAGTAAAAACTGCTGGCAAGTCTTAGCTGTTTAAGCACTCTTGAGCCTTTAGGTTGATTCTTTTCGAAAGGCCACTGCATCTTACGTGGGTGTCATCGATTAGGTAAGGCGTTTGTAGGTAGTGTGCGTTTATTGCGAGATGGATTTCCTCCTGCCGCATCTGATTTTTATAGCGACACAGAAACTCTTTCCTACATGGCAGCCAGGTAGCTAGATCCAACTTTTCTAGTTGAGGAATGATTTCGAGATAGGTAGCCTTGACGATGAGTAGAAAATTGCAAAGCCAGTTGTGTTTAGAACTTGCAGGTTGTGATAGGTTAAGCATTCGTTTTAGGCAAATTTTCAGCAGTCGTGCGTCATCCATAGCTAAAATTTTTGTGATCCAATCCCATGTGGCCTTTATGATGAAATACGCTAGACGCGATCTGCCCAGTTCAACTCTCAGAAGTGCTCCAGCAGTGGTCTTTGGGAGGCCAAACATCTGTTTAATGCAGTTACACTGTATCATCTCAATTGTCTAGGTAGAGAATTGCCCATATGGGTGAGGCTTATAATAAAGTAGTGCTGACGATACTATCGAACAGTTTCATGATACATCCCGTTGAGTCGATCTTGGTTGTGAAAATAATTGTGGTGACCATACTTAAAGCTGCACGGGCTTTGTTGATTGCGTTTGTTGCAGTGGTACGGCTAAAACCACTGGAAGTAACTGTATGTCCCTAATAGTCATAACTGTCCGTAATCTCAATTTTTTGATTACCGCAATAGAAGTTTAGTTCTTTTGGTGTCCAGCTAGCTTTACGGCAGTAAATAATTTTGGTTTTTTTAACTTTAACTTCGAGCTTATTAATCTGGCAGTACTGGAAAAGCAAATCCAATTTTTTCTTAAGGTCGATCTTGGAGTGCGCTAACAAGACCAAGTCGTCAGCGTATAACAAAGACAGCAGATCATGAATCCCGTCTATGCTAATTTCCACACAGCCATTAGCCTTGAAAACGTCTTCGATGCCAGATATATATATAATATAAACAACAGGGGGCTCAGGATTTCACCTTGGCGAACCCCTTCCGAAACAACAAACTTGCTTGAACAATCGCCATTACATTTAACTGAAAAGGATACACTGTAAGACATTATCCTGAGTAATTTCACTAGTTTGGCGCTGACACCCATATCGAGTAGCTTCATCCAAAGAAGCTTATAGTTAGTGGAATCAAATGCTCTTTTAAAGTCAACGAATAAGATGTACAACTTGGCTTGACGCTGCCGTAAGCCGAAAGTAGACTAAATAAATTATCATTGCAACCTCTCCTTTCCCGAAAGCCGGCTTGAGTTTCAAGAATCACCTTAGAGAACTTGGCCCATTTCTCAAGTCGTTTGTTCAGCATGCAAGTGAAGAGCTTTGCTATGTGATTAATCAGCAATGTCCTGATAATTTGAGAGATCCTATTTGTTTCCCTTTTTGTGCAGCATTATGACCAATGCGGAAAATCAGTTGCCTGGTACGGATTAGGACTCCAACACTTTGTTGAAGAGACATAAAATATAGTATTTCCAATTGCTAGTTAGAGCTTTATAAAATTAATTTTTAATGTGGTCGAAACTTGAGGCTTTGTTAGATTTGCAGTTTTTAATAGCTAGTCCTAGTTCATTCATTGTGAATTGCATATTCAATAAGGGGTCTAATACACCACAAAAAGTAGTGTCATTCAGTTCCTTCGGGGGTGTTTCTTATAGAAAGAATTCCAGGTTTCCAAGTTGATAGGATTAGTACTAGGGTTGGAATTATATCTGCATTTTTTTACTTCAGCCCAAAACTCAGTGGAGTTTTTTACGTTTGCCAATCGGTCAACGATTTTTGCCGGATGATGACATTTTTTGTCCTTGAGAAGGGCTTTGTAGCTTTTTTGGCGTTGACATACATTACTTTCCTGGGACCTAGAAAATTAGCTTCTTTAAAGAGCTTAAATAGGACCCCTACCTTATATTTTCTAGCTTTACATTCGTCATCGAACCACACCTGCATTTTCTTGCAGCACCTTGAGCAACGTACCTTTTTACACATACCAGTCAATTTTGCCCTTTCGATAATAGCCTCATTTAGATTACAGTTTAGCGTATTAGTTGAGGAACCGGAGAAGTCTGCAGCAACTCTAGCTGACTATTACATGGCCGTTCTAAAGATTTTGTAATTATTCGTAAGCTAGGGGTAAATTATTTTGAAAACTTTAGCAGGACTGGCACTGTGATCAGAGGAGAAAATAGCACCAGGGTAATAAAGCTGCAGAAAAATAGGAAAATCATTGGAAGGGTTCTCGGTTTGTAGCACTTCCATATCCTTGATAAATTCCAAGCTTTGAATGTTAGCCCATACGTAGTCAATTGCGCTGTGACCATTACCAATAAAAATAATTTTTTCAGAGGAGTCACTAAGTGACCAATTATTGACGAGTACCGAAAAATTGTTGTTCATCAAGTTATGCGATTTCCGTCCCTTTGCGTCGATTTTTAGATCGAAGGATACTCTTTGCTCGGTCAGGTTATTTCTAAGAATCATGTCTCTAGGGATTTTTCCTAGTGGTCCTACACGAGCGTTATAGTCGCCAACTAAGAACCAAGCAAGATAACCGTGTGAGAGGATAATTTCTTTAATAGTTAATTGCAGTAAGTCCAATGAACTGTACAAATTTCGTAGTGGATGGAGGTAAATACAACCAAGAACAAAGCTTATAGAGCCAGTGGATACCTCAATAAAGAGCCAGCTATCAGACGAGTCCAAGATAACAATATTTAAGATTTTTTGGCGACTATGGCGATACCACCACTAGCACGCCCCATACGTTTCTCCTTGATAGCAGGTGCAACATGAATAGTGTAGTTTTGGTAACCTGGTGGTAGAGAGAACGTAGCAACTATGGACTTAGCAGCCCTTATTGCATCCTTGACCCTTTCATTACTACGGCCTGACTTCCGATTAGGTCACCCCTTAAAATCTCACGAAAATTTCA
The DNA here is from genome assembly GCA_030273425.1 of Microplitis manilae. Classification (NCBI taxonomy): domain Eukaryota; kingdom Metazoa; phylum Arthropoda; class Insecta; order Hymenoptera; family Braconidae; genus Microplitis; species Microplitis manilae. The sequence continues at coordinate 19,377,038 of CP092728.1, forward strand.
CAGGACTTTTATATTTATATATAAATAAGATGTTAATTAATGATTTTCACCGGAGAAGCCGTGCAAGCCGTTATTTTTGATGTTACAGTATAAAACACAACACACGTGTACACTTTTATTTTATCGTAATTGATTGGTAACTCAACAACAGATAAACGCGCGAATTTTTAGTGTAATACTACAATCAATATACCAAATAACAATCTTTAACGAAACTAGTTCATTAGACCCCAATAATGATAGGTTTCATCCCGGATGTGATGGTGGAATCATCAGTGAGGCACATCCATCACATCCTGCCTCAGACCTAACACTAAAGTATCCATAAATTGTAAATGGGTTGTACCTAATCGCCACCGTCCATCTTACGGTATTTAATAAAATTAATTATTGGATAAATTACAATTTTTTATTGAGTTATTGATATATGGTAAATGATCGATACACGATCGTAACGAGCGCCACCTATGTGCACGTGTCTCGACTATATGGTCTAAACGGTCTCGCCGGTGAATTCTATCTAATTTCTCATGTTTTGTGAGTTCTAAGGTAACAGTTGAGTTTTGTGAGTTCTAAGGTAACAGTTGTGGTTTTTTTAGACTAATCGGTGGGGTGACCCAAACGGAAGTAAAACCATTACTACACTTGATCCTGAGGACTTTATTATCTTGCTTGATTGGGGCCACAATCACAATGGCATTAGCCACGTTAAACTTTTCTTCAATGAACTTATTGGCTTGATTAAAAAGATTTGATTCGCACCATGAGTGATTTTTGGCTATGATGTTTAGTTTCTTAGAAATCTTGTCCTGTTGATGAACCATGTTCTCTAGCTTCCTTAGTTGAAACGTGGTATCCTCAACGAGTTTCAGTGCAGAAGTGTTTGACGAAGAGTAGCTGGTGACATTAGTTTTTAGAGCTTCGGTTTCAGTTTTAATTTTGTTTTGCCTTTCGATAGTGTTATTTAATTGGCTTAACATAGTTGCTTTACATTTCCTGAAATCAGCTCTAATATTATCGATGGCTTTCTGGCTTTCTGGCTTTCGGATTGACCCGATTTCATTTGGTTTTCTAACCTAATGGTATTGGCGTTAGCTTCTTTTTGCATATCCTGCATTTGCTTGGCAAGTTTTTCAAGTAATGATGAGACAGGCAGTAAGCTGGGGTCCTTTCCTGAGTGCAATGGCATGTTTAAGCAATCTGAAACAGAATGAATGAAGTGGACTGGCAAATTATGGGTTTTCAAGGCCAATTGCGGGCTATTCTCTAAACCAATAAACGAGTTATCAAGATCTTTGTCCTAGACGGTTCTTTTTCTATCAAAGAACTCCTTAATGTCACCAGCTGACCCGGCTCTTTCACGAATAAAGGTCAGTGCCTTGATTAGAGCACAAATTTTTTTCCGCTACTGTTCGGCGCACTATTATGTAAATCTTTGGTGTCGGTCTTCAGAGAATTAAACGGCATAACCCTTCTGATGTCCGAGGGTCCATACCCGGTCTATTGGCACTTTTAAGATTTAAACCACGAAGAGTGTCCACAACACGTGTTCAGGCAGTAATAGCCAAGAGACCTAACTCTGAAATTTCACCAATTTGAGTTGAGGCCTTTCCACACCTTGCCTGCCAATTTCACGAACACTATTTACATATATCACAAATAAATATTTATTTTAAAAAAATTGAAAGCAATTTGTTGCAGAAAATTAATTTATATAAGTCAGAATGAGTAATAAATCGGAGCGATAAAAAAAAGAGTGTGTTTGCTAGTATAGCTACAGTAGCTCTTCTTGAGTTACATTTAAAAAAAACAAAATTCTATTCAAATCATTACAGAGTAAAATTTAGTATTCAAATTACATTATATATATTTTAAAAATTTTTGTACGGAAAAAATAGATAGTGCTGGTGACTGTTCAGCGCAGTAACCGAAGAAAAATGTAGAAAAAAACACGTATCATTACTTTTTAAACAATAACCATTGCTGTGCTACACAGTAGATGAAACATATGACTGGTTACTGTTAAAATAGTCGCCGTTCATAGTTAGAACAGAGCAGTATACGAACCTCTCAGCACAGCTATTGTTACTGTATAGAATCCGATCACTTACTATAATATGTAGCGAGAGGAACGGTTACTTAGACTTCGGAGATCTCATTAACATCCAGAACAGTATTCAGTCCGGTTCTGACATAAACTGTTTCTAAATTAACATGTGTCTCTAGTGTCCAGAATAGTAAAGACAGAGTATTATTAAAATGAAATAATTGGTAGTAAAAATTTCCTGGTTATTGTTGAGAAAAAAAAAACGTAGTTCCTAAATGAATCAATATTATAAACATGTTTTTTTAAAGTAAAATCAAGTTTTTGAAAGGCTGACAAATCATTCTTATATGCTTTCTTTGCAATAATTAAATATCGTGACTTTATGATAGTTAGTGATTTTTAAATAATTTCAGCTTACGTGACATCAAGGTTTCCATCAGTAGATGTGAGCAGTGTAAAGCAAGTATTGGCCTATAAGTGTAAAGAAAATTCAACGGCTCTAAAAATGAAATCAATTCGGTATATATGGTAAGTTGATACGAATTATTAATCTTTATTTTAAAACTTTATATCATTTCTATACGTTAGTAAGTCCACATTTGTATTTCTATACTGATATAAAACTGATCAATGAATTTTTTTAAAGTTTATTAGTAACATCTAGCTTTCTTTTGTTGCTCTATTATTTTCACGATCCGCTCATTATTCTTTCACTACTAGATCAGGATAGGGGTAGGTAATATTTATTATTCTTGCAACAAAAGTTATAAATTCTTACTCATAAATCAACTTGTTTACTATTGTAAGGCGAGCACTGATATACTCTCTATACATACGAATGAAAAGAGACTAATCATTGTTTCAACAAATACAAATATCACTAAACCTGTGAATCGATAGTATTATGAAGCTGGTCAAATAATAAAGTGGTTGGTTATAATTTAATTTTGTCTTGCTGGATTAATTTTACATAAAATCATTAAGATAACTATTCGTCATTCTTCTGCCTCGCTGGGCGTAAATTAAAACTTGGTTTGTCAGACTTTATTTTTTTTATTTTTGAGTTTATTTTATAATTTCATAGCTTTTACCTACGAGTCTATCTTTGTGAACTCCAATGAACTTCTAAGATTATAAACCAGAACACGTAAACCGAATGATTATTACTTTAATATAGTCTGAGTAAATACAATGGAGTCGCGTTATAAACAGTTCCGTTATGTCTTCCTCTCATTTTCAGTTTTATTGGGATTAAAAGTTCACCCTCTTCCCACTCTTACATATAATTTTATGTTTACTTATCTTGTTATAAACAAAAAAACGAGTTTCAATTTTTTTTTTTTTTGATTTTTTTTTTTTTTGTATTTTCCTTGCGTTTGCTTAGTAACCAACGCAAAAATGCAAGAAAAGTCGAAAAAAATTATTTTTTCATTTTGATTATGATTACATAATTAAAAGAACAAAATTTGTTCCTTTGATTGTTTAGCAAAACTTTGATCAATCGACCCCGAAAAATTTAAAAATTTGCAGGATTATTGAGGATATATTGAGCTAAAAAAGTACCTGGCAACATTAGTCTTTTCATCGATATTTGTACAGTAGCGGTTGACTTGCTAAAAAAAAAAACCAAAAAAAAGGCATTTTTTTGTACTTACATCTAATGGATGTTAAAAATAAAAAAAAAATCTTTTTCAAAAATTGAATAAAGGGCCTTGTAGGGAATTTATTTAAGTTTTTAACGCCGCCTTCAAATATGCTGTGCGATCATTGGTACCTGAAATATCAATGATCAACCCCAAAAGGATCATTTTTCGTTTGAAGGCTGATATCGCAGCGACAAGTTGTCGCAAGAATCTCCAAAAAAATGCAAATGAAAGCTGATTAAATTTGCTAACCGACCTATGCTACTCGACTACCTATGGTATATTATGACAAAATTCTTTGAACAATCCACCATGAGGACAATGTGATTCATATAGACTTTTATGAAATCTACCTAGAAAATATAAAAACAATATATTTTCAATATACAACTTTCAGCTGCTTGGAACATGGAGTAAAATATTTATAAGCTATAAGTAAAAAAATATTTGTGTTCGTTCATTATTGATTTTTAATACAGATATAAATTACAAATATCTTGGTACCGTATTGTTTTTTATTCTTCGTCTAAATTTGTCAAGGACAATTGGGAAGGATTGTCCAGGATAAAAACTTCATCAAACTAGTTAATTTATTCGATTTACCATCAGTAACAAAGTCCGAAAACTCAATGATCACATTTTCTTACTCGAGAAATATTTTTGAAAAGACGAATATTGAGCTATTACGTATATGATAAATATCCCTTATTGAAAGAAACGATTTGAAACGATTCGAAAAAAAAAATTTTAAATACTTTTAAATGCTTTTGAATACGTTGAATACTTTTGAATCGTCATTCTTATGGAAGTTTAACATTGCAAATCGTTTCGAATCGTTTCTTTCAATCAGGGATTAAGTTATTTATTTTAAAAGCTAATATATAAACTAATACAAAAATTTTTTAAGTTAATTTTATTAAATGTATGTATTTCAGTATTTTATTTCATTTTTAATAACAACATGTACTACTTTATGCTCTTTTCAATGAAATATTTTATTAAAAAAATAACTAAAAAAATTTGGTGAGAAGATATAACCTCAATAGATAAATAGAAAGGATATGTATGTTTTAAAGCCAAGTTGAAATTACACCAGGGGCGTTATTACCCGACTTGAAAAACGACTCCAAGCAAATCTCACGCCTGACAGCTTTCCGAATCATAACTTGGCACAACAGAAGCTTTATAAGAAATAAACGAGACATAAAAAGATTGAAATTTATAAAAAAATAACTACTAATTGTATTTATGTTGATACATCTACGAATATTTAATTTTAATTGAGCCTTAGCCTTTTTTTTAGATAAAAACTTACATGTTCCCTTATTAAAATCTTACTTATAATATATATATTATATGAAATTAATTATCAAGAATGTAAGACTGTGGTATATCTTGTGGTAGTTAGTCATGAATCTAAGCTTCATTCGTACACTAATTCACTTTTCCATCTTAAGTTTGAAAATCTTAGACTTTAATTGGATAGCAAAACAAACTAAAGAAGTTTAATAAATACTAAGCAACGGTAAAATTTAGAGAGATTTCAGAATGATTTAAAAATAATTGTATATTATGTAAAAATAAATTGTATATTGTAATATTAATCATATGACTTAATAAGGTTGTAGATAAATCGTCTACTTTTTTAAATTTAATTGAAGTATTCCAAGACGGTCAGCATTAGCGCTCGTGCTTAGAAACTAACTTTTCTCATCCCTCCACATATATCGTTCCCTAGCTCTCTAACTCACCAAAATTACTTATTTCTTCTGTCACAAACATTCCTAAGGCAATCAGCGCTTTTAGCTTTCGTTTCGTCGCTCGTGTTGATGGTACCGGCACAATCAATGCTATTACATTTTATCTCACTATTATATTGAATAAAACAGCAATTCTAATGATTGTGGAGCTTAAGGAGTTCAAAAATATTATAAAATATATGTTTTCAAGTTTTTCGAGCTTGAAATAGTTTTTTTCACATCAAAAATAAAAACAAAATTGAAATCTGTTGGTAAGCAAGTAACTTTTCAAACTTGTATTTATGATTATTCTCTAACGAATGGACTGATTTAGATGATAATCGATAAAGCCTGATGAAAAATGATTTTATTTGATGATATGCACGGAAAAAAAAAATATTGCGCTTATCGCTCACCAACGGAGAGCGACAGTTGTATCGTGATTAGTACTATATTGTTACTTGATTTTCACGATACATATATCAATATGAATGAAACACTAGATACTTATTATAATGATCCTACGGATTGTGAATATACTTAAATATATAGTGTTCATCAGTTAACGTATCCATATCCTACCAAAACGGATCGTGATTATCGCGATCTACTTCTCAAGCGCCACCACTCATAACCAAATTATTTAATAAAAAATTTACATCAATTACTTACGTATATTCTATTACTTGATTACATTTCTTCATATTAAATAATAATTTTTTATTGCGCTTAGTAGAATTATTAACATGTAATTATTAATTCCAACTAAAAAAATATTGTAATGAAGTTAAAGTTAAAAATTCATCTATTTTAACCTCAAATTTTTATGGGCATTTGCCATTATTATAACAGAACGGATCGTTACTATAGAAAAACGATCTTATGATTTCGGGATCCGCCTGGATCGCGATAATCACGATCCGATAGACCAAGACTTTCCGTATACAACGTATAACCAACCGAAGAGAGTGAATATCACGCTACCGTTGAGTGATGAGCACAATATTTTTTTTCCGTGTGTGAGTATATATGATTAATAAAATATGATTATAAAATTTTTTTAATTTATTATTATATTGATTATAAATGAGATAGTATATAATTATTGTTGCGTAATTAGAAACTATATTTAAATTTAAATATAGTTTCACTTCCGCAGATAGAGGCAGCACCTACTGGGGCCTCGTTCATAAATTTAAACTTGATCATGCGCAACTCAGCGCATGCGCATCTCCGCTTTCCTGCTTCGTGTCGAGAAGACGGCCGCCATTATCTTTCGCATACGTACGTTCAACAAGTAACACGTGTTAGAATTCATCGTTTTATTTTGCGCTCATCTCGAGTAATTAATCAAAACTATTAATTAAAATCAATTAAGTGATCATTAAGCTCATCAAAAATATAATTATTTTTGTAATCGTGGGCACCAGAGCTCATCAATAAATTGATAAAAAACTCAAGCATTCAAGTGATCAACGACCACGTTTTTCAAGAGGTTATTCCAACGGAAAACATTACAGGTGCTTATTTATTCCATCAATAATTATATCAAGTGTTCATAAATATAAAAGACTCAATTTATTATTAATTAATTATCAACATGCTCAATATTTTTAATAATATAAAAGTAAATTCTCGCTCGGTAGCCTTTGCAATCATGCTACCACGTGTTCATAAAATAAATGCAATGCAGTGCAATTTATTATAAACTCATTAATTAAATTAAATTCAGTGTTCAACAAAATTATTAAACAATGAACTCAATTATTTATATAATTTGTGCTATTACAAATAATAATCCAAGTGTTCAATAATTTAACTTCGCTCGGTAACCTCTGAATTTATGTTACTTATTCTCATGACAATTTTGCGATCAACTCAGTGTTCAATTACACTCAAATCAATTATGTCAATTATTTACTCGAGATTAATTTTACTCTTTGCATTCATTTAATTACGTAATCATGAGCTCAAAAAATTAAACAGTATTAATAAATTAAATCAACGATTTAATTTTGTAACCCAGTGATATTATGTGCTGTGACAAATAAAAATATTGTTATATTTTTTAATATGCGTATTTTTCAAACATCCCAACCACCAACCAGTCCTGGCATGTATTTATTTAATTATTATTACAACATTTTATGGTCCTTCGAGCCGGATGGTTGGTTGGTTGTGTCTGAAGCATCATCAGTGGGCAGCTGCATTCATATGGACATTACAGGTCACGGAGCTCAACATGGGAGATAATGAGGAGAAGGAGGATCCTCCCAAGGATACTCAGCACTCAACGGGTCTGGAGGGCACCACTCAGAATCCACACCTCTTTCCTGAGATCAAAGTCGACGACAAAACAGCACTCAGTGACTCCAGTATCACCGACACTGGAAACAATGGCAATACTGACCCTCCTAAGCTCAAAACCAAACGCACTCCAAAGAAATCGACGATTTCTCCAGCACTCGAGATGAAGGTGATCAGTCAGCACTCATGGCTCAGAGCCTTCTCAGACTGGGAAGCTCTGGCTGCCACACTCACCGTTTCCGACGGCTTAGCTCAACTCAAGTCTCGGCTTGAGCTACTCGAGGGTGAATGGCACCAGTTCAACCTCACTCATGACTCACTATGTGACAACTGCACTAAGGAGTTCTTGGAGAGCTCATACGTCAAGGACGGGGTATACGATTTGGTGTACTGCTCATACATTGGCGCAAAGGGCAAGCTCATCGCACTCATCAACTTAATTCCAGCTCCAGCTGCTGCTCCAGCTGTAGTGCACTCAACTAGGGCTCCAACTCATCTGCCAGCACTCGCAATTCCCAAGTTCGATGGGCGTTATGAGAACTGGCCTGAATTCAGGGACTCATTCACCTCGATGGTGATTAATGCCGAGGAACTCGCTCCAGTACAGCGTCTTCAGTATCTGAAGAGTTGTCTTCAGGGACCAGCAGCACTCAGCCTCGCCAGTGTACAAATGTGCGACGACCAGTTTGTACCTGCATGGAATCAGCTCACCGAGAGATACAACAATCCTCGCCTACTCATCGGTGCTCAATTGGATAAGATCCTGAACATGCACGCACTCACGTCACGCTCATCTGAACAGCTCAATTATCTCCTGAACACAGTTTCAGAGGTAATCAACGCACTCAAGGCACTTGGTGTTCAACTGAACTCGGATATGAATCCATTGCTGACGCAATTGATCATATCCAAGCTGGACTCACACAACAGGGAGCTCTGGGAGAACAAAATGGGCGCTTCAACCGAATACCCTAAACTCTCAACACTCAATGAGTTTTTGGTAAGTCGTGCTCGTGCTCAAGAACGTGTGGAACAGGCATCATTGCCGAAGCCACAACGCTCATCGGGAAAAACAGCTTCGTATGCTGCTGCTGCTGTTTCAAACTCGCACTCATCTGATACTCAAACTCCAGCCACGCACTCATCTACTACATTTATCTGTAAACACTTCCGGTATTCATCATACTAGTAATCGCCAAACAATCTTACTCGCAACTTGACTACTTGCCCTTATCATCAGTTAAGTACTCATCCAGTATGTATCTTGCTGGATCCAAATTCTGACTCATTTTTGTTTCAGATTTCTCGGTGCACTCACTAAACTCTAACGCACGCACACACTATTAAGATCATTGGTATCAGTGTATCCAATGCTGGTAGAGCTCAATGTCAATTCGAACACAAACTCTCATCTAGGCATTCAAACGAATTAGACATCGCACTCGTGTAAGGTGAACTCATTACAACAAGTTGACGATTAACTTCAAGCACTCTGCAAGGCGGGCGGATTCCCTCTTGCTGACTGCGCAAGTAATCATCCAAAATTAAGACAACTCAATCATGTGGAAGCGATCAAGAACCACAAATTCGAGGATCCAGACTCCAGCACCAAGATTTTGGGCATGTACTGGTCCTCATACTCGGACCAGTTTTACTTCACATACTCACCACCATGCTCTACTCAAAAATTCACAAAAGGGATCATTTTATCAGAGATAGCTCAAATCTTTGATCCTCTTGGATTTCTAGCACCACTCATCATTCGAGCCAAGGTATTCATGCAGGAGCTTTGGCTCGAAAAGCTCAGCTGGGACACTCCATTGGCAGCCAATCATCGGCATAAATGGAGAAACTTCAAGAATGAACTCAAACAAATATCTGAAATCAAGATTCCAAGATGGATCCACTCATCCACGTGCTCAACCACCGAGATTCATGGATTCTCGGATGCCTCGCAATTGGCAATGGCAGCTGCCGTGTTCATTAAAGTCCACACACCTGCTCATGGAGTCAGAGTTACGCTGCTCTGCTCAAAAACCAAGGTAGCTCCGTTAAAGCAATTAACGATACCAAGGTTGGAACTCACTGCAGCTCACATGTTGGCTAAACTCATAAAACATTGCCAGAGCACTCTAAAACTCAATCAATCGCCAACATACATGTGGACGGACTCAACAATCACTCTCACGTGGATCAAATCTCACCCGTCTCGCTGGAAGGAGTTTGTTCGGAATAGGGTGTCACAGATTCAAGATCTACTTCCAGATGGCCACTGGAATTTTATTCCTGGCACACAAAATCCAGCAGACTGCGCAACACGAGGGTTGACGCCTACTCAACTTCGTGATCATCAACTGTGGTGGACTGGCCCACCATGGTTGCTCAAGAGTTCATCGTCCTGGCCTAAATGTCCCTCAATCGATGATACAGGAGCTCAAGCAGAAGAACGGCCTGGATTGGCCTTATTCTCATCGAATTCATCACTGAAATCAAGGTGGCCTATTATGGAACGGCCAATACCGCTACTCCGCATGTTACGAGCTACTGCAATCTGCTTTAGACTTCGTGACATGATCAAGAAATCACCGAACGCATCACTCAAGACTCCAATCACTTCTGACGAAGTAATTTCCGCACTCAACTTCTGTATCAAAGAAACGCAACGCATTCGTTTCTCAACTGAGATCAACATGTACTCCAAAAACGCACCATGGCCTAATGGTCATCCATTTGCTCGATTGGTTGCATTCATAGACACCGATGGCATCATTCGAGTAGGTGGACGATTGGAGAATGCTCCAAATCGAGACCAAAGCAAGCATCCTGCTATTCTACCACGGAATGCGGCACTCACTACACTCATAATCTCTGATGCTCATCAGCGTACCATGCATGGTGGTACTCAACTTACTCTTGCATTCATCAGACAAAAGTACTGGATCATTGGTGGTAGACAACCAGTACGCTCAGTTATACTCGAGTGGGTAAAATGTGCACGACATCGTGCTGATAGAGCTCAACAACTCACGGGTCAGCTACCAGTTTCAAGAGTCACTCCATCATCTGCATTCACACATACCGGAGTTGACTACGCTGGTCCAATCACACTCAAAAATTGGAGACGCAGAGGAGCAAAAAAATACAAAGGCTGGATTTGTGTTTTTGTCTGTCTCTCTACATCAGCAGTACATCTAGAGGTAGTCAGCGACTACAGCTCTAGTGGGTTCATCGCAGCACTCCGCAGATTTATCAGCCGACGAGGCATCTGCACAGCACTCTACAGCGACTGTGGAACAACGTTCAAAGGCGCGGAAAACGATCTCAACGGTCTGTTCACTCAGGGAACTCAAGAATCAAGGGAAATACTGGATCACATCACTGTAAACAGTATTACTTGGCACTTTAATCCACCAGCAGCTCCACACATGGGTGGAAAGTGGGAAGCTGCTGTTAAATCACTCAAACATCATCTTACTCGCACAGTGGGAGAGTTTTCATTCACGTTTGAAGAATTTACGACTCTTCTTACGCAAATTGAAGCTATCTTGAACTCAAGACCATTGGAGCCTATCACAGAAGATCCAGATGATATTGACGCACTCACTCCTAGTCATTTTCTAATTGGACGAGCACTCAATATGATTCCTGAACCAGCACTCATCGATACAACCAGTACTCGATTGTCAAGATGGCAATTTATACAACAACGGGTTCAACAGTTCTGGAATCATTGGTCAACAAGTTATCTACAAAGACAACTGGCAATCACCAAGTGGCAACGTCCAACTCATCAAATTCAAGTTGGGTCACTTGTATTACTCACCGACGAAAGGTTTCCACCAGCCAAGTGGCCTCTCGCTCGTGTAGTTGCACTCCACCCTGGCAAGGATGGATTGACCAGGGTTGCTACACTCAAAACAGTGAACTCTACACTCACTCGTCCAATCACGAAGCTTGCACTCTTACCAATTGAACCAGAACCTCAAGAAGATGACGACAACTAACTCACCTGGTTCATTGGCATGCTCAACGAAAGATCACGTACTCAAGAACTCATCAATCATCAACTCTGTTGCTGATGGCGGGCGGAATGTTGCGTAATTAGAAACTATATTTAAATTTAAATATAGTTTCACTTCCGCAGATAGAGGCAGCACCTACTGGGGCCTCGTTCATAAATTTAAACTTGATCATGCGCAACTCAGCGCATGCGCATCTCCGCTTTCCTGCTTCGTGTCGAGAAGACGGCCGCCATTATCTTTCGCATACGTACGTTCAACAAGTAACACGTGTTAGAATTCATCGTTTTATTTTGCGCTCATCTCGAGTAATTAATCAAAACTATTAATTAAAATCAATTAAGTGATCATTAAGCTCATCAAAAATATAATTATTTTTGTAATCGTGGGCACCAGAGCTCATCAATAAATTGATAAAAAACTCAAGCATTCAAGTGATCAACGACCACGTTTTTCAAGAGGTTATTCCAACGGAAAACATTACAGGTGCTTATTTATTCCATCAATAATTATATCAAGTGTTCATAAATATAAAAGACTCAATTTATTATTAATTAATTATCAACATGCTCAATATTTTTAATAATATAAAAGTAAATTCTCGCTCGGTAGCCTTTGCAATCATGCTACCACGTGTTCATAAAATAAATGCAATGCAGTGCAATTTATTATAAACTCATTAATTAAATTAAATTCAGTGTTCAACAAAATTATTAAACAATGAACTCAATTATTTATATAATTTGTGCTATTACAAATAATAATCCAAGTGTTCAATAATTTAACTTCGCTCGGTAACCTCTGAATTTATGTTACTTATTCTCATGACAATTTTGCGATCAACTCAGTGTTCAATTACACTCAAATCAATTATGTCAATTATTTACTCGAGATTAATTTTACTCTTTGCATTCATTTAATTACGTAATCATGAGCTCAAAAAATTAAACAGTATTAATAAATTAAATCAACGATTTAATTTTGTAACCCAGTGATATTATGTGCTGTGACAAATAAAAATATTGTTATATTTTTTAATATGCGTATTTTTCAAACATCCCAACCACCAACCAGTCCTGGCATGTATTTATTTAATTATTATTACAACAATTATATATAATCACATATGGAATTATATATGATTATGCTTGGTTATTCTTGAATTTTATATTATATATAATTATTAGGATGGCGAAAAAAAGCCGACTATTTTTTTTTTCGATCTCGCTATCTCGCATGAAAATTTGTAGGTTTTCATTGATTTTATCCCCTCTTCAGAAATCAGCACGATTAGAAATTTTTTAAGGTTGCCTACAATTTCCGAAAATTTCAAAAATATTGAAAATTCGATTTTTTAAATTTTTTTCTCGTTGCGGCAGATATGTATACACCAAAAATTATTAGGGGTGCATTCGCGTTGGGCGCTTAGAGCGCTGTACGTACCGCATCCGGTAGTACTCTAAATGCCAATGTATATCTATACATATGTGATGACAGCGCGTAAGCGCCCAACGCGAATGCACCATAGGTCTCTCAAAATTTTAACTCAAAATGTGAAATTTTAAAGGCCGCTCAAAAATTTCGAAAGTTTTTAAGTTCAACACTTTTCATGTTCCTGAGCGACCTTTAAATATTAATACTTGATTTTGGATTCACTTTTTATTCATAATACAGTCGAGTCGCGTTATCAGTCCTCTTAGTGTCTCTCTCATATTAACGCGAGTCTGGTTAAAAAAAAAAGATACAAGCTGGCCTTATAACACGACTCGACTGTATAATCATTAAAAATTTCTAACGAGACAATAAAAAAATTCAAAAGAGCGTAAAAATTATAATCTTGTAATTAATGTATATTTTCAATTGAAATTTTAATAGGATTAGCATATTTTTAGTGATTATTATTATTTTTTTTTTTTATCATAACTCACTGTGAATCACCGTGAATCAGGACTGCCAGGAATAGTCATTCTTGAAGTTTTAAAATGCTAGTAATCACAACATCCACGAATAAACTCACCCAATCTTTTTAAGAAGGACTAGAAGAGGAAGAAAAAAATGAAAAAAACAAAAACAAATGAAAAAAAATAGAATAAAAAATTCATATTCGTTTGTTTGTCTGTTCAGTACGATTTTTTATAATTAATTTAAAACTAATTTCTGGATGAGTTATATTCTTGAATATAGCTTACAACTGGATGACAGATAAACAAACACCGTGTAATGAAAATGAAGGAGATGGAAAAAATGTGACGACTAGAACCTCCGGCACCATGAATAGAGTCATATATTCAAAATTTTTAACTAAAAAGAATCTGGCTTTGATTTGTTTTAATATGTTGAAGTATAAATCTTATAAAAAATGAGTTTGATATATTGGTAGGTAGAAATAGTGATTTTCTATTTCAGATTTGATTAAGTGAAAATAAACTGAAATAAACATGAAATTTGTCGCATGTCTCCAATATTATCTTATCCAGGCCTTTAAAATCGATTTCCAAATCTCACTTACACAATACTAAAAAGCAGAAAATAATTATCGAAATAAAAAAAATTTTTAATCTACCACGTTTTTAAAACGAACTAAAAAGTATAAAATAATATTTCTCAATCTCATGAAGATTTAAAACCACATACAGATTCCGAACTTCTTACAGATAGTCCTGAAAATTTATAATTGTGAATTTTTAATAGTTATGAAAATACTTGTAAGATTTAAAACGAAAAAAGTGGGGCGCATGTAACAGATAATTGATGCATTAATAGTTCAACTAACAATTTTAATGCATTTCAAATAATATAGATTGATTTGTAAGTTTTTTCATTGACAGTTTTTCTCTATACTTATTATAGTTATATATTGCATGCGCCCCACGTTTTTTATTTTAAATCTTACAAGTATTTTCATAACTATTAAAAATTTACAATTATAAATTTTCAGGACTATCTGTAAGAAGTTCGTAATTTGTATGTAGTTTTAAATCTTCATGAGATTGAGAAATATTATTTTATACTCTTTAGTTCGTTTTAAAAATGTGGTAAATTAAAAATTTTTTTTATTTCGATAATTTTTTCATATAAAATAGTTTTCAATTTATTATGACTTGAAAGTTGAATTGAATTGAATTGAATTGAATTTAACCGGGCACTCAGCTTGTGTTAGCCATTGTACCCGGGCCCATTGAGGACAATTTTCATAGTTGTCGGAGAGGATTGCGGTCCTGGTGATCATTGTTATTAAGCCTAGCCTCTTTGCCAGTCCACCTAACAATAAACTTAGCAAGCCCACTGTCCTTCCGACAACTATATATACTTTTAACTATTTCAGATACTATTGTTTGTGAGTTGATAAGTGGAGGAGACATAGTTTTTATTTCGGTGATTCCCCGCCCCGAGTCTAAGGAAACACGTCGCGGGACACAGCCGCTGTCAGTAGTCCCCACTAGTTCAGGAAGAACCGGGACCTGGCATTAGCTAAGCCCACCGTCGTACTCCCGTCGCTATGAGTCCTAGCCGCCAGCTGCCGTGGCCATCTTACGTCGTGTCCTTGTCGTCGGGGGGTCTTGTCGACCGAAATTATGTCACCTGGGAAGTTAATGTGGGTGTATTATGGTCCATCCTACAGAGCCCACTGTGTAAGATAAGGCACTTATACAATGGAGGACGCCTGTTATCCAAGGGCAACGTTGGTGGTGGAGGACTCCCTCTATTATTGCTTTGACACGTTGGCTTACACCAAAGCTAGAGGTTCTGCGAATGTTTATGGACCTCCGCCGCCATCAATGCTCGGCCGATACAGGTGTTCTTCTTCGATAAGAAGCCCCACCCGCTAGCCTAGTCATAGAGGCAGCAGAGTCCTGCAGATTCGATCGAGTTTTTGTGTTCCGCCATCATTTTGTAATGAAGTCGGCGCCACTTCCACTCGCTCGAAAAATCGTCGGTATTTCACCACCAGGGGGCTGCCAATGTAATGCACATAAATAGTATTGTGAAAATAAAATTCATTGGTGCATGCCGGAATCGAACCTGGTCCAACGCTGTGGTAAGCAAGTACCTTGTTAGATAGGCTATTGCCAGCCCTCCTGACTTGAAAGTTACTAGATATGCTATTTTCATAAAATAAATTTACCCAAATGCCTCAAAAGATCTTATATCTAGAATACAAATATTACCAGACGAATATAGATTTCGTAAATATATAATATATAATAGCTTCACGCCCTTATTAAAAGAAATGATTAGAAAACAAAAATTTTTAATATTTTTTAATGATTTTGTGTTGACATTTAACAAAAATTTCATGTTAAATAATTGAACAAATAAATTTTATTAATTTGACAGAAAATTTGTGTAAATTTAACAGACTTTTCGTGTTAAAATTTACTAATAAATATAAGCACATAATCTAAGTAACTAAAGTTCATTGATCTAACCTTAGTACAACTTACGTCAATTTAGCAAATAATTAGTTCGATTTTCTGTAACTTTTCTAAAAAATGGAGCTATGAATTATCCTCTCGTAAAATGAGAGTAATAAAATCATTGAACCTGATCATAAAAATATGAAAGTTATCTATGATTATGTTTAATTGTAATTCAATTGTGATTAACTACAGTACAACCTCGTTATAAGTTACTCGGTTATAAGTTACTTCCCCTCTATTTGTTTTCGCTCGTCTTTAAATACTACCCCCACTCCAGTTCCACTAACGCAGTTTTTCGATTGTCTTGAAGAGTTTGCTTCTGCAGTCCTTTTATAAGTTACTAAAGTATGTGCGTATAGATAAATGAGAAACGTCGACTAACGTATAAAAGGACTGCGGACACAAACACGAACACGACGCTTATATATGCAGAAAACTGAGCGATCACCGAGTAAATGATAAGAGTAGGGGAAATCCATTTCCAAGAAATTTTTCTCTTACTGTCCCTAACAGTAACTTATAACCAGGTTGTACTGTATATCTTTTCTCAGATTATGACCCATTATGTCAAAGGCTTGTCATTAAGATCTAATAGTAGTTGTTGGCAACTAGATTTGCAAATAAACGGGCATTCGTTTCACTGTATAATGTAAATCTATTGATAAATACAATGTCTTTAGTTTTATTACCTGTAATAATTTGAAAGATAATTTGCTGATTTTAATATCATTAATCTAGTGCGATTGTCTAGCTATTCATTTACATTTTTTTTTTTTTTAACATTTTTTCTCACAAAAATTGAGATAAGCATGTAACGAAACGAAAATAACAGTGTAGCAATCTAAAATGTCCTCTTTTTGAAGATGACAATGCAGCAAATTTTTAAATTTTCTCTTGTTATTTCTCAAACCAAATATCTGATTAAAATAATTTTTACATCAATAAAAAGGAGTTGATAAGATAAGGTATTGATTTTAGCACGAGTTTTGAAATTGTCAATCAGCAATATCTGTCGAATGAATTCAACGATATCGGTGATTCTTACAGTAATTAAAAAGATTTAATTAATTTGTAAGCGAATTAACTTTTGAGATTACTCGGTGTTACTTTTGGAGATTATTCAAACATAAACAGTTAGATTATATACTTAATTATTAAATGATTGATTAAAATAAGGTAAATTAATGAATAATTATTCAATTATTTATTTACTCAATTCTTCTTATCAAATATAAAATAGAATCATGATGATTTATATGATAATATAAAATAAATTGTCTGTTGACAAGAACTTTTTTCTGTCGTCAATAAAGTAACGGGAATATATCTTCCAAAAAGAGACTCGGCGATTGTAGTCATAGCCGGCAGCTAGCCGAAACATATGACGCTGCTTGAGACCCGGAAATCCGAGCTAATAACTCGCTCGATATTTGAGCAATTTAATTTTACTCACTGTCTCTTCAGGCTAAAAGCAATAACTTCTATGAAATATACGTTTATATATTCTGATTTGGGGGCTTAACAGCAACCCTATGTTCTTTACATTTTTTAAACTTGAGCACTTAGTGTTTGTTGATTTTTTTCTTTTTTCTGGACACTGAAAAACAGCATAGAACCCTTTCAACCACTTAGAAGTAATCTATCCCGCATGACAAAGCTATATATTGTTAAAAATATATAAAAATATATATTGTGGGAAGGGGGGGGGGCAGAGTGGGCCCCTTAAGGAAAATAATTGAAATATCGTTGAATTTTTCATCGCGTTTACTTATTTTTAGGCCCTTGATACTTATTTTCACTTCATTATGCTGCGTCGATTAAAATTGAAAAATCGAAAATTAGGGGCAGAGTGGGCCCCCCACAAAAATTAGGCAAAAAATTTATTTATTTTATTTTCCGTCAAGTTATGACCTCCGTAATGTTTTTATCATATTCTAGGCAAATATTTTATATATGGGGCAAAATGGACCACCCGAAAAAAAAAATTGTGACGAAAAAATTTTTTATTTTTCGTTTTCAATTTTTTTCGAGTGGTTCATTTCACCCCAAATATTACATATTGGCCTTAAATATGATAAAAACGTTATAGAGGTCATAACTTGACGGAAAATAAAAAAAAAATTTTTTTTTATAATTTTTTGAGAAAGGGATCGTCGTGCCCCAGGCTCTCCTATCTTTAACTTTCTTGATAAATTATATTTAATGAACAGTTTTGGTGGTCTATTTTATCCCTCATTATATAAGAAATTTCAATGAGTTTATTATCCGTCCGAATTTATTGACGTATAGAAAATTTTGAGGGGCCCACTGTGCCCCCATATTTTTTGAAGTTTTTAAAATTTTAAGGGGCCCACTCTGCCCCATGGGGCCCACTTTGCCCCCCCCCCCTTCCCCTATGTTAAACATACATAAAAAAGTTATATTGATAAATATAGAATTAATATATTGCAACAATATATTTTTTTTCAATATATGATCATATATTAATATAAATCATTATTAATACGGCTAAAATATAAATATTATTTTATATATTGTACAATATATCGCATTATAATATTCCTATATTTTAAAATATATTTTTTCACATATAAAGTTTTTTCATTCGGGACTCCTCAAAGCAAGATAGCAGAGAAGATGATTTAATATCATTGTCGCAACCCTGAACATCGTGTCAAAGGAAATCCTCCTCGATCCAGTTACGCTAGAGTTATCGTGAAGCTCTGTCTCTGAATTGATCTCATGTGTGATTGAGCCGTTGAAGTTAGTTGTTACTTTTGAGTCATTAAACTCAATCAGGAGTGTTACAGAACTTTCTCCTCGAAATAAGCCGTTAGAGGTGCTCAGATCGTGCAGGGCTTGAATTTGAACAAACACCTGGATGGGAAGGCTGTCGACACCAGTTAACATCTCGTCAACTCGTCCACTAAAAACCACCGTTTTATTCGAGATACATGAGATAGTTACATTCATACGTATGTGGAGTACAAAACTTAAGTTTATTAATTAATTTTTAAAAATTGGACTTAGATGAGTAATTATTACTCCAGAATTTTCGCAGCAAGTAGTTAATAAACATGACTAAATATGAATTTAAATAAGTTGAGAGAACATGGGTATAGGAGAATTCAAGTATTATTAAACCACAAGATAATTATTTGATGTATACATATAACTTGTAAGCGACTTATGTGAAACTTTGTCTGTAAATGCAGCTTACCAATACGAACCATCTATCTTGCTCTAATCATGCAACCATAACCTCGAAAAACGTGGTTAAAACTATTCCCGTCCATGACTCCGACCCAAGAGAGAAAGTTATATTATTCAAATGTAGTTCACCATCCATATGTCAACCAAGTTCTGTTGCGCTCACCCATTTTTATGGAGTGACATAAAATGCATACTAGCAAAAATAAGATTTCCATGTCAACAATAGGAAATCAATTTTATATTATTTGTTTTTACATATATTTTGAACCACCCTACACAAAAAAAAAAAACTATCTTGGCTGAATATAAATTTTCTTGAGTCAAGAACATTTTTAGGTCAAAGAAGAAAGGCCACACGGACCAAAAAAGATTTCTTGGCGCAAGAAAAATTTTCCATTATGAAATGAAAATAAAAATTTTCTTAGAACTGGATTAAATTTCTTGGCGCAAAAATTTTTTTTTTTGGCTCAAGAAAATGTTTTTGTGCCCCAAGAAAATTTTTGTTTTCAATTAATAACGCAAAAAATTTCTTAGAACAAGTAAAAATTTTCTTAAGTCGAGTAAAAATTTTTTGCATCAAGAAATCCTTTTTTTCTGTGCAAAATTTTCTTCGATCAAATATTAAGCTTGCTTGAATTTTAAATCTTACGTCAATAAATCTTTTCTTAAATCAAAAACTCTTTTTTCGATTGAATTAAAATACTTATTTATTAATTCAAGATACTTGATTTTCTTAGTTGAAAAAAATTTTTTTTTTATTCAAGATTCGTTATTTACTTGTTTTAAGAATGAAATTATTTATTCAAAGTTAACACATTTATTAAGGAGGAAAGTAAAGGTTAAAGCGTGAAAAAAACGCTTTTTTGAAGAATTTTCTTGAGCCGTATGGATTGAGCAAATTTATTAAAATCTTTTGAACATTATTACGTATGGATTCAACAACACTAAGTAACTTTTTCATGCAAAAATATCCACAAACAAGTCGGTAACGGATCTTTTCCAAGAACGCCTATTGAAATAGATGATGTGCAGTGAGTACTGTATCTTAGCTGGAAATTATCCGAAATAAAAAACCATTGAAATTTAGTCAAAGCATTATTAATGCCCCCCCCCCCCCCCCAACGTTTTTCTAATTATTTTTTTTTTCATTTTTTGTGGCCATTTGAAGTAAAGATGCTATTTTTAACTTCTCGCTAAGAAAATTTAAAATTTTCACAAACTGAATTTCTATCGGATTTTGACAT
Source organism: Microplitis manilae (assembly GCA_030273425.1). Taxonomy (NCBI): domain Eukaryota; kingdom Metazoa; phylum Arthropoda; class Insecta; order Hymenoptera; family Braconidae; genus Microplitis; species Microplitis manilae. The sequence continues at coordinate 19,397,671 of CP092728.1, forward strand.
TTTGAGGTTCTAGGAAGCTAACCTGACTAACTTCACGAGGATATCCGAGTGTATGTATGTGTGTATGTACGTACGTACGGATGTATGTAAATATCTATAACTCTTGAACAGATGAACCGATTTTGATCGTTAAGGTGTCATTCGACGCGGCTTGGTAATATCTAGAAGCTGTGAAAAATTGAGCTTGATCGGTCAAGTGTGTTCGAAAATATTCCAAAAATAAAATTTTTTCGATAACTTTTAATTTACTCAATGGATCAATTCCAAAATCTAATCAGCTCTAAAACTTCTTAAGCCACGTCGAATGCCACCTCAACTATCAAAATCGTTCATTTGTTCAAGAGAAACCGTTGTCGAAAGAATTAGAAAAAAAGTTTTAAGTTCTCGCTAAGAAAATTGTAAATTTTCAACAATTCGGGAAATTATTGTTTTCACCCCGATTTTCGAAAATTGAGTTTTCATCAGATGTCGACGTTTTGAGGTGCTAGGAAGTTATTCTGACTATTTTCAGAATGATGTCCGAGTGTATGTATGTCTGTGTTTGTGTGTATTTGTGTGTGTAAACTCTTTGTAACTTTTTAACTAATGAACCGATTTGGATGGTTAAGGTGGCAATCGAAAGAACTTGTTGGCCATCAACTTTCCTAAAAATTTCAGATCATTTGATCAAGTAGACTCGAAAATATTGGCGAATTACGAAAAAAAAAAAATTTTTTTTTTTTAGTTTTTTAGAGATTTCTCAGAAACGACTTGATCGATCGACTTCAAAATCTCATCAGCTCTAGAATTTGATAAAATGCGTCGTTTGCCGCTTTAGCCATCTCAATCGGTTGATTTATTTGAGAGATATCGCGGGAGAAAGAAATGATAAAAACATATTTGCGTTATTTCAATACTGTTAAGGTGCACAACAGCTCACCTAGCATTTTGTTGCAAGTAGTTCGGACGATATCCGCCTCCCTTTGCTAGTATAGTGTTCGACTGAAGCCCACAACCCTGTTTTACGCCGGCGCGTACTAGTAAGAGATGTAGTCTAAGGCAAAAGTACGTTAACAAAGCCTTACTGATGAGCCCGTTAACGTGCTTAGGACGAAAGTACACACATTATGGCAAACAGGCATATATCATAAGTTTTGATGGTTGACTTAAGAGTCAGTACATAAAATAATAAGTAAATTATGTCATTTAGTGCAGTACAACTCGGAACTCAATAATAATGATCTCAACATCTAAATCAAGCACAATTTATATCTCTGGTATACATTCATAACTTACTGTGGCTTACAAAAACACCTAACTAAGCACAAGTATCTTCTTCAATCTGCCCTCTCTAAAAATGAATCAGTGAAATTCATTTCAAATTAGTGAATGTTCACTGGGAACCAGCTATAAGTATATACCACCGGTTGAATTAGTGGTATACTTATAGCTGTAGTAATAGTGACTATCCACTGATTCACGAGAATTTCACTAATTCCTTTTTAGAGAGCCGACAAACGCTAAAGAATGAAACTTGATTCATAGCGATTCGTGCATTTTTTTATTTTTGCTCAAAATAAACGGGTGGAGCCCCGAATATGAACCTGTACCGATAAGTTAACAGATCTCAACTAACGCCATCTATGTACCCAATTTCCAATCAATCACCAACAACGTGGCTTCGTCGCCAACTTTAGTGTAATTTGTTGACTTGTGGTTGTTAAAAACCAACTTTTAACGCTTTTTTAGAGTAATCGGTGGAGGGTGGTTTTCGGATGTACAGCCGAATAAAATTATGAAGAAAATAATTTACTTGAAGTAAATTTTTTTTGTTCTGTGTAATGATAAAGAAAATGCGCGGGTGTGTGTGTGTCAGGAATGTGTCCGCATGTACCCTAATTATCCGTCGGGATGATTTCAGTATGATTTTATACTCGAAGGGAGTAAATTTATTATAAATATTAATTGCACACAATCGCGAAAGCGTTCAGTGTGTTTTACTGTCACTCTTTCGCTCTCGGCCCTTTCACTGACTTTAAATCTTCTCTACTTTATTTATAGTACACCGAAATTGTTAAAAGTAGATACCATTTTAAGAGACATTTATCAAGAAACATTTTCCAATATAATATTTAGTTGAGTCATAATGAGATTAATTTTAAGAAAAATCGATTTAGTCCGAAGCCCCAAGTGCGTCAATCGTGGTGTTCGGACTCATAAAAATACGATTTCCGTGAAAAATGAATCATACATGGCCATGCATGGCCGTATATGGCTCATTTTTCACGAGTATATATATATATATATATATATATATATATATATAAGAATTTGAGCTGACTATTACAATTACTTATAAACAGGATGTTGTAGTGTAAAAAAAATAGGAAATTTTTTTTTGATATCGCTAACAGCATATTGATGATTATATTTTGCTTTTTTGAAAGTGATTATATTCTTTGAACCTTACGTAGCACAACTAAACTTCGTTAAAACTGTCGGTCGCATAGCCTAGTCGCCAAAGCGTTGGTCTCTCGTACGGAAGGTCCCGGGTTCTAATCTTGCTAAAGCGGGAGCGGTCATTAATAAGTCTAGCGTTTTTTCTCTGAATTAAAAATTTCCATTTCAATTAAGAATTCAATTATTCGCATATCTGATAATCTCTGCGTCGCCCAAATAATTAAAAGAAAAAAAGAATAAACATTTGTTTTTTTAATTTAGTTAAAATTTCTATACAGTCATATCAAGCTATGTATAGCCATATATGGCCATGTCTGGTCAAATTTCCATACATGGTCATGCATGGAGCATTCATATATGGCCACGTATGATTCATTTTTCACGGATTACTTTAAAAAAACACGACTCATCGACTCAATTTTATTTTATTATTTTTGTATTTTTGATCGCAAAAACCCTCTTCAAAATCTATTTGAATCTTTTTTGTTTAATTGTTATCAATACAAATCGCAAAAACTTATTATTCACGAAAAATTTAGCTGCCAATTTTGTTTTTACTGTTATTATTATGTTTTTTATTTTTCTCTTTATCAACTTCTGACAGCAGCATCAGCTTCGCAGTAGGACTAAAATAAAAAAGAGAGGCATCTAAAACAAAAAGGGGGGTTTTTTTAAAAAAAAATCTGAAAACCGCCTGACCCTGCGGGCCAGCCCAAAAACTTCCCACTGTTTTCGAGCTCAGGGAGCTCGGAAACATTATTATTTGTAAATTTTTGAGCTCTTCGAGCTCAAAAATTTGTTAGGCCGGTAAAACATACTTTCAATGAAAAATTGGAATTTTTGTCCGACGATATCTTTGGATGGAATGAACCGATTTGAACGTTCTTGGTGACAATCGAAAGAGCTCACCAAAACTTTTGAAACTCGACAAGATTAAAAAACACTACTAACAGAAATTAAGAAATATAAAAAAATCGTATATTTTTCAGCGATTTTCAACATGATGTAACTCAGAGGAAAATGCTCGTACAGCAAAAATAAAAAAAGCAAATAAATTATTGGGAGAAAATTTTTTATTTTTTCAAGAAGATTGATTTTTTCGATATTTTTCTTCCTTATCATCTTCACAATAGATTTTCTTAACATCAAAAGCATTGTGAAGATGATATATATAAGCTTTATTAGTTGATCCGTGATTAACTTTTTTCAGATCTTTTATTCAAAAAATGTTATGCTAAGTTACAAATGACGAAAGATTATTTACATATCAAAATACACTTGATCAACATTGTTGATTGCACTGATTATCGATTATTCAAATCAGTTGTGGTCTACATTTAATTGTTATCACGTAATTAATACTATATATATAGTTTGATATGAATTTCGTAAAACAATAGACGATAATCTATTGAAATCTTCTACATTGTACATAATTAAAAAACATTCATGAAAAAATAGATTTTGATTCACTCCTTCATTTTTCTTGATTTTTTTAATGATTCAAATGAATAATGTTATGCGAAAAATTTGAATAATGGTTGAAACTGTAAGCGAGTCGTACAACTTTTAGCTCACAAAGCATTTAAATATTATTTAAAAAATTGTACGGTTTTTGATACTTATGATAAAAATTGTTCTCCAAATTGTTTCAGTGAGAGACAAGACACAGATACATCGCCACGTGGTGACTCTGAGGACAAGTGAGAGGAGGTAAGGGGTGCGCGTAGGGTGCAGCCCACCCTTCTGCTACGCCGCGTCCTCCCGCACCCTCTGCACCACTTTAATCGTCGGTGCTCTGGCCCCGAGGAGTCCCAAGACATTCATCGTCATCATCGCAGTTATTTGCATCACCAAGAATTATTATTCGTTCAACCATCAACTGTTCCTACGCTTGAAGGTTTTGTACGTCTTCATACTATTCATCATACCTTAAAGACGACTTTAAGAAGAGCTGAAACTAGCTCATATTTTGTATCTTCTTCAAGATAATTTGGTTTATTTTATTTTTTTTTAATTCAATTCTTGCACTTTCGTACTCGGTTTTTGGAATTTCTATTAATTCATATACTACATTGTAAAAAATCAGGAGTGAATATAGATTGTATTTCGATCGGAATTCACTCCGTCACTCGGAGTTCTAGAGTTTTAAAAAAAGTCACTCTGCACACGGAGTAAATAAGGAGTTTATTTCAACGGAATGATTTCGTGGTAAGATTCATTTTATTTTAATCCACATCCAATTTGATCCGGATCTTCAACATTAAAATAAATTCCCTTTCATAGTAAATTCCGCTCCGAGGAGAGTAAATAAATAAAAATCATCCGCTCCAAATTCACTCCGCGTTCCAGATTTAATCTACTTTTATTCCGCAAATTTGTTACAGTATATAATATCGTTTGAGGCTATGATTGATAAAATAATAGATAATAAAATTCGACTATCATACTTAGCAACGTGATACTTTGAGTTTCATTATAAAAATAAAATCTACAGAAATTTATTTTAAACAACTTAAAAAAAAAAAAAAAAAAAAAAAAAAAAAAACATAGAATAAAAAGTGAAGAAATTGATGAAGACATACTCTGATTTGTTTTATTATTTTTCATACTAAAAGAATTAAGATTTCCTTATTCTTATCTAAAGCCACTTCTGAAATGTAAATATCCTCGGTACTATTTAGTTTATTTATTTATTGTTTTTTCATCAATGCTAAATAAATATATAATATATTGCAATAAGCATATCTTTTTAAAGTTTCAATCGGCTTTTTGATGATAGTTATTTTAAGTTATCTGCGACACTTGACGATTTAGTTATATACATACTTTCATTTTAACTTATAGAGAACATTAAGCTTCAATGGTAACAAAAATTGAAAATCAATAATGAAAAACTTCTTTTCTATTTTAACGTTACTATATTTCGTTTGATGTTTTACTTATTGAAAACTGTTTTTTAATTAATTGAGTCGAAAGTGCATTTTATATTTTATTCATAAAGTTTCTGAAAAAAAAAGAAAAAAAAAACTAATGTGATTTAGTAAAAAAAAAAAAAAAAAAAAACAAAAAACAAAAAAACAAATGACGATGTATAGCGGGTAATTAAGTGAGAATCCACGAATTATATTAGCGTGGAACAGGAGGAGCGCGCGTTGAGGCTGTGAACATTCAACAAAAAAAATAAATATTTCAAAGATCTATGATAAAATAAATACAAACAAAGATACCGAATCGATGATACGTTCAAATAAACGAATAACCCACTTCTAGGCGACTGCGTAACATTTGTCTAAGTACTTGCAATAAATTAATGAAAATATTTTTTAACTCATACGGAAAATTGAAAAAGTATATAAAATACATAAGCTCTCGTAATACTTCTATGCCGTAGTTATAATATTATGATTTGTCAAACCTGCCTAAAAGAAAATTAAAAATTTACCAGAGCATGTAAAAGAGGAAAAAAATATAAGGGAGAAACTGTGGTGTTGAAGCTATTGATCGGGTACGACCTTGTCAAGAAAGTTGAAGAGCGACAACTTGTGATATATTGTGGTACTAGGCTAGTTCAAGTGAAGAAAGCTGTGAGATGTATGAGGAAAGGAGGGAGCAAAAAAAAAAAAGATTTCATAATATTAGTGAACAACTTCTCTAGGTTACCGATTCCCTCGAGGAAATTTTATACAGGCAAAAGATCTGACGAATCAAACTTGGTCACGTTGACTTAGACAAATTGGTTTGGCTGTGAGTTGCAAGCGCGAAGTGATTGAGAAAGAAGTTGTAGATAAATATAGAAACGAACAGCACAATAATGCTGGTAATATATATGTAATAAATTCAGATATGTTAAGAAAGTATAAAGGACGTGAAAACTGGAAAAAAAATAGTAGTAAGAAAATACGAAAAATAGTGTTAAATCAACCTCCCCGGGATACAAGGGTAGATTTCAGATAGTTAAACGCCTATATTAAACAATATATAAATTATCGTTATAATTTATTCATGTTTTCAAAAATATTTATTAAATTCATGAATAAATCTAACAATATATATATATATATATATATATATATATATATATATATATATATATATATATATATATATATATATATATATATGCATAGATATATATATATATATATATATATATATATAAACAGATCAATTTATCGATATTTTCGTTTTTGTTTTTATCATTTAATAGTTGAAAAACAACGTTGGTATCAATGTTGCGATTAAATGTATAATTAAGAATGTATAAGTAATTTGTGTGTTGGAAAGTGTAATAATTTTATTTTATAAAAATAACTTGAGTTTTCACATAGTCACAAAAAAAAAACAAAATTCATACACCTATTTTGAATAGCTCATTTCGAACGGTGAAAACTTATGCTTTATGAGTGTTCTTGAGTTTCTTTTTTTTTTTTTTACATAGGCAAAGTCATTAATGTTATATTATTTCTTAAAATAAATTATTTCTATTACATAAAACGGAAAAGAAAACATACGAAACTGACAAATTAATAGAATATTACAAATACTATTAAATTCGAAAAAAATGTCATGTCACTATTAATAAAATATTTTTTATGTTATGAGGGTGACTTTGATTGATTTCAGTTGGTTAATGAATAGTTATGTAACTAAACTGTAAGTAAATAGAAGTCACAGGAACTTGCTATAAACACAGTAGTGAAAATAATTTCATGTAAAAAAATGGATGCAAAGAAAATAGTACATTATTTTTTTGTTCATCAAAAAAGGAACTTGAATATAATATGAATAATTCTTTTAATTTATGAAGGTGAAAAATACGTAGAATTATTAAATTTTGTAAAATCTTGAAGGAATTTTCATTCTACATATTTTTTTCATATCATGTGAAACTTGATTTCCGTGATTACATCATGAAGTTTAAAATTATGAGATCATTTTTATCCTCTTTATTTTAGACATTCTCTAAATATATGGCCGATTTATTAATATTTATTTTCATATATTCAAAATTATTTTTAATTTAGTGTAAAATTTCTGTTAACCTATCAGGCGATTAAAAATTTTTTATTTTATATTTAATTGTGATTTTTAGCTTCCGAAAAATTGCCAATCATTGCAGTATTCGAATTTTACACCTCTAGATTGAACGATAATTATTAACAATAAATACATTTATTGATAATTTTAAGATTTGTTTTAATCTATTGTTGATTCTATCAAATTTTCATTGATATCATCATTCTATAAAAAGTAATTATCGTTAAAGCACACTTGTTAATTATTTATAATTAATATTTAGAATATTAGATGAGGAAAAAAAACAAGACAATGAAAATTTAATTTCATTAACGTAATTTTGCCAAAATTTTGTATTCATGATTTATTATCGAGCATAACTGGCACTAATTAATGTAAATATTACTAACGCATGATGGTAACGGTTACGATATAACATACCTAATGAACGGCTATACATAATTGTTAATATGTCAATATGGCAATGGTTAAAAACTTTGCGATTGTAATAATTACGATTAAAACATAGTAGAAACTGCATTTTTTTCTCCGTGTGTAATGTTGTTGCATAAGGCACTAAAATAAAAAATTATTTTTTCTAACTCCTGCCTTTAAAGTTCAATATCCGAGCGTTTTATTGTGTGAGTAAAGTAGACCTTTTTCTCGATAATTCATTAAATTATAGAACGTCGCATGAAAAATCAGCTGTTTGTTTTCTAGCATGATTTTGTTGTACTGAAAAGTAATTTGCTATAGGAAATATTTAAAAATTATTGAGTGACCGTCGTTCACTCTCGACAGAAAAAGATATTCGAAGCCTTGTCTCTGAATACTCTTACCACGTCATTTATTTACTCGCGCAAACGCATTGCAATCATATTTTTGTTATTCTTATTCAGTCCAAGATTGTAACCTGTGAATTTTATTTTCTAAAAGCTTTAATGTTGTTATAATAATGATTTAATTCCTCTCAATTTAACTTTAAAGACAGTCGTAATAAAAACTATTGTTCAATACATATTTTTGAAATGAGAATTGAGATATACTTGTATTGTCAACACTCGTCTTGGGTTATCGCTTCGCTCGTGCGAGAAAGATGTAGATACTCGTTCTCGTAGACAAAGCGGCATAACCCAAGACTTGTACCGCCAATGCAACCGTACCACAATCTCTCGTTTTGGACATAAGTATTGGAAATAGCTATTTTGATGTATGTTCTATTATAATATAGTATAGTACCAAATTAAAATGAAATATTGGCGACATTATTTCACACATTTCTAAGTACAATATCTACTATCATATGACGTATTGATACATTTTCGACAAAAATACATTCAAATTAGATGCACGGAGAAAAAAATATTGTGGCCAGCACGATAAAGTATTCTGGCTGTCACGATACTTATTTAGCTATTTAGAAGTTAGAGCGAGTAACAATATGTATAGTGCTGACAGCAATTCAAATCATGTATGTGACTAGAATGTATCGTAACGGTAGCAATACAGATTACTCACGATAGGCGCATCACGATCCACTAGATCGTTCCAATCATGATATTTTTGTCTCCGTGTGCTATTTTGAGTTGTGAATTTCTCTTAAGGCGTAACGATAACTGATTTTCAATTTCTTCTAATTCAATGATCAATATTGGAAGCCTAAAACTGAGGGTTTTAGAACGTTCTAAAACATTAACAGAAAACAGCACATTTCGTAACCTCAAAAATTCTAATTCGTTTCCGAAAAAAACTGTTTTAGAATTCTCATTTATTTTATCAATGCAACAAAGATAGTTCTGCTTGTTTCTCCAAGTGCGAAAAAGAGGTTCGGTCTCATTTCACCTTGAAATTAAATTTTGAATGGTAATTCCTAGAACTCACCTCTACACGGAGAGAAAAATATCGTCAGAGTGAATATACGTATCGCTACTCTGGCTATACGCTGTATACCCTGATTAAGAAAAATGATTTGCTCCATGTTAAGTGTATATCTACATATTAGTCGATTCAAATTGTTTTAAATTATTTCAAATTGTTTTTAATTATTCCAAATCATTTTTGTTAATCAGGGTACTCAACTTACTTAACGCTACGTCGTATAGCTAATTCAGCTATACAGAGTTTCCTCACAGTGGATTGTCAAAATGATGATCCGTATCCTTATTTTAGGCACTTTATGAATCTCTGACATGACTATCGCGAAAACTGTATTTAGGCAACCGTCAACTGAAAAAGATAAAACGTATAGCCAATTTAGCTATACGGATCCTCACGCTGACAAAACAGATATCTATATCAACCACACTACATATATTTACAAAGGCTATTTGTCGTATTTTTAAATTAAATAAATGAATACTCATCCTAACCTAGATGCATATCTTCAAATTAACGATACTATAGACTGTTAAATTAGCTTGTGAATATACTTAAACAAGGTATACGAATCGTTATTCTGACGATACGTCATTTGAAGATACATTGGTTAGTCATTCTGACGATATTTTTCTCTCCGTGTAATTGTATGAATGATAAGAGAACGAGTGTAGATTATTGTTTTAACAAAGCAAAGTTGATGATCAACACTTGTTCTCATATGGCACCGTACACTATCAGTTCATCCAGGAAAGAATCCATACCATAAATTACCACTTCTCCTTGTTTTATAAATAGCTATAATGATCGTTAAATATTGCTATTAATGACATCAAAAGATGATAACAATAAATAAAATTATTTAAGTTCCTTATTAACAAGTAAATTATCATTTACTGAATGTGAAGCTAATACTCACTGATTAATTTTTTATTTTTTAATTAAGTCTAACCAATTAGATCACCTAAAAATTTGAATTTATATTTTATACAAAACCGTTGTGAAACAATACACCCTGCAATGAATAAAAAGTTTGACGATTTACATGACAATCGTTACATTGTGGCATCTGCTTAAAACTTATATTACAGCCACATAAAGATGAGTGTGGTATTTATTAGAATAAACCCAAAACAAACACTACTGATGATCAAATTATTTAATACAGAACCAGTGATGGAGAAAAATGGCATTTGATTACTTATCGATTGGTAATTAATTGATGCGTTTTACTGAATTTTTAGTCAACTACTCATTTGTGTGTAAACGTAGTAAATATTCAATCGGCAAATGTTCTAAAGTCACGATTGTTAGAAGTATTGCATGTCTACCTGCTAGATACTACGTTTTTATATTCTACTATAAAAGTTCAGTTTGATAATATTAAAAAGTAACTAAATGATGAATGACGTTTGTTATTGACTAATATAAATATGTGTAGTTTACATTGAATGATATGACTTTTCAATAACAAAGAAATATGCAAATATTTAAACATCTCTATTCATAACATCATTTTATATTTTGTAAAGCAAAATAAAGTAATGAAATATTCAAACGTTAACACCCATGTGCGATAAAATAGAATGGCATGTTCAGGCTCAAATAATTATAATCAGTCATTTTGTATACTTCATACATCATTCGAAAATTCAACTTTATAAGTTAATATATTGCAACAAAATAATTTATCAATACAAATTTTCGTAAATAAAATAAATTGAGCGACGGTAGGGTACTCTCAGCGTTTTCGCACTTGAGGTGTACAGTTACTTATTTTGGCCTGTAAAAAATTCTTTAGTCGATTGAGAGAGTTGATATTGTTTGGGCCGGTATATTAATTAATAAAAAAAAAATTATTACATAATCTGAATTTTGAATTATATCAAAATCACATAATGCTCCGCTGGCGTGTCGTCTAAAAAGAACGTGTAGAAGTGCCGTGGCTGAAATTTTATAATCTATTATTTCTTTTCGAACCCTCGTAACGCAATTGTAAATCGAGATTTTCCAATATTTTTGTTAAGAAAATAAAGCTATAAAACCTCAACAAAATTATTTATAGCCCACAATCGATTGATCTCCACTTTTAAACCCTCACTAGAAATTGAATTGTAACTTGCTGGAAATGCCAATTTTTTGTTTTTCCATTATACCTCGCGTTTCTCAGACTACTCGGATTAATGCAAAACGTTATCGCCGTATTTAAAATCAATATCAGAACTAATACCATCTAAAAAAGTGTATTATCTGTCATACGTTCTAGAGTGAATTATTTTTTTATTGCAAATAAAAAAACAAAAAAAAAAAAAAAAGGAAAAAAAAATCGAATTTCATAAAAAAAAAACAATATCCCTAAAACTCGTTTATTCATTTTTTTGAATAATCGAATATCATGTCGAATAAAAATCAGAAAATTTTAATAATAATGGACTTGGTTTATATTTATTCATTGAACTTTTTCGTCTCGGAAATATTTTACACATTCCGACAGTGACAAAGTAATTAGTTCTTTTTTTTTCTTTTTTTTTTTTCATTATTGACAACGCCGTAATTAAAACTATTTCCAGTCAAATTGTTTTTGTGTTTGTCAGTCATAGAAAATCGATTTTCTATGTGAAATATTTCTAGATATTTCAATCAAGAAAGTATGATAATTATGTTCTGAATAGGCGAGATTAATTTAAATAAAAACTTTTTGAATATTGGTTGAAATTCATAAATTACTTTAGCCAATGAGAAAAAAAATACTACCACTGAAATAATTTATAACACAATGTTATATGAATATTTCTTACAAACATTAATACATCTCAAGAACACTCAAATGATATAAAAGTGAACTACGTTTCAAATATACAGAAAAAAAAAAATTAATTTTATAAATCGAATTTATTGTATTTGCATTATTTTATTGATTGTTATTGTTTTTATTAAGAAGAAAATCTTTAAAATATTGTGATGAATTTAGAATCACATATATGAATCAATCCTATTATACTAAGTCTCTAATAATTATTTAATTTATAAAAAATGAATGAAAACTAATAGAAAAAGAGAAAAGTGTCGTGTACTGTGATCTCCAAAAAAACCAATTAGTGTTAAAAATTTAGTTTTTTTGGAGCTTTTTAGCTGGCTATAAATTAAATTACATCATATGCAAACTTAAAATTTGTATTAGTTGTTTAAATACCAAAATAGATTATCAACGAAATAAAATAAAGTATAAAGTGTAGATATAAATTGAAGTTGTTTTAAAATGATTAATAAGTAAGTAGTTATCAAATACATAAATTTCGAAAATATGTAAAATATATATTATATATATATATATATATATATAAATATATGTATATATATATAATATAAGAAATTGAGTTAATAAGTAAATACACGGTTTAATTAGGAATAAAAATCACTTGAAACAAGTACCATATTCCATGCCTTATACAATAATAGCCGATACGATTACAGTTGTAAGAAGTTTTCTATAGCTCTTTTATTATAATTATTATTATAATCCTCACTATTAATCTTTAAACAATATTACTATTTTTCTTGTGCAAGAGATAAATCAGTCAAAACACAAGAAAAATATTAATATATGCTGATGAAAACCAAGCGTAAAAATATTTTCATCTCTCTATGTAATATAGATTACAATAAAAAGTGTTGATTTTTGCTTAGCAGTTAGGAATTAATTTTTATTTCGATAAAGTCAGATTTTACGATTAAATAAAACAAATTGAAATAATTGATTTTGTGCATTATAATTACTACGTAATTACGGCAGTAGATGAATGACTACTTGCCCATATTCATTTACGGTCCTCACCCAGGGACCCATGCATGGAAAAGGAGCCACCCATCGCAGCCATTGGCCATCATCAGCCTCCACAAGTACTCAAATGAACTAACATAATTTATATTAAAAAAATAAATAGCAACACGTTATTTAAAAATATTACTTTTAATCAAAGCGAGAGTTAGACATCTGAATAATCACATGTGTTTCATTACAGGACATTAATAAAAAATTAATGTACAAAACATCAAACTAACATTTTTGTTCAAACACTTTGATTAAACCTTAAAGAAAACAATAGAATTCTATTGATATCCATTTTAAAATTTTCATTAGAAAAAATAAGAATTTAATTGCTTCTTATAAGATTCGATCAAAACTTCCAAGAAATAAAACTTTTACAATAATTGAAAAAATTTACATAATTACACGATATTTTTCCAGTAAAAAGAAAAAAAACAGATATGCAATCATAAAATAAAACAGCTAACATAATTTTGCACTGCGAGTACGGTAAGTTTTATAAAAGTATTGATCTATTTATTACACGCCTCAAACAAGAAGAAATTAGGTGGGCTCTATTTTAACTTTCTCAAGCGGCTGAGGCAGCCGTTCGGCACACACGTGGCTCGGGCGATCACCGAAGTTAAGTAATATCGAGCATGGTTACTACTTGGCTGGGTGACCGTTTAGCTACGCGTTGGGCTCGAACGGAGGTCTCCGACCGTTAGGCGCGGGATGAAGATCCAGTGATCGGTAAAATGGGAATTTTATCGACCACTGGAGCTTTACTCAAACCGAAACTGCCCTGATAGCCAAGTTGGCCGCAACTTATCGACAACCTACTGCCGCAACCTGTCGTCAAGTTGGCCGCAAAAGTTGGTATTTCCATAAGTTGACGGCAACTTTCCAAGAAACTTGTCGACAACTTTCAGCTCGTGTAACTGTTGCCGACAAGTTGTCTACAAGTTGCTCAGAAACTTGGTGACAGATTGCGGCAGTAGGTTGATGACAAGTTTCTGAGCAACTTGTAGCCAACTTGTCGGCAACAGTACACAAGCCGAAAATTGTCGACAAGTTTCTCGGAAAGTTGGTCACAACTCATGTACACCAACTTTTTGTTCAGAAACTCTGGCTATCTGGGTGTACTGACTAGGTTTTCTCTGTGGTTTTCCTACGCCACTGCACCTCCATTGCAGGGAGGTAGTAGGGCATCACCGTAATGATGCAGTACAGTACAAGCCCAAGTCGGGCCACAGCCGCACAAACCGGGCATAGGAAAAATTTAGCTGAGTTGTAATAGTATACCATGTGACAGACCGATGGCCTACATACATGGTGAATTAATAAAAAAAATTAAAAAATAAATATTTTAAATTTCTCAACGTTTTGCGATATACTATCTGGAAAAAAATAATTTTGGAAAAAAACTCTGTGAAAATTCTGCTGGGTTCTGGGCGCTAACTGCCGTCCTTCTGATTACTGGGTCTGAACGTTAGCTACTGGACGAACCTACTAAGTTGCCATTGGACGGCCAAGGCTAAAGTACCCAGTCCTGGCCCAAGCCTGGGTTGCCATTGAATTGCCGAGACTAGGTTACCCAGTCTTGGCACACGTCCAGGTAATCATTGTAACGGCCAAGGCTAGGTTACTCAGTTTTAGGACAAGCTCGGATAATGATTGGGATAGCTAGGACTGAGTACCCAATCTTGAGCCAAGCATGGGCCAACATAGGTGTCCTAAAACTAGGTTCCCCAGGGCTAGGCCAAATAGGGCCCTGTAGTTCAATTCTGGCAGCTTCTGCATGGGATGGTATCACTTTTGGAATATATGATAAATTACATTATCCGTGCTTAAAAAATCCGATAGATTCTTATAGCTGTATGTATCCCTTGTTAAAAGAAACGATTCAAAACGATTAGAAAAAAATAATTTTAAATACTTTTTAATGCTTTTGAATACTTTTGAATCGCCCTTCTTACAGGCATTTAACATTTCAAATCAATTTGAATCGTTTTTCTTAATCAGGGTTAAGACTCAATACTTAATTATAGTACTTCTCATAGAACGCATTCATTCTCATAAAATCTCTATAAGAAACTATTGGATTCTATGAGATTTTTTAAACAGGGAATCAAAAATTTGAATTTCATAGAGAATTTCTTGTAATTTCTCCACATGGAACATGGAATCATAAATGAATTTAGTACACTAAAAACAAAGATTTAGTTGAGGCGACTAAGATTTATTTGAACCAAGGATATCGTATATTTGGATGTGGTCAAATAAATATTTAATTGTGAGAAAGATATAATATATTTGATTAATTTAATTGTGTGAAATAAGTGATTTATTTGTGGTAAATAAATGATCCAATTGCTGCAAATAAATATGGGCTTAAAAATATATGTATAGTATCGGCGAATTTTAGGTTATTTGTCACAAACTTAATATTTTTACCACCAATATATCGCGTTACTGATACCATAAGGGCGTATCCTGAAAAAAATACCCTTGAAACGGCATAAAGGCGTATAAAAAAATTTTTTCCGGGAATCACAAATTTCAAATTTGTAACAGTGCGTTTTTATTTTCGACTTGAAAATCGAGCGCGAAAGTCCAATTGACCTTACGGCCATCTATTATACCTTAACTAACACTCTTTAGTTACCCGGGGCCAGTTCAGAGGCTCCCTAGATCGAATTCTGTTGAGACAATAATGGGGTAGTTTCCCACCCTCAGATTTTTCCTTTAAAAGAGCCAGCAAACGGTTGCTCGAGGACTAAGACCCTGGCTACCACCCAGAGTGGACCAGTAAGGTAGTGGACTGATGACGCCTAGCGAGGTTCCTACTCTACAACCAGAGCTCATTATAATTTACTTGAGCCGGCCTAACGATAAGTCTAGTCACATCTACTCATTTAGTCCAGTGATCATTTCATTTAATTTATTATATACACTGAAAAAAAAATATTTTTCCTCCCGGAATCCTAAGTATTATCGATCCAGTATTCTTATAGTAAGTAAACGTATTCTTACTGTAAGAAACCTGGTATAATTCCCACAGCAATACCGAGTTTTCTAGTGGGACTAAAACTTTATACTATTTTACTATAGCAAATGCAGTGGTGTCTCCAGCGCTTACATAATTATTCTATAGCAATTTTTGTTTCCCGCACTTTTACCTCATTTTATCATGAGATAGAAATTAGAGCAAGTGACAACCAATATTAAAATAATGCGTGCAATATTCCTTTTTATAATTATAAAATTATTAATTAGTATTTATGCGTTTTTCATCTCAATTGTTGCCAGTACGTCTGTTATAATAAAAAATTCTCCTATTTGCATACATTCATGTATGTCAATAAAGTAGGGTTACGTTTATTTTATTTTAATTGTGGTTTTATGCCTATAGCAATACCGAGTTTTGCTACAGTCAGAATACGTATTGCTCCGTGAAGTAAACTTTGGTATTCTTACCACAAGAATACCAGTATTGCTACCAGAACAAAACATTTACCGGGAGGAAAAAAACTTTTTTTTCAGTGTACTTTGGAGTTTGTTTGCTCGATGTTAATAGCCGTAGTGATTATTTTATAAATTATTTATTTGAAGAACGTTTTAATTGACCACATTTCGAGCCAAATTTCTACACGCGGTCATTTAGTAAAGTTAAAGTTAAATTGAAATTGTGCTGATAAAACTTGTAAGTGTTGCCGCACCATTGCTGTTCGTTTTCTGCCATTTTCTATCACCGAAGATTGGGCCTACAACGTTGCTGCCACGTTTGCTGCCTACGCTTATTGAGGGTAATATTCCATCTACAACTACAGGAATGGAGCATGCAGTAAGGTACAGCGTAAGTGGGATTTTGTCTTTCCCAAATTAAATTTATACATGGAAAAATTGATCCCGACTCAGTCGTGTGCTGCACAGGAACCAGTCGGGTCTCAATTTTTCCGTGTACTTGGTCTCCTCCCGCGTAAAGTAAAATATCAAAACTTATATAGGGGAGGGTGGGGCAAAGTGGGCCCGTAAGCGTTTGGGGACCCATTTACCCCCAAATCATTCGGGTAGCTCAAAACTTTAGGGGGCCCACTTTGCCCTACCCTCCCCTATTAAATTAAATTCTAATAAATTCTATTGGGGAAATTTTCATATTGTAAATGGGTATTTGGTTAAATAGATATAATATTTTGTCTTTGATAATGCAAAATCTAATCTCTCACTGAGTAACCCACCAGACATTCCTTTCTTTTAATAACTAATAAGCGCAAATTTTCAGGAAACGAGTCGAACCCCCCCCCCCCCCAGCTCATAAGATTAAATTAATTAATATTAAGTAACCATGGCCTGGACAAGAGCTGGCCCAGCCAGGCCCAACCGGTTATGAATTCCAAAAAATTTTGATCAAAGTTAATTTCAAATTTGAAAAAAAAAATTTTCATCATTTCTATGCATTTAAAGTGAAAATACGTTGTTTCCCGAAAAAATTTTTTTTTGGTACGCCCTTATGGCTCCCGGTAGGTACCCTGGATGTCATAGAGGCGTACCAAATTTTTTTTTTGCATTTCTGCCCGGTTTAGGCATAACTACGCCGATTCCCGAAAAAAATTTTTTGGTACGCCCTTATGGCATTTGTAACGCGATATTAATAACTTACTACAAATTATACGTTTCCATCATTATAAAATTCTTTAAATCAACTGTCATTTTTAGTTGCATTAGATATATATTTGTCAATAAAAAAAATAAAAAAAAAAAAGCCACTAATAAATTGATTTATTTGCGACAGATATTTCTTTTTTTTTTAGTGTACTAAGGCAGACAAAACCACATGAAACTTTATAATTATAATAATATTTAATTAATGACTCTTTCCAATTCAAAGTCAAGAGAAAAAAGGATTCTAATTGTTGCCTCCCTAGTCTATTAATAAGTTATAGCGCTATATTTTTCTCAGATTTTATGATTGCACACTTCTAGAACAGTATTTGAAGAAGCTTTGCTTCCATGTCAATATTGTTCTCTGATAATTATATCATATCATATTCACAATTCATGTACTACATTATTTTATAATAAAATAACACGTTATTACAAAGAAAATAGTTGAATAATTTAGTTTGTGGAAACTTAATGTCAATTTACTTTGATACTGATAAAAAAATCTTCATGGAATTTGTAACTTCATCATAATGATTGCAATGTCGTCTGGTTTGCTTAAATAAATAAAAAGTTTGGAAAATCCAAATGAGCATGCCTTAAGCGCAATAAAACAATAGAAATGCATAAATGATAGGATTCACATTTAAGGCATGTAATCATTTTCTTATACTTAATGATAATACAAAACATGCAGTTATTAATTTATCCTATTAATTTAATATCAATAGCGAACGAAGTTTCATCTTTTATCTTATATGATGAAATTAAATCGATAGCGGAATTTGACTGTTATTTCATTTGAGGCCTTACGGTTACGATTTCATTCTTTACTATTCTTTTTTTTGTTTAAATTTTCCCGCGAGTGGTATTATCTCCTCTGTAAGTCGAACTAAAAAAAAATTTCAACAGATGATAAAACAGCTAGTAATTATACCATCATTTATGTATAGTTTCTGCTTGTTTATAGTTATTCCAATCCTATTTATGAAAAATAATGTATATGGCTGCCGAAATCGCAGAAAAAGTCACCGAACTGACTGTCGGAAAAAATTAACTATATTGAAACGGAATTATTTTGACACGCGATTTTCACAAGGGTTCTAGCAAATTCCCTAAGGAATAAAACAAAAAAAAAATTAAATCGTGAAAATGATTTTTGACAAAGTTGTGCTGTTATCAAGCCCAGTGCTCCTATGAATACCACGCTCTTATTCATTTAATTCGTCAGAAAAACGAGTTTTTTCTGAGAAATTTTATTTAAGCGATAAGAAAATCTTTATAACGTGATCTGTAGTTATTATTATTTATCTCAATACGCTTTTTATACATTTTTTTTTTTTCGTTTAAATTATGAAAATTACGTTTAAATCGAAATCACGATTTTTAGGCGAGAGTAGAGCATACCTACGCTGCGCTTAAGGCATGCAATAGTTTTCAATTAACATGTGACATTATTCGATCCTAAGATATGATTCTTAATTAAGACAAATTGATTATCTGTTATTTTATTTAATATTATTGAAGAATGGCGGTGTAATTTATGAAATTCAACATATTTATATATATTAGGGTCTGTCGAAAAAATCGACTATTTTTTTTACTCACCACACGGATAAATTGGTTGATATGCACCTCTAGAAAACTCTCATAAAAAACGAGCGCTTAATTACAATAGAAAAGTCCTCCACATTACAGTTTTTGATTTTTCCCTCAGTTCCTTAAAAAAAAATTTATTTCTCACTCATTAATTGATCGTATAGCAAAACATTCTATACTTTTTTTTGAGAAATTCAACGTCCTACAAAAAAGGTTCCCCAGTAAACACATTTACGTAAATGTGACGTCAGAGTGACGTTACGCTATGTCATGATTTACGTAAGATATAAGTCATGAATGAGTCAGGTGTGACTCATTATTTCACACTTTTTTACGTAAGATTATGACGTAAAACTAATGACGTATACATGACGTAAATGTGATGTCTGTGTGACATTCCATGACGTCAGTATGACATATGGGTGATGTCAAAATGATCAATCCGGAAAAAATTTTTTTGAAAAAAAAAAAAAAAAAAGAAAAAAATTAAATTCCGACTTTTTGATTTGATTATTACCGCGCGAGCGCATTACGAATTCTGAAACAAGATTTGATAGCAGTAAATTATGAAAAAATATTGGGCGTCTGCTGGATTCGAACACGGCTCCTCTTGGCTGGCAGTCCTGAACGTTGCTCACTGGTCACATCACGAGAGTTCAAGTCTTGTGCTTAATTGATGTATTTAAAGTGAAATGCCGGTAAAGACAGAGTTCATAAGTTTTCGTGATGGATTTTTACAAAATTTAAAAAATCTCCATGAACATAAATGATAATTATAAAAAATTATTTAAAATTTTATTAAGTTTCTTCAAATTTTTTAATTTTCTGTTGTGATGTGAAATTTAAAAAATCTTATATAAAATTTTGCGAAACATTAAGTAATTCCACAAAATTGTATGAAATTTAATCGATTGAAAAATTGCAATACTAAACTTCACAATCTTAATATCAAAAGAGTTCAAACTGTCGTTACATTTTTTTTGTCATCCTCAATAGTATTTTCGGTATATTATTTAAAAAAATAAAGTTAATTTTTTTATGCTCACGCTAATGTTTCAATCTAAAACTTCTGAAATATATTATAGAGTTTATCGATTACTTTGGCGCCAAGAATATGCAACATTTAGTTGTTATTTTTACACATTTACACATTTTTGAAAATTCATTCTATGATTGTTTTATTTTAATAAATTGATGATAAAAAACTATGACTCAGAAATTACATCAGCATTGCGTAAAATACTAACTTGTCACTGATGTAAAGATATGATTTAAAAGTGACATCCATATTACGTATAACCGTGACTTTGCTACTGACATCAATGTATGATTTTAAAATTACATCATTATGATATACAATAATGACTTTATTACTACGTAACAATGTGATGTAGATTTTATGTCAAGCGTACGTAACACATAAGTCATAACTGTGACGTCATACAAGAGTCATGCTTACATCAATATGATGTCAAGTTTTTACATCATATTAAAGTCATGTAGAACGTCAGATTGGCATCAAATTTACATAAGATGCCGTGACATTTCTATGATCTACGTATGACGTCAAAATAAGGTCATGTGTTCACTGGGTCTTTACATCATTATTAGTCCACTTAATTTACTCTTAAGCGTAGTAGGGGGAAATTAACTACCGGATTTTTTTTGATTGATATTATGTAAAAAAATGCGTAGATCACAAAAATAATAATAAGAAATCTCAATTCGGCCGCGTTTTTTAAATAAATAATAAAATAACAATAGGCAAGCCGAGACACCGTGTATTTTCATTAAAAAAACTTCTATTTATCAATGTAAAACCCTATGATAACTGGTATTAAATTAAAGGGCGAAAAATTCTGAATAAGAAAAGTCCAAAACCAATCTCCTGGAGCTTATTATTTTCGCGAAAAAAATTAAATAAAAAAACAAAATAATTAGTTGTTTACATTTTATCACGCTGTCGGTAACAGAGCTGCAGAAACAGAGCTAGAGGGCGCGCGCAAACCCGGGCTCAGTGGTTATCATCTACTGCAATTTAAAAAGTTGGCACCATTCTGAGTTATGGAAAATCATTTTTTTTTTTTTTTTTTTTTTTTAATTTATTAATTTAATTTCTTTCCAAAAAATTAAATTAATAAATAATAAAAAAAATTATTTCACGCGAGTATTATTACTATCATGTTAATAAATGAAAAAAATGAAAAAAAAAAAAAAAAATACTTTCTACTTACGGTTTTACGATCGCTGTAGTACTCAGATGTCAATCAAATTTAAATTTTATAATTTACAGAAAAGAATAAAATATTTATAAAAAATAATAAAATTACAGAAATGTGAAATTCAAAGTTTGGCGTGCGCTATTTCCAAAACAATTTTCAATAATTGATAATTAAATAATAATATTATTAAAAGTGAAAGGATTAAAAGTTGAATATTTTATTTATTACGAATTTCATTTATTATTAAAAGGAAATAGTTCTCAAAAATTATATCATAAACACAAAGAATAAAACAAAATTTTTCCTTTATTAAGAATTTGTAAATGATTATAAACAAATAATTTGTGACTCCAGGTCTCCTTTATAGTCGTCGTTACCATTTTCTTCTTGGTTCTCGTCTTCAGCAATCTCCTTCTGTTTTTCAGTATTAATCGTTGTTGCAGTTTTAACATTTTATTACTCCTTCGTAAGTTTTCAATTTTTCAATATGTATTTAAAATTTAATTCCGCAATATTATTTACCCCAAGTTAAATAATAAAAATAAATTTTTAATTTTTGTGCTGATCAAAATAACAAAATTAGTACTAATTTATTAATAAAATTCAAAAATTAAAAAAAGTTTTAATTTCAACAACATAGAATGGTGAAAACATTTTACATCGCAGTTATTATTTTTAATAAATATTTTATTCTTTTCTATAAATTATAAATTTTAAATTTGATTGACGTCTGAGTACTACAGCGATCGTAAAACCGTAAGCAGAAAGTATTTTTTTTTTTTCTTTTTTTTCATTTATTAACATGATAATAATAATACTCGCGTGAAAATATTTTTAACTTCCCGCTAAGAACATTGCAAATTTTCAAAAATTCGGGAAGTTATTGGTTTCAGTCCGATTTGTGAAAATCGAAATTCCAACAGATGTCGACGTTTTGAGGTCCTAGAAAGCTATTCTGACTAATTTCACGATGATGTCCGAGTGTATGTATGTATGTATGTACGTACGTACGTATGTAAATATCTATAACTTTTGAACGGATCAACCGATTTTGATCGTCAAGGTGTCATTCGACGCAGTTTTTTAATATCTTGAAGCTGAAAAAAAAAATTGAGCTTGATCGGTAGGGCTCGTTCCAAGATATTCAAAAAATAAACTTTTTTCAAAAATGTTTTTTTTGGATAACTTTTTACGGGCTCGATGGATTAATTCCAAAATGGACTGGGCTCTGAAGATTCATAAGCCGCGTCGAATGCCACCTCAAACATCAAAATCGGTTAATTCTTTCAAGAGAAACCGTTGCCGAAAGAATTAAAAAAAAAATTTTTTTTAGTATTTTGAAAATTTCTCAAAAATGACTCGATGAATCAATTTCAAAATTTAATCAGTTATAGAACTCAATGAAACGCGTCGACTGCCACCTTAAACGTTTCAATCGGTTCATTCGTTCGAGGGATATCGTTGTAGAAAAAATTGTAAAAAACGTTATTTTTTGAAAACAAAAGCATACAAAAGTATTTTCGAGCTCGAAGAGCTCAAAAATGTATCTACTACAATTTTTCGAGCTCAAGGAGCTCGAAATACGCGGGAAGTTTTGGGGCTGGCCCGCAGGGTCAACCGACAGACCGATTTTTTTTTATTATTTATTGATTTAATTTTTTGGAAAGAAATTAAATTAATAAATTAAAAAAAAAAAAAAAAAAATTATTTTCCATAACACAGAATGGTGACAACTTTTTAAATTGCAGTAGATGACAACCACTGAGTCCGGACTTGCGCACGCCATCTAGCTCTGTTTCTGCAGCTCTGTTACCGACAGCGTGATAATATGTAAACAACTAATTATTTTGTTTTTAGGTAGATTTTGTTAAAAATCTAACTATTGTATTTGTCCTTATGGTCGATTTTACAAGGAATTTCGTCATAAACTATCATAATTAGTTGAGTAGAGTTCAAAAATACCATTCGTTGAAAAATTTATATATGTATATATATATATATATATATTTATGTAATAGAACCGACTTTTAAGGACACGATTGCGTCTACAATTCTTATCCGATCTTAATGAAACTTTCTACACTTATTTTATGTGTAATTACCACGGTTAAGTTCGAAGATGGGCTGAATCGGTCGATTAGTTTCGAAGTTATGGCTGTTTGAAATTTTTACGAATTTTCGAAAAAATCAGTTTTTAATCACTTTTAAAGTTCATATAACTTTAAAACTAAAACTCATAGATAATTTTTGTAAAAAGTATTTTAAAGCTTGATTAATAAGCTTAAATTTGTGACCTTAAACTTTATATTTAGACCATTTCTTCCAATAATTTTCTAACCTTGAAAATTTTAATGGAATCAAAAAATGTTGAAAATATTGTTTTCATTCCATACAACTTATGCTTATCCCATTAAAATCCAGTTTCGTCAGTTATATTTTATTGTACACAAAGAACCTGTAAATTTCACTGCTATTTTATATTTTAAAAGTATTTCTTTTATTACTTATGATGTATCAAATGTACCTCCAATCCTGATGATTATCACTGGTCATGTCATTACGATAGCGCCCACACTTCTTATCGGATCCTAATGAAATTTTCCACACCTATTCTATAGGCGATTACCTTTATCAAGTTCAAAGATGGGCTGAATCGTTTAAATAGTTTCTAAATTATGGCTGTTTGAAATTTTCATGATTTTTTGTAAAAATCAGATTTTAATCACTACTAAAGCTTATATAACTTCAAAACTAATATTCATAGACAATTTCCGTAAATAGTATCTGAAAGCTCGTCTAATAATCTTTAATTTATGACCTTAAGCTTTATGTTTTGACTATTTCTTCCAATAATTTGATAGCCTTGAAAATTTTAATAGAATCAAAAATTGTTGAAAATATGGTTTTCATACCACATAATTTTTTGCATTTCCCATTATAAAACAATTTTGTTACGTGTATTTTATTGTGAACAAAATAACCTGTAAATTTTACAGCTATTTCATATTTTAAAAGTATTTCTCGTATGATTTATGATGTTCTAATCGTACCTGTACGTTCTATAATTATAACTGGTCTTGCCATTGTAACAGCGATTACAATTATGATCTAATATTAATTAAATTTCCAATATTTTATTTATGTGAAGGTAAGTTCGGTACATTACCTATATAATGGTATGTCAAATCAACTATCTGAAGTTCTCTATCGAAAATAATCGTTGTCCTTTTTTACCCTCACTCTTAGAAAATGAGTTTAATTCATGTTTAATTTATGACTAATTGAAAAATCTACCGTCCATTTCGGCTACCGAATGGCCTTTTTTTTAATTAATTTTTTTCGCGAAAATAATAAGCTCCAGGAGATTGGTTTTGGACTTTTCTTATTCAGAATTTATCGCTCTTTAATTTAATACCAGTCATCATAGGGTTTTACATTGATAAATAGAAGTTTTTTTATGAAAATACACGGTGTCTCGGCTTGCCTATTGTTATTTTATTATTTATTTAAAAAACGCGGCCGAATTGAGATTTCTTATTATTATTTTTGTGATCTACGCATTTTTTTACACATGATCAATCATAAAAAATCCGGTAGTTCATTTGCCCCTACTACGCTTAAGAGTAATTTAAGTGGACTATATCGTAAATTTTACCATTTAAAAAATATTGAAGATTGAAGTTTGATTATTTTAAGACAAATTTGTTTTTTGTTTTCGAATTTTATAACTTGTGAACAAATGAAGATTATGAAACATGGGCAATCGATAGTTTGTAGGAAATTAAATGATCTACAAAAATGGTCTCTTATGCTTAGCCGATTAAATTAAGCCTTTAAAAGATATTTATCATCGGACTTTAATGCATACCGATTTTAACAGTTTTCGATAACTAATTCGGAAATTTTCAACTAAATTTATGACTTTTGAGGAAATTTATACAAGTTTAAGTTTTTAGCAACAGATAAATACTTCAAACTATATTTCAAGTTTTTTTTTCAGGCGGAAGTATGTTTGGACATATTGAAAAAAAGAAATTATGCATAATTTATTGCTTAGAGTCAATTATTTATTTATTTATCAATCCCCGGAAAACATAACATTTTTCTTATAAATTTATTATGAAACGTATTAGTATTACAGAAAAAATTAATTAGCCATAAGAAAGTTTTTTATTTTAATTATCAACTGAATTATAAACTTCTAGTCGACTATTTTACTTATATACGCTATAATTATAAAAAATATTTCTTGATTCAAGTAGGGTAATTTTTTCGATGTTCTTAAATAATTTTCAATAACAAATGAAAGATATTTTTCTTTGTTACAAATTTTTTCGAAATTGACAGGTAATGTCATAATAATGAAGCCACACTTATGTCGATCTACAATGCACGGCGAGAAAAATCTCGTCAAAATAACTGAACATTTCGTTACTACAGCTATACTATCTATAGTCAACTTTTTTAACGATATTCTGTATAGTCATTTTGACGATTCAAGTATCGTCGCAGCGTATCGTCAAAATGGCAATACTATTGTCATTATAGGTATCCGAAGAAACGCTAATAAGACAATCTTGTAGATAGTTTTGGAAAAAAAAAAATATATGAAAATTGAAAGATCTCAAGTTAAGAATACAGCTTCATTAACCATTTCAGAATATGATATGTTTTAATGTTTAGGCTCAGTGACTTGTTGATTAATCAGTTACAATAATTTAAAAAAAAATTTTTAACAAATTATTTTATTGGTTAAAAAACAGATAATAAGGCATTTTTTCAAACTGAAAATGTCCATCTGCGTTTGATACAAATCTATTAATTATAACAAAGCAAAAAAAAATTATATGGAAGCAATAAAATTTTTTTACATTGGACAATAGTTATTAAAATTAGTCCGTAAAAACTATTATGATTATAAAATAGATACGCATACATTTTAATTAGATTATCTTAATTACGATTTCGGAAAAGCTCATTAATTACTAATAAGAAGTATGTGACACAACGCTAAAAAAGGCTTTTTGATGGTTAGCTTGAAATTTGCTCAACTGCGCAAGTTCCACGATCTTAATCGTGGCTGTTACGATCCATCGTATCGTCAATATAACGATACGGATACTTATAATGACAAAACGATAACCTATTTTGGCAAAATAACTGAATCTCGATGGCAACTTTTCGGAGTATGGCTCAAATAAAAAAATGAATTCTCATTGGAGGACAAACATTGAATAGTTTATTTAACGATACTATAGATCATTAAAGTAAATAAGGATGTTGTTGAATTAACTATACGTATTACAATAATTAACAAACGAATAGTTATTTTCACAATTAACTGTTTGACTATACTTTAAATCGCTAAAATGACAAAATTTTTCTCGCCGTGTGAGTACTGATTAATACAATAATTCTGTGTCACACAAAAATGATGATAATTGTAATACATAAACAGTAGGGTGGGTTGAAAAAAAACTTTGTTTTTTGTTTTTCTTAGCATAGGGGTAGAATTTGTACCTTATAAAAAAAAAATTTTTTAAGCAAAAAAAAATTTTTTTACTTAACATTTTGAGGTAGCCCACTCGTTTTTTAAATAAATAATTGATGAAACGGAGTGGTTCTAACGAAAAAAATTTTTTTTTATTCAAAATCGTGGGAAACATCTAATAATTTACGAATGTAATTTTTTTTTACTCCACTATCATTTTAATTCAAAAGAAAATGCTTTTTATTTTTGGATTTTTTACTTGAATCACAAAAGTAATAGGTAAAATTTTTTTCAATTTCTGACTTTCAATTAGCTTTCGAGGGGACACCCTACAGATTCTAGAACACCATTTTTATATTTTGTTGTTATTGATTAGTAATAAATTAAAAAAATATTTAAAACTTTACAATTTTATTACAAATTTTCGTAAAATTATCGATTAAAAACTTTAGAGTTACTAATTAATTTCTATCTTCTCAATAACTTGAGAACGGGTGGTAGTAAAAAATATATTAATGGTGTTATAGAACCGTCAGGGTGTCCCTTTAAAAGCTAATTGAAAGTCAGAAGTTGAAAAAATTTTTTTCCTATTATTTTTGTATTTTAAGTAAAAAATCCAAAAATAAAAAGCATTTTCTTTTGAATTAAAATGAAAAGGGAGTAAAAAAACATTACATTTGACAATTATTAGATGTTTTCCACGATTTTGACAAAAAAAATTTTTTTCGTTGGAACTACCCCGTTTAATCCATTATTTATTTAAAAAACGAGTGGGCCACCTCAAAATGCTGAGTGAAAATTTTTTTTTTTTCTTGAAAAAATTTTGTTTTTTATAAAGTACAAAGTCTACCCCCATGCTAAGAAAAACAAAAGAAAAGTTTTTTTTTCAACCCACCCAAATAAACAGTCTTATAATATTAATAATAAAACTAGATCATAATAACTTACAATACAACGGTTTTGGCTCGACACCGAATCTACGGTCAGCAGGAGAGTTTGTCCTGGTACAACAATTACTCGATCAGAACAACTGCAATGAGTACCAAACTCTTTACTCTTCCTGGGAAAAAAAATTTAGATCTGTTCTGATCAAATTAGATCAGCTCAGATCAAATTTGATCATAATTTATACTGAACCCAGATCAGAGTAGATCTGATTTGATCTGTTCAGATCGAACTAGATCTGATCAGATATCACATTTTTCTTTGGGGAAAAATAGTCCAGATCTACCCTAATCAAATCTAATCAAGCCAGATCAACCTAGATTAAGTTAGATCAACCTAGATCTAGTCAGATCAAAATAGATCAACATTGATTAAACGATCAATTTATGATGTAAATATAAATAGATCTATTTGGACCTGTACGGATCAAACCAGATCTGAGCTGATATAACTTTTTCTCGGGAAAAAAGTTCAGATCTGCTCTGATCAGATTATATCCGTACAGATTATAAAGAAATATTATTTCACATTATATTATAATTATGAGATTACCTAGCTGAATTTTGACACATTTACCTAAATGTTGATAATTGTGAAAAGTCGATCGTAATTTAAATAAATATATGCTCTCCCCGTCCGCTGCCGCGCAAGAGTCATTGCTACGATGACATTAGAACTCATCTACAAGTATTACTGCATTGGATAGCTACACCTAGTAAACTGTTAATTTACAAGTAGTAGATACCAGGTTAAAAGGCACCAGCAACATGTGAGTTGGTTCAAAATTTAGCAAACAGCAAGAAGAAATAACAGTGTCTTGGCCAGATCTTGTGGAATCGGTCCTTAAGACATTTGAATGGGGCAGTGTAGAAATAAGATACAAGTACTTTTAAAGAGTTTCTAGCGTTACCTGGATTTAAGAATTCTCATTATTCGTCGAGACCAGCTAAAGTCTCGGGAAGTAAAACAGAACCCCGAAATAGTATTTTAAGGTTTAAGTTTACAAAGAAAGAGCTTGGCAAGCCCAAAAGTTGGAGTTCCTTTTGAAAGACGTATGACAAATGACTATATCATACCACTGAAGTTCTCAGGAGGGTAGTTGACCAAGTATCTTGAGGAATGAAGAAGGCTGAGTGTACCCAGAGATAATTATAGAAGAGATGGAAATAACATTGAAAACTGAAAATGGAATAATGAGATAACTGGTGAGGAAGGTTAAAACTTTTTACAAAATAGCCCAGGAGATGAGAACCATTTGAAGCTACGCATCGAAGTAGAGGTTTTGCTTCCGTTTGGGTCACCCCACTGATTGGTCTAAAAAAGCCACAGAAATTTTCCTCATAACTCATAAAACTTAACACATTACATGAAAATTACCGGCGAGACTGCTTAAGCCAAAAATAATCGTGATACGTGCACATAGGTGGTGTTCGCTACGATCGTGTATTGATCAGTTACCATATATCAATAACTTAGTAAAATTTAATTACCTAATAAATAATTTTATTAAATACCGTAAGATGGACGATGGCGTATAGGTACAACCCATTTATAATTTTATGGCTACTTCAGTGTTAGATCTGAGGCAGGACTTGATGGAGGTGCCTCACTGATGATTCCACCATCACATTCGGGATGAAAACTTTCATAGTTTCGGGGTCTAATGAACTTAGTTCGTTAAAGATTGTTATTGGGTATATTGATTGTATTATTACACTTGAAATTCGCGGGTTTATCTATTGTCGAGTAACCAATCAATTATAGATAAATTAATGTGTGTACGAGTGTAGTGTGGTTTATACTATAACATCAAAAATATTGGCTTACACGGCTTCTCCGGTAAAAATTATTTTTAAACATCTTAATTATGTATAAAAATATAAGTCCTGTGAAATTTTCGTGAGATTATGAGGGGTAACCTAATCGGAAGTTGGGCCGAAGTAGGTTCAGTGCGTTTTAGGGATCTTGAATTTTGTCAGTTTCGAAATACGACGAGTTCAACTTCATTGCTGTTACCTCTAGATGTTTCCAACTATGCTCAGACAACATCAAACGCAAGAAAAACGTCAGATAAAACATCAGGTTCAAAAAAATTGAAGTGATGGATTGAGGCATTTAAGCATGTCAGGAGGCTGAACAGAGACTCAACTGAAGTGGCACTCTAACAAGAAAAAGATGTAGGTAGTTTATTCAGTGATATTACAGCAATCGTATTACCTGAAGAGGGTCCACAAAATTAGAACAATCAACGAAGAATGATGCTGAATCCGAAGAAGAAAAACTCGCTGAAACGGAGAGCAGACATACCAAGTTAAGACATGAAGGATAATGGAAATAACGACCTGGATAATAAAACATCGCATCTAACTAGAAACAGGTACGGAACTCTGCGTAGAGCACCATTCATTGTTTTCATTACGTACAGATCAAGTGTCAAAATGAATAACAAGAAAACGACACCCCAAAAAACAAAAAACATCGGAAACCTGCATCCGATGGACGTTGACCAATGCTTGCTAGACAAAGATCCGAATATTAAACGAGTCGACAAGAAAGTGGCAAATTTAATCCAGATAACTTATGATAATGCGTATGACGCAAATAACATGGTATTAAACCAATCCCAAAACATCCCCAAAGAGTGGTTAGTATAGATACCAAATTATAAAACTACCAGGGTCACGATTGGCAAAGGTATCAAAGCCTCCTTGACTGAGGAACAGATAAGAGATGGACTGTCATGGGATCACCAACCCGTAAATATCATAAGGATAGAAAAATTCACCAGATCGAAAGACAATAGAACATCCATCCAAGCTCATAATCAAGAAAGAATCCCAAAAGAGACAGTCAAATTTACTTTCGAAGGTGAAAGACTACCAACTCAATTTAAGATTTTCAAAACCGTAGTCAAAATACACTCCTTTGAACCTAGACTCAAGCAATGCAAAAAATGTCGAGGAATAGGACACTTGGAAAAATAGGGCAGAGGAAAAAAAAAGTGTAGCATGTTCAGAAGAGCACAAAATAAAAGACTACTACACGGCGAGAAAAATCTCGTCAAAATAACTGAACATTTCGTTACTACAGCTATACTATCTATAGTCAACTTTTTTAACGATATTCTGTATAGTCATTTTGACGATTCAAGTATCGTCGCAGCGTATCGTCAAAATGGCAATACTATTGTCATTATAGGTATCCGAAGAAACGCTAATAAGACAATCTTGTAGATAGTTTTGGAAAAAAAAAAATATATGAAAATTGAAAGATCTCAAGTTAAGAATACAGCTTCATTAACCATTTCATAATATGATATGTTTTAATGTTTAGGCTCAGTGACTTGTTGATTAATCAGTTACAATAATTTAAAAAAAAATTTTTAACAAATTATTTTATTGGTTAAAAAACAGATAATAAGGCATTTTTTCAAACTGAAAATGTCCATCTGCGTTTGATACAAATCTATTAATTATAACAAAGCAAAAAAAAATTATATGGAAGCAATAAAATTTTTTTACATTGGACAATAGTTATTAAAATTAGTCCGTAAAAACTATTATGATTATAAAATAGATACGCATACATTTTAATTAGATTATCTTAATTACGATTTCGGAAAAGCTCATTAATTACTAATAAGAAGTATGTGACACAACGCTAAAAAAGGCTTTTTGATGGTTAGCTTGAAATTTGCTCAACTGCGCAAGTTCCACGATCTTAATCGTGGCTGTTACGATCCATCGTATCGTCAATATAACGATACGGATACTTATAATGACAAAACGATAACCTATTTTGGCAAAATAACTGAATCTCGATGGCAACTTTTCGGAGTATGGCTCAAATAAAAAAATGAATTCTCATTGGAGGACAAACATTGAATAGTTTATTTAACGATACTATAGATCATTAAAGTAAATAAGGATGTTGTTGAATTAACTATACGTATTACAATAATTAACAAACGAATAGTTATTTTCACAATTAACTGTTTGACTATACTTTAAATCGCTAAAATGACAAAATTTTTCTCGCCGTGTATAATGAAAGAACCAAACGCGCAAACTGCAAAGAACAACACAAAGCTGACGACAGAACGTGCAGAGTCAAAGCAAACAACAACATGATGATAAAAATCAGCTCACATCTCAACATCAACAAAAAAGAAGCTCACAAAATCATTAATATCAATAGTTTAAATAATGCAGACGGAGCCAAAACATGGCTCAAAAACAGCCAAAGGGTGAGAATAACTGTATCTTCCCGAAGCAATACACACTAGGCGCATGGCTAAACACCAGCTGGCCAAGTTAAGGACAGCAAACGAGCCCAGTTCCTACACAACAGGAAGAACAAGCACCGCACCTTCGCCAGACAGGAAAAAACTCAGTCAATCACTCATTCAAAACTAAAAGAAAGAAAATTAAAATAAACAACAATCAAATATATGACACAGTCTACTACGAAAACACATAAGTCACAACTGACGACAAAGAGGAATACCAGAATCTTGGAACGGACACAGAAGACTTGGATACAAGCCAAACTTTCACAAGTCAAAACACAATAAGCATGGAATCTACATAAACACCAAACGAACAAGTAGTTTCAGGTCACCCGATATATGTACACACACCTGAAAGCCTACAGCAATTAAACATCACAGCATCAGAACTCAGCCAACTTTCTCAAAGAGCAGCGCCACTTAAAGAGACAACAAATCTACACTAAAAAGTTAACAACCAAATACAACACCAAACAAAAACAACAAATCAAGCCCACAACATCAACGACAACACAAACGAAAATAAGAAGAACTTTTCCGGATAAATACAAATAAATTAACAATGACTCAAGACCACAAGAATCTGAACATCGCTTAGTGGAACTCCAGGGGCTTCAGAAATAAATCACACCTAATACCAACCATCAGTATAAAGAATAACACTCTCCTAATATTAGAAACATGCCCGTGAAAAATGAATCATACATGGCCATGCATGGCCATATATGGTTCATGCATGGAGCATACATGGCCATGCATGGAGCATACATGGAGCATGTATGGCCATACATGAATCATACAAGGCCATGCATGGACATGTATGACTATATATGTCAGTGATTAATTGAACATATATGGCCATGCATGGCCGTATATGGTTCATACATGGCCATACATGGGCATACGAACTTTTTGAATAGTCATGCATGGCCATATATGAATCATACAAGGCCATGTATGGCCATGCATAGTCATACATAGTCATGGATGACTATACATTAGACTGCTTTTTTTAGCGACTATTTTTTTTTCGCTCCCATCCCGAAATTTTGTTGGAAATACCCCCCCCAAAAAATTTCCTGAGAGTTGAAGCCCTTGATATTAATATAAAGTACTTTCCCAGAGCAGGCGAAGATTTCCCATTCAAAATACACGTAAACTTGGGTTTTTATGTTTTAAACTTCTGTAACTCCGTGGCATTTTATGACATCATCTCGCCCAAAGTCGGGATTTTCTCAGAATTAAATGCTCTTCAAAAGTACCCATTTTCGCGAAGTCGTAACTCATACGAGTGGGGTAGTACGGACCTCTAAACTAAATTTTTTCATAGAATTCTTGTTTTTTCTCTCATTATCTCATAAACAACAAGACCTACAGAAAAAATATAAGTAACAATTCTATAGGAAATTCAATTTCCTAAAAAAAAGGTCCTTAGCACAAAATCACTACGATCGATATTTTCTGAGATATTAATTATTGAAGTTTACGTAGCATTGAATTCCCATAAAATGTCGAATCAAATCTTAGAAAATACTGATTTTTTATTTGACTAATATCTCAGAAAATCTATCTGAGTGATTCGGTGCTAGGGTCCTTTTTTGTAGGAAATTAAATTTCCTATAAAATTGTCGTTTACATTTTTTTTGTAGGTCTTGTTGTTTATGAGATAATGAAAGAAAAAAAATTAAAAAAGTTCGTATGCCCATGTATGGCCATATATGCTCGATGTATGGCCATATATGCTCCATGTATGACCATGTATGAACCATATACGGCCATGCATGGCCATATATGTCCAACTAATCACTGACTTATATAACTATACATGACCATGCATGACCATACATGGCCTTGTATGATTCATATATGGCCATGCATGGCTATGTATGATTCATTTTTCACGGATATAAAAAATTTGAGCTGACTATTACAATTACTTATAAACAGAATGTTGTAGTGAAAAAAAAATAGAAAATTTTTTTGAAATCACTAACAGCATATTGATGACTATATTTTGCTTTTTCGAAAGTGATTATATCCTTTCAATCTTACGTAGCACAAGTAAACTTCGTTGTAACTGTTGGTCGCATAGTTTAGTCAACAAAGCGTCGGTCTCTCGTACGGAAGGTCCCGGGTTCGAATCCTACTGAAGCGGGTGGTGTTATTAATAAGTCTAGCGTTTTTTCTCTGAATTAAAAATTTCCAATTCGATTAGGAATTCAATTATTCGCATATCTGATAATCTCTGCGTCGCAAAAATAATTAAAAAAAAAAAAAAAAAATTAAAAAAATTTTTTTTTATTTAGTTAAAATTTCTATACCTAGTCATATCAAGTCATGTATGGCCTATCAAGCTATGTATAGTCATACATGGCCATGCATGGCCATACATGGTCATATATGGCCATACATGGCCATGTCTGGCCAATTTTCATACATGGCCATGCATGGAGCATTCATGCATGGCCATGTATGATTCATTTTTCACGGGCATGGCTAACTACTGACGCAAAATTTGGTGTAGCTAAAATGACTGTCATCGAAAAAGACAGAGTAAACAGAACAGGAGGAGGAGGACTAGCAATAGCTATAAATAAAGGCATAACACACGATAAGGTAACGTTGGACGACACAATAATAAATAATGAAGAATTTGAAACCGTTGCAGTTCAAATAAAGTTTCAGGCAAAAAAAACTATTTTTGATAAGAGTAAGATCACGTCAAGTGGACCCCCCATTTTCCACTTGATCATGAAAATTAAGTCTATGTATTTTTTTCTTATGTAGTCATTATGAAAAATTAAACCCTCAAACGATTTTTCAAAATTTTCATTTTAACAACAATTTTTTTACAATGAAGATTTTGAGTACTTTTAATTAAAAAATAGATTCCAAAACAACCGTTAAAGATAACTTAATGAAATTTTCAGGATTTATTGTCACATATCTAGATTTCATAAAAATATTAAAAGCTTGAAATTCTTTGTTTATTATCCTATTGTTAATTAACTTTTAAGTAAACAAATGAAAATTTCATTGACTTCTCGGTAAAAAAATAAAGTTTTTTTTTATTGATTACATGAGTTATTTATTAAAGTTTGAGATCCCAAAAGAAAATTTCACTGCTCGTGATTAGTTTAAACAAAATAAAATTATTTATCACCGCACGTCGGTCGCTGAGCGCTTCCAATACGGTGCGCGGCCAAGCGTCTCAGGCTCTATTGCAGCTTTGGTCAGTCATAATTCAAAGTAACATTTAAAAATACTATTACTAAACAAATTGTATTTTTTTTAAACAATATCATGAATAATACAATAGAATAATTTTTTATTATTAAACTGAAACAGGAAAAACTAACTAATAATTAAGATTAAGTTTAATTATTAGTTAGTTTTCCCTGATTATTGTTTAATAAATAATTAATTTATTATTAATTAATAATAGTAATTTATAAGTTATTATTATTTAATAATTAAGTTTAGTTATTAGACAGTTTTCCCTGATTATTGTTTAGTAAATAACTAATGTATCAATAATTAGTTAATTACAATTTATAAATTATTATTAATTAATAATGAATTAATTATTTATTAAACAATAATCAGGGAAAACTAACTAATAATGAAACTTAAGTTTAATTATTAGTTAGTTTTTCCTGTTTTAGTTTAATAATAAAAAATTATTCTATTGTATTATTCATGATATTGTTTAAAAAAAATACAATTTGTTTAGTAATAGTATTTTTAAATGTTACTTTGAATTATGACTGACCAAAGCTGCAATAGAGCCTGAGACGCTTGGCCGCGCACCGTATTGGAAGCGCTCAGCGACCGACGTGCGGTGATAAATAATTTTATTTTGTTTAAACTAATCACGAGCAGTGAAATTTTCTTTCGGGATCTCAAACTTTAATAAATAACTCATGTAATCAATAAAAAAAAACTTTATTTTTTTACCGAGAAGTCAATGAAATTTTCATTTGTTTACTTAAAAGTTAATTAACAATAGGATAATAAACAAAGAATTTCAAGCTATTAATATTTTTATGAAATATAGATATTTGACAATAAATCCTGAAAATTTCATTAAGTTATCTTTAACGGTTGTTTTGGAATCTATTTTTTAATTAAAAGTACTCAAAATCTTCATTGTAAAAAAATTGTTCTTAAAATGAAAATTTTGAAAAATCGTTTGAGGGTTTAATTTTTCATAATGTCTACATAAGAAAAAAATACATAGACTTAATTTTCATGATCAAGTGGAAAATGGGGGGTCCACTTGACGTGATCTTACTCATAAGTATATACAGACCACCACAAACCAGAACGAAAAAAGATTCGTGGAAAAATCTCTTCAAAGAGATACTCAACAAAAGTAACGAAAACCACATTATAATTGGTGGATCCCATGCAGGAGCTGCCAAAGTTGAACGACGGGCCCCTACTTGGCCCAAAACTGGGGAACCTAGCTTTGGCACACCTATATTGGCCCATGCTTGGCTCAATACTGGGTACTCAGTCCTAGCCGTTACAATGATTACCCGGGCTTGGGCCAAGACTGGGTAATCTACCCTTGACCGTTACATTGATTACCCAGGCTTGAGCCAAGAATGGGTTCCTCTGCCTTGGCCGTCCAATACACGAAGAGAAAATTATAGTAACCGTTCCTAGTACGTTTATGAAATATCGTCCCATACCGTTATGATAATGATTACTTGGGATTATGGGATATAGACCCATACTTCCTTGGAAAAGTTCCCGTAAGTATGGGAACAGTTCCCATATCGCATATGTAAGAATCATGGTAATGATTTCCATACTCATAGAAATAGTTCCCATAAGCAAATAGGAACCAATCCAATAACCACATTGTAACGCTTCCTAAATGTATATGGGAATAAACCCTACATATTATGGTAACGATTACCATAATATTATGGGAATAGTTACCATAATAGTATGGGAATGGTTACTATAATATCATGATAATGGTTACCATAATATTTAGAAATTATAATAAACTTTTTTTTGTAATAAGCGTTTTTTTTTTTGTATATTTAATCTTTTTGTTAAACTATATTACAATAAAATATTATTTTTGGTCAGATACATATTTTTAATTTGTAAATTATAATAATAAATAACTCCATAATAATTTACATTACAAAATTTTAAGTATACAAAAAAAACTTTTATTACAAAAAACAAATTTATTATAATTTTTAAATATTATGGTAACCATTACCATAATGTATGGTAACCATTACCATAATATTATGGTAACCATTATCATAGTAACATGGTAACGATTACCATAATTCCATAAAAACTATTCCGATACTATATAGGAATTATACCCATAATTATAGGAATAATTACCATAATATATATGGGTGCCTTTCCTATAATCAACATTTCAAAAAAAACCGGTTACCATGCATTATGAGAACCATTCCCATAATATATTGTAACTGTTACCATAATTTTCTCTCCGTGTAGCAACCCAGACTTGGGCCAAAGTAGGACTACTCAAGTTTGACTATACCTATGGTTTAATAAGTAGATCATATAAATGCATCAGTTCAACATTAGTAGGTTTGTCCAGTAGCTACCGTTTGGACCCAGCAATCAGAAGGGCAGCAGTTCGCGCCCAGAGCCCAGCAGAATTTTCACCGAGTTTTTTTCACATCATTTACCTCCCTTAGATAATTCAAACGTCAATGATCGTGAACTCTACGAGCTTAATAATAATTAAATTTATTCGTTTCCTTGAAGCCTGAGCCAGGTCTGGCAACCAGGGTTGGCCCCATATTATCATTCCAGACTTCTACCAGAACTAAGCCAAGACTGGCTTACAAGCCTGGCCCAAGGTTCTACAAAGTTGGGCTAAGCCTGGGCCCGAGGTACTTTCCTCTTTGAGTAGACTTAAACTTTCACAATATCCAATGGGACAGCGCTAGCACATCAAAAATAGGGAGATCTCGCTGTAGTGACAGATCTATACATACTAAACAACAGAAGCCTCACCTACGTGAATCGGAACCAAGGAAATAATACTCTAGATCTCACCATAGTCAATGACCTGAAAGCTAACTGCTCCTGGCAGACCACAGACACCACTCTGAACAGCGATCAGATCGTCATTCAGATTACTATAAGCGATGTAAAAAATACTTCAAAAGAGACAAGACCACAAATTACCACAATTAAGGAGACTGGGACAAATTCAGGGAAAAAATCATAACCAAGCTCGAAAACAAACAATTCCGCTTCGAAAATCACACGAGAGTATATACCAAACTCTGTGACAACATAAGAGAGGAACTACTAAAGAATGGCGCAAAAGAGATAGGGAGAATACAACAGAAAAACATCCAAAAAGACAAGAAGAAAAAGATTTGGTGGAACAAAGAATGTGAAGACGTAATCAACAAAAGAAAAAAGATACTAAAAACGTACAGACAAAAACAATCCAATGACAACTGGAAAGAAGTCAATATGATTCGGAAAGAATCCAGCGAAAAACTTCGGAAAATAAAGAATAGAGAAGGAAAAGCGTTCGCGGAGTCCTTATATCCAATATATCCATATCAATACAACATACATACATATCTATAAAAGATATAAATGAGAACATAGACAAAAAATGCAAAATAGTAAGCGAACGACACAGCACTCTACACTATAGGTAACAATGAACAAGAATGTATAAGTGCACTCGAAGACGGCATCAATCACTTACTCCCATGGCTGAAAAAACTAAAACTAAATATAGCTACCTAGGCTTTTACCTTCTTGTTGAACTGTCGTATCTGTTTTCCTCCACAATCTTTTTCTGTGTACTCCCTGCTTAAAAAATTCGATAGATTCTTATAGCTGTATGTATAAGGCCCTATACTTAACTATAGCACTTCCCATAGAACTCATTTATTCTAATAAAATCTCTATGGGAATTTATGATAATCTAATGAATTCTATGAGATTTTCTAAACAGGGCTATTTAACAATGTTCGGTCGCTCCTGGATTTTGTGTTCCTGCTTTTTGGCGATTTGGACCCCTTTTTCTTGTTACTACTGTCACCTCCCATTTTGGTTTAAACAATTTAATATGAGTTTTAGTATTTATAAATTACTTCCCAGATAGCAAAATGACGTCTTGATGAGTCCTGAATGAGTTCCTATTTATGATTTGGACGTCTCATCAACATCTTAAAGAAGTCTTTAAGAAGCTCTCAAGATGTCGAATGAGCCACCTAGCGAGCTCAGTAAGATGTCTTTAAAAAGAGTTCTCAACGAGTTCTTTTTTCTGACTTCGCAAATAAGACTTCAGTACGAATTTACCATGACGTTTTTAAGGAGCTCTTAATTCTGACTTCATAAAGAAATTAAAAAAAGAATACATTTAGACGTCACAAACATGACGTCTTATTTACGGAGTCTTCAAGAACTCGTAATTAAGAGTTCTTAAAAATGACACCTTTAAGAAGTCATTATAAGACTTCTTGAGGACGCCTTCAAACGTCGTAAAGCAGTCATTCTGACTTGATCGCTGTCTGGGTTATCGATTAATTTAAGAGTTTATTAAGTATTCACAGTATAACTTTTTTATTTAAACATGCGTAGGGGAGGGTGGGGTCAATTGAACCATGGGGGGATTGAATTAGTAAGCTTGAAAAATCTAAAAAAATATAAAAATGAGTCGTGCTCTCGGAATTATATTTTAATAGACTAAACCTGAGTCTGACTAAAATTTGGAACCAATACGATGATTTAATTTCAAACAATCCAATTTTTAGTGTTTTTAGGCATCTGAACTTTTTTTTTAGCTCTTGACAAATTGTATAATAATATTTCAATTTTCAAGTGTAATCTAAAAATTTTTTTTGCAATACCTTCCCGGGAAAAAAAATTTAGATCTATTTAGATCAAATTAGATCTGATGTTTCAGATCTGAACAGATCTGCATTTTGGTCAGATCTGTTTAGATCAAATTAGATCTACTCTGATCAGAATAGATCTGCTTGGATCTGAACAGGTCAAGATAAATAAAAAACACTCTTTGATCTGCTCAGATCAA
The DNA here is from genome assembly GCA_030273425.1 of Microplitis manilae. Taxonomy (NCBI): domain Eukaryota; kingdom Metazoa; phylum Arthropoda; class Insecta; order Hymenoptera; family Braconidae; genus Microplitis; species Microplitis manilae. Next base: position 19,438,099 of record CP092728.1, read on the forward strand.
ATTTGATTTAATTAAGCGAATTATCGCTAAAAATATTTTATACTTATTGATCCAAGAAAGTCATGTAAGGATGTATATAAAGTACTTATGTGAATATCAGATAATATCGATAGTAGATTATTATTATGTTTATATTTTCTATAATAACAAAATTATTAGCTGAATAAAGAAGAAAATATATTTATTTAAATTACGATCGACTTTTCACAATTATCAACATTTAGGTAAATGTGTCAAAACTCAGCTAGGTAATCTCATAATTATAATATAATGTGAAATAATATTTCTTTATAATCTGTACGGATATAATCTGATCAGAGCAGATCTGAACTTTTTTCCCGAGAAAAAGTTATATCAGCTCAGATCTGGTTTGATTCGTACAGGTCCATATAGATCTATTTATATTTACATCATAAATTGATCGTTTAATCAATGTTGATCTATTTTGATCTGACTAGATCTCGGTTGATCTAACTTAATCTAGGTGGATCTGGCTTGATTAGATTTGATTAGGGTAGATCTGGACTATTTTTCCCCAAGGAAAAATGTGATATCTGATCAGATCTAGTTCGATCTGAACAGATCAAATCAGATCTACTCTGATCTGGGTTCAGTATAAATTCCCGTGAAAAATGAATCATACATGGCCATGCATGGCCATATATGGTTCATGTATGGAGCATACATGGCCATGCATGGAGCATACATGGTCATACATGAATCATGCAAGGCCATGTATGGCCATGCATGGACATGTATGACTATATATGGCAGTGATTAATTAAACATACATGGCCATGCATGGCCGTATATGGTTCATGCATGGAGCATACATGGTCATACATGGTCATACATGAATCATACAAGGCCATGTATGGTCATGTATGACTATATATGTCAGTGATTAATTGAACATACATGGCCATGTATGGCCGTATATGGTTCATGCATGGAGCATACATGGCCATGCATGGAGCATACATGGCCATGCATGGAGCATACATGGCCATGCATGGAGCATACATGGTCATACATGGTCATACATGAATCATACAAGGCCATGTATGGCCATGCATGGACATGTATGACTATATATATGTCAGTGATTAATTGAACATATATGGCCATGCATGGCCGTATATGGTTCATACATGGCCATACATGGAGCATGTATGGGCATACGAACTTTTTGAATACAGTCATGCATGGCCATATATGAATCATACAAGGTCATGTATGGCCATGCATGGTCATACATAGTCATGGATGACTAAATATTAGACTGCTTTTTTTAGCGACTATTTTCTTTTTCGCTCCCATCCCGAAATTTTGTTGGAAATACCTCCCCAAAAAATTCCCTGAGAGTTTAAGGCCTTGATATTAATATAAAGTACTTTCCCAGAGCAGGCGAAGATTTCCCATTCAAAATACACGTAAACTTGGGTTTTTATGTTTTAAACTTCTGTAACTCCGCGGCATTTTATGACATCATCTCGCCCAAAGTCGGGATTTTCTCAGAATTGAATGCTCTTCAAAAGTACCCATTATCGCGAAGTCGTAACTCATACGAGTGGGGTAGTACGGACCGCTAAACTAAATTTTTTCATAGAATTCTTGTTTCTTCTCTCATTATCTCATAAACAACAAGACCTACAGAAAAAATATGAATTACAATTCTATAGAAAATTCAATTTTCTACAAAAAAGGTCCTTAGCACTAAATCACTACGATCGATATTTTCTGAGATATTAATTATTGAAGTTTACGTAGCATTGAATTCCCATAAAATGTCGAATCAAATCTTAGAAAATACTGATTTTTTATTTGACTAATATCTCAGAAAATATCGATTTGAGTGATTCGGTGCTAGGGACCTTTTTTGTAGGAAATTAAATTTCCTATAAAATTGTCACTCACATTTTTTTTGTAGGTCTTGTTGTTTATGAGATAATGAAAGAAAAAAAATTAAAAAAGTTCGTATGCCTATGTATGGCCATATATGCTCCATGTATGGCCATATATGCTCCATGTATGACCATGTATGAACCATATACGGCCATGCATGGCCATATATGTCCAACTAATCACTGACATATATAGCCATACATGACCATGCATGACCATACATGGCCTTGTATGATTCATATATGGCCATGTATGATTCATTTTTCACGGATATAAAAAATTTGAGCTGACTATTACAATTACTTATTAACAGGATCTTGTAGTGAAAAAAAATAGAAAATTTTTTTGATATCACTGACAGCATATTGATGATTATATTTTGCTTTTTCGAAAGTGATTATATCCTTTCAATCTTACGTAGCACAAGTAAACTTCGTTGTAACTGTCGGTCGCATAGCTTAGTCGACAAAGCGTCGGTCTCTCGTACGGAAGGTCCCGGGTTCGAATCCTACTAAAGCGGGTGGTGTTATTAATAAGTCTAGCGTTTTTTCTCTGAATTATTAATTTACAATTCGATTAGGAATTCAATTATTCGCATATTTGATAATCTCTGCGTCGCCAAAATAATTAAAAAAAAAAAAAAAAAATTAAAAAAATTTTTTTTTTATTTAGTTAAAATTTCTATACCTAGTCATATCAAGTCATGTATGGCCGTATCAAGCTATGTATAGTCATACATGGCCATGCATGGTCATACATGGCCATGCATGGTCATACATGGTCATATATGGCCATATATGGCCATACATAGCCATGTCTGGCCAATTTACATACATGGCCATGCATGGAGCATTCATGCATGGCCATGTATGATTCATTTTTCACGGGTTATGATCAAATTTGATCTGAGCTGATCTAATTTGATCAGAACAGATCTAAATTTTTTTTCCCGGGTTCTTACATAAAATAGTCATAAATTTCTACCTTCACTTCTAGTAAAATAGTTCTTGAATATTTTTTTTTCAAACTAATTATTTGAATAAAATCATATGGTCAATTGAACCATTACTCTCAGGAACGGTTGAACCACACTGTGAGCATCTGACATGAGCGTGCATTTGGACTAAATATCAGAAAAAGCTAAACTAACCAAGAAAAAAATAATTATATTGACAGAAGTTGTAAAAGTGATTGTTGTAACACATGATGTTATATAAAATAATCAATATTATGAGAAGTATTGTAATTTCAGTTTTAAGCTGTAATGAATAGTAAATTATATATCCATGGTTTCCTACATGAACATTAATATAAATCTATACACTCTTATATTAATTCCTATGAATTCTTTTAGCCTAAGAGCCAGTGAGCAGATACCTGAGTAAGATCACGTCAAGTGGACCCCCTATTTTCCACTTGATCATGAAAATTAAGTCTATGTATTTTTTTCTTATGTAGTCATTATGTAAAATTAAACCCTTAAACGATTTTTCAAAATTTTCATTTTTACAACAATTTTTTTTACAATGAAGATTTTGAGTACTTTTAACTAAAAAATAGATTCCAAAACAACCGTTAAAGATAAATTAATGAAATTTTCAGGATTTATTGTCAAATATCTATATTTCATAAAAATATTAATAGCTTGAAATTCTTTGATTATTATCCTATTGTTAATTAACTTTTAAGTAAACAAATGAAAATTTCATTGACTTCTCGGTAAAAAAATAAAGTTTTTTTTTATTGATTACATGAGTTATTTATAAAAGTTTGAGATCCCAAAAGAAAATTTCACTGCTCGTGATTAGTTTAAACAAAATAAAATTATTTATCACCGCACGTCGGTCGCTGAGCGCTTCCAATACGGTGCGCGGCCAAGCGTCTCAGGCTCTATTGCAGCTTTGGTCAGTCATAATTCAAAGTAACATTTAAAAATACTATTGCTAAACGAATTGTATTTTTTTTAAACAATATCATGAATAATACAATAGAATAATTTTTTATTATTAAACTGACACAGGAAAAACTAACTAATAATTAAACTTAAGTTTAATTATTATTTAGTTTTACCTGATTATTGTTTAATAAATAATTAATATATTATTAATTAGTTAATAGTAATTTATAAGTTATTATTAATTAATAATTAAGTTTAGTTATTAGACAGTTTTCCCTGATTATTGTTTAGCAAATAACTAATGTATCAATAATTAGTTAATTACAATTTGTAAATTATTATTAATTAATAATAAATTAATTATTTATTAAACAACAATCAGGGAAAACTAACTAATAATTAAACTTAAGTTTAATTATTAGTTAGTTTTTCCTGTTTCAGTTTAATAATAAAAAATTATTCTATTGTATTATTCATGATATTGTTTAAAAAAAATACAATTCGTTTAGTAATAGTATTTTCAAATGTTACTTTGAATTATCCTGTTTCTTCTGAAGATTTAAAAAAGATTCGCCAGAGGCAGCAGTAGTAGGGGGTACATATGTTTTGAATTCTCTATTGACAGTAACGTTAAACGTAGGGGAGCCTGGGGCACGAAAGCCCCCTGGGGCACAAACGCCCCCTTCAAAAATTAGGCAAAAAATTTTTTTTTTATTTTCCGTCAAGTTTTGACCTCTATAATGTTTTTATCATATTTTAGGCCAATATGTGGGGTAAAATAGGCCACTTAAATAAATTATTTTTTTTTCATTTTCCGTCAAATTATGACCTTTATAATGTTTTTATTATATTTTAGGTCAATATGTGATATGTAGGGCAAAATGAACCACTCTAAAGAAAAATTGTAACGAAAAAAGAATTTTTTTTTTTTTCCATTAAGTTAATGGTTTCGTGACAAGTTTTTTTTTTTAATGGTCCATTTTACCTCACACATCACATATTAGCCTAAGACGTCATAAAAACATTATAAAGGCCATACCTTGACGGAAAATGGAAAAAAAAATAATTTTTTCGTTACAATTTTTTTTTTGAAAGTGGTCCATTTTACCCCACTATCACATATTGGCCTAAAATATGATAAAAACATTACAGAGCTCATAACGTAACGGGAAATGAAAAAAAATTTTTGTTAATAATTTTTTGGGGAAGGGGCATTCGTGACCCAGAAAAAAAAAAAATTTTTTTCGATTTTTTGTAAAATTTCGACTGATTCTTCCGATATAGACGGAAAATAAATGAATTTGATGGTTAAAAGCCACAAAAAAAAGAAACCAACTTAAGGGGGCCTTCGTGCCCCAGGCTCCCCTACGTCTTTGATTAAAATAAATAAATTAATAAAGCGAATAAAAAATATTAAAAAATGAATTATCATGCTGACCAATCATTGTGCATTCGCGAAGTGCACTTCTGACAGTCGATACTAACTAGATGGTATAAAATTTATGACGTTTATAAAACCTCAAGTTGGTACGAAAAACTGTTTGAAGTGAATTCATTTATCGTGAAGAACCGATTTAACAACTGAAAAAAAAAAAAAAACATATTTATGTATGTACTAGCTAAACATTCCATAAACCCAAATGGTCCAGCAACAGGAAATCCAAATCCGCGTATTTATCAGTGACTGAATCAAAGGTTAGTAACTCTATGAGGTTATATTCTAGATGTCAATCTATTAAAATATAACAAATATAAAAGTATAATTTTGCTATATCTATATTTAAAATATAGAATATATGTGGTTTAATTAATTTAATAAATTTTTATACATTCCGATAGATTGTAAAAAAAAGCAGAGATGTGTTAAGGAGGACTTGAATTCTGTAATTATTACTATCTGTGCACTCAAAGATAAGATTAATTTTTGACTGAGTTTCTTCATAGATATTAGCACTCTTAATGCTATTTATTTGAATACATGAATTGTTAGTAGCACTAACAAGCTTTGGATCTTTACGTCTTACCACTCCAAACAGTTTTTCGTGTTAACTTGAGGTTTTATAAACATCACAAATTTTATACCATCTAGTTAGTATCAACTGTCAGAAGTGCACTTCGCGAATGCACAATGATTGGTCGGCATGATAATTTATTTTTTAATATTTTTTACTCGCTTTAATAATTTATTTTTCTTAATAATAAGACATGCGTTTAACATTACTGTTAATAGAAAATTCAAAACATATGTACCCCCTCACTACTGCTGCCTCTGGCGGATCTTTTTTAAATCTTCAGAGGAAACAGGCTAATTATGACTGACCAAAGCTGCAATAGAGCCTGAGACGCTTGGCCGCGCACCGTATTGGAAGCGCTCAGCGACCGACGTGCGGTGATAAATAATTTTATTTTGTTTAAACTAATCACGAGCAGTGAAATTTTCTTTTGGGATCTCAAACTTTAATAAATAACTCATGTAATCAATAAAAAAAAACTTTATTTTTTTACCGAGAAGTCAATGAAATTTTCATTTGTTTACTTAAAAGTTAATTAACAATAGGATAATAAACAAAGAATTTCAAGCTTTTAATATTTTTATGAAATCTAGATATTTGACAATAAATCCTGAAAATTTCATTAAGTTATCTTTAACGGTTGTTTTGGAATCTATTTTTTAATTAAAAGTACTCAAAATCTTCATTGTAAAAAAATTGTTGTTAAAATGAAAATTTTGAAAAATCGTTTGAGGGTATAATTTTTCATAATGACTACATAAGAAAAAAATACATAGACTTAATTTTCATGATCAAGTGGAAAATGGGGGGTCCACTTGACGTGATCTTACTCACCTGTATGTATTTGACCAGACCTGGGTTTTTGTACATTGAGGTCCCTATTCCTACCGTACATGAGGTGCACCTCTTTTATCTATAAATTTTAAATATTTAAAAGATATCATTTATCATTTATATATTTAATTTATATTACGTATATTAAATATAGATGGCCCGAACTGGGAATCGAACCCAGACCATGTCGGTATCGCGCCGAGTGCTCTACCAGTTGAGCTATCCGGCACTATACTATATTCCGTTCAATTTGATCTATAAGTTATTGATAATATATTTATTTATATATAAATAAATATATTATCATTGTAATATATATAATTGAATAATATATAAATAAATTTCAATCATTTTTGATATTTTCAAAATTCATGAGCGACCTCTTAAAAATTTTTTATCGAGCTGATTTTTGGAGAGGCTTCTTAAAACATCGTAAACCAACAAATTTTCATAAGAGACTCGAAAAAAAAAATCTGGGCGTCGGTTGGCCCTGCGGGCCAGCCCCAAAACTTCCCGCTGTTTTCGACCTCAAAAAGCTCGAAAACATTAGTGTAGATATATTTTCGAGCTCTTCGAGCTCGAAAATGCTATCACATGCGATTGTTTTTTTACGATCTTCTCAAGCTCTAACAAGTTGCCTGTTATGCTGAAGTTTGAAAATTTAAGAATCAAGAATTGTTAATGAAGCGGTTTTTAAAATTTAATCTCTGATTATGTTCAATAAAATAAGTGTTTTCAGGCAGAAATCAATGCCAGGGATTCAAATCAAGATTTGAATGAGTTTTGACTCATGTGAGAAACAATCAAATATGAAATATCCGAGAAAAATATTGTAAACTACGTTTTATCGATTTCATTGTTGGTAGTATGATTTAAACTAGAAACCAAGTTCGATGACATTATGTATCGAAAGTAACCATATAAAAGATGAGTTGGTATGACTTCAGACACATTTTAGTAGGTTATATTATGATTTATCCGGGAAAAATAACATAAAATGTTATTTTTTTAACTTTTCAACGCCGATATCTTTCGAACTAATTGATCGATTTTGACGTTTGAGGTGGCAATCGGCGCGGTTTATTAAATTCTAGAGCTGATTAAAATTTGAAATCGATCGCGTCAGTCGTTTCGAAAATATTTAGAAAAAACCGTTTTTCACCATTTCTTTCTCCCGCGATAACTCTCGAACGAATTATCCGATTTTGATGTTTGAGGAGGCAATCAACGCGTTTTTTTGAGTACTAGAGCTGATTAGATTTTGGAGTCGATCGTATGAGTCGTTTCTGAGAAATCAATAGAAAACTAAAAAAAAAAATTTTTTTTTTTTCGTAATTCGCAGATATTTTCGAGTCTATTTGATCAAATGATCTGAAATTCACAGGAAAGTTGATGGCCAACATGCTCTTTCAATCGCCACCTTAAACATCCAAATCGGTTCATTAGTTCAAAAGTTACAAAGAGTTTACATACATACACACACACACACACATACATACACACACTCGGACATCATTCCGAAAATAGTCAGAATAGCTTGCTAGGACCTCAAAACGTCGACATCTGATGAAAACTCGATTTTCGAAAATCGGGGTGAAAACAATAACTTCCCGAAATTTTCGAAAATCGTCGATTTTCTCAGCGGGAAGTTAAAAATAGTCGGTTTTTTTGCGCCACCCTAATGAATTCATTTATGAGCTCATATATAATCATGCGTGAACAGATATGATTATGTCTGAACACTTTTCCCCTATTCGAGTGTGGATGTGACCATACCCCGGGAAAAAATTCATATCTGGCCATATATAATTAGATATGACCATATAAGGTCATATATGAATCATATATAATCATATATGATTCATGTATGTTTGTATATGAGTCATACATGTTCATATAAGATCATATTTGGTCATATATGATCATATATGATACAACCTGAAGTATTTTTACTCAATATCCAGTCCATATAAGATCATATATGACCATATATGATCATACATGATTCATAAATGTTTATATAAGAGTCATACATGTTTATGTATGACCATATATAAAAACAAAGAAATTTATTCTAATTTATACACAAATCGTATAAGATCATATATGTTCATGTATGATCACATATGATATAACATAAAGTATTTTTACTTGATATTCAGTCCATATAAGACCATACATGGTCATATAAGATCATACATAATCATATATAGACATATATGCACATATATGAAGATACATAAAAAGTTTTTAACCAATATACAATCCATATAAGATTCTATATGGTCATGTATGATCATATATGAACGAACATAAAAAAATTTTTACATGATGCTTAACTCGTGTAAGATCAGATATGGTCAGGAATGAACATATATAATAATACATAAAATTTCTTACAAGTTGTTTAATTCTTATAAAATCAAATATAGTGAGGTATGAAGAGACATGAAAATTCTTTACACGACGGTGAACTCATGTAAAATCAGATATGGTCAGATATGAACATATATGAAGAGACATACAAATTTCTTTACTTGTACGTGGAAATGAAATTCATGTGTGAATATATCATCATATAAGATCATATTCATGAAGTTTAAATTTTTGTGCTCAATTCATCTAAGCATGATATATAAACATATTCTGAGTGATAATGCAATGCCGCTCTAAGTATAGTTTGCAATACAACGTATCTACAATAATAGAAAAACTGAGTCTAAATCGGTTGATCCGTTCAAAAGTTGTAGAATATTTACATACGAACGTACATAGGTACATATATACATCATCCTGAAATTAAGCAGAATAATTTCCTAGGACCTCAAAACGTCGAAATATGTTGAAAGCTCGATTTTCGAAAATCAGTTCGAAACCTATAACTTTCTTTAATTTTGAAAATTTTCAATTTTCTGAGCGGGAAGTAAAAAAATAAAACCTTAAGTTTAATTTTAATTTTTATTCCGCATTAGAAAACTTAAACTTTTCGAATACCATGTAAAATATCAATATAAACGTAATGTATGTTGAGGTTCCTAAGATCAATATATAAACCTATTGAATAGTTTCAAACTAAAAAAAAATAAAAAAAAAAAATAAAAAAAAAAATAATTTTGAAAAAAAAAATTTTGGAGAAACTTTTTTTTCGATAATCAATGTTTTTCATCAAAGAAATTAGAATTGTCGGTGAAATAACCATCTTGAAATTGAAAAAATGAACAAAAACCGAGAAACTACCCATTATCGAGATTTTTGTCGAAAACGATAAATTTAAAGCTTCGGAACACAAAGAAGGAAAAATCGCAGCGCTTTGAAATTTTGAGTACTTTTTTAGGGCACTTTGTAGTTGGAAAAAAAACGGACGGTACTCTTTGTTTATCCGTTACATCTAAAGTTATACCAAGATTTCCGAATATCCTTAGATATGCTAATTTTTACCTGTCTTTTAATCAACATTATCGTTTCAAAAAAAAATGTTTTCATCAAAAGCCCCTAATTGTGACTCTTAGAAAATGTTTTGCAGTTTCCAAAACTCTACTTCCACTCTCTGTAGAACCATTATATTCCGAGTTATTATAAAAAAAAATTGAGTAAAGCCCGTAGACTTTTTTAAAGACGAGCGAAAATTTGGAAAATTTGTTTTGCGTCGGTTTTCTGATGATTACTCCGGAACCATGCATGATAAAAAAAAAATTAAGTACAGATCTTAAAACTAAAAACTTAAGGCTATAATTTCCTGTTTTTATTTTTACTCTTCGACTATGTTTCACAGTATGTTGAAAATCACTCGAAAGTTGGGAATTTTTTTTGTATTCCTTAATTTTTGTGACCAGTGTATCTCATTTTTTTTTTATCGTCAAACATTTGTAGTTTAGTATATAGACTACATAAAAAATATTAATTTCGATAAATTCAGTGATTAAGTAAATTATATTGATGTAAAATAGCTATCGTAATACATAGGCATCTGAATGAGTACACGGAAAAAAATAATATGTGGAAATGACAGATATGGGAATGTCAAAATGACATGGATAGAATTTGTTAGGTTTACAAAGAAAAACTGTTAAATTAACAGATATAATCTGTGAAATCAACATAACTATAATATGTCAAATTTACAGATAAAAACTGTCAAATTCACAAAAATAATTTGTAAAAAGTTGATTATAAAGTTATATAAAATTTACAAACCAAATTTCATTCCTATGAATTATTTTGAACCCAAAGAACGTGGTTTTTAATTTTTTACAGATTACAAATTATCTTGCATTATTTAAATAATTTAATCAGTTAAGAAAATAAATCATTATTTTTGGATATTGTTAGTGGCTAATTTTCCCCCAGCTATAAAAAATCAGCTGAAAAATGGATTAATATACTGAATTCTTTTGAGTTTGACGATAAAAATTAAAAAAAATCATTTTCTCCGAATTTTCGGCTGGTCCATATTGCCTCAGGTGTCATGCGTAAGGGTAAAAGTACACAAATATATCGGATTTATAGAAATTAGACGAAAAAAAAAAAATTTTTTTTTTTTATAAAATTTTGGGGGTACCCCGTTTTGCCCCCCCCCCTATATGTATCTTAATGGTTTTTACTTTCTATTGTTTGCAGATTTGAACAATTATTTTACATAAATACCTAATTTTTTAATTGAAACTTCGATTTTTAGAATATTTTTGGATGTACTGTTTACATTTTACGAAATGTATAATTTTTACTCATTAAAAACAATTTCAATTATTGCTTTAATATAAATTCCACACTTTTTTTTTTACTGAATTTTGCATTTTTTGAATGTGATTATTACACCGAAAAACTGTCAAATTGACAGTTTCAGATTGACAGTTTCCACAATGTGAAAATAACATTTCCAAATTTGTTAAATTGACAGTTTTGGGTTGATAGCGGCAAATCTGTCGATTTGACAGTTTTAACTGTTATTTTGACAGAGTCGTTTTTTCCGTGTAGTGTCTCAGATTTTGTTATATCTGCTGATGTGTGTACACAATGAATACGTCTGCCGTAATCAATATAAGTTTTTAAGACTATAATAAATAAAATGTATTCATGGCAGATCTGGTCAATTACTTTCAAAAAAAATTTTTTTTTTAGCATTTTCAAAACTCCTTGCCATAATGTTAAACGCGCGATAATGGTCTGCCATTATTATTTTCCGTTAATAATAATAATAATACATTTCGAAATTTCAAAACAGCAAACATGGTCGAATGCATTCAAAATTTGCCAAAAATTGATACCTTTCTTACCGGCGCATTCGCCGCGTCCACCACTGGACTTAGTGAGTCCCCACCCTGGTTAGAAGTACTGATTGAAAAGAATTGAAAAGCGGTCACTCCATGCAAACGGTATATCTATGTATACAAGCAAAAGAATTGAAATTATTAAAAAATATTCGAATTCCATCATTTTTAATTCTTTTCAATCAATATTTTTAAATAGGACACCTCATGTACGGTAGGTATAGGGGCCTCAATGTGCGAAAACCCAAATCTAGTCAAATGTATACAGGTATCCGCTCATTGGCATTAGACTATTAGGAGAGTATCATTATTCAGGAAGGATTAAACGGTATGTATGTCATGGCCAAGTAAAAAAAACTTACTTGGGAAATAACGAACACCCTAATAATTATATATCATCTTTTTTACTTGGTTCATTAATTTTTATATGGATCCCCGAGGGGTGATTACCTTCGACAACAGATCTACGATATGCGCATGTTCCATTCATGTGATAGCCTTAATTATTATATGTACTTACACTCTTGCGTATCATCCGTTCAGTATTTGCATTATCTTATTCCATATTTAAATACCAATTTCGCTCTATAAATAGGATATTTCACGTAGAGACCAACTGGTCAAACATTTTTTATTTCGTAAATGGTCATTTCAAAAATATATATAATTGCAAGTATGAAAAGAAGATTTTGTAAATACATTTTTAACTCATTGTCATTGAAAATTTAAAAGTTTCGAATTGCAAAATGACATAATATATTTTGCCCATTTTTCTTACATTATAGTATTCTATTTTCCTGGGTCTAGTTTTTCGATGACTTGAAAAAACAGTGTGTATAGATATAGTATTTAGCTGTGTTTTTCTTGACTTGTTCCAGAATCGATAAAGATTACCATGAAGGAAACAACCTAGAAATACAGAAATTTTCCTTCGAATAAGTAAAAATTATGATCTCTTAATTATGTAAATTACTGAATCATGAGTCAAATTAATATTAGTGTTATCACTCAAGCAAGAAATAGGAAAAAGTATATATCTTCGTTAAAAAAGAAAAATAATAATAATAATAAAAGCTGCTCATGTATGTATCATCGGTGACTCAATCATACGTACACAACCGTGCTCACTAGCACCCAAGTTTACTTACCTATATGTCGCCACGAACAATACTATTTATTCTAATTTTCGGTTCCGAGAATTAAATACTTCGGATAGAAAACTCAGAACACCTTATAGAGAACTAACAAAAGCAAAAAAAAAACATGAGATTCAAAAACATAATTTTAAGAACTTGAGAGAACCAAAAAAAACTAAAACTTTGACTTGGGATACAATTAATCAACCGCGAGCTGCCCTCCAAATTAGGGTGAATACGCGATATTTTCGCCGAAACCAGGAAAACGCCGAAATTTGACACACAACAAAGAGAGCCGAAGATTACGATCAGCTATAAAAATTTAATGGAGTTGTAATAATAAAAAAAAACTGATTTAAACAGTATTGGTTGTAATAAAACAAGGGGGAAGAGCGTATCGATTTAGTTAATACAGAGCTTAGCAAACAATTGGATTATTTGTTACAAAGACGTAATATCCAGATATTCAGTAAATTATGACGGAGTTCAGTCATGCTTAGTTTTGAGTTACTCCATTATGGATGAATGAATAAGGTGGTTGCTATCAAATAAGAACTGTTTAATTATTTTATTTTATTTATTTATTTACGCTTCCAGCTATTAACAAATTTGCATTTCATTTGCGTATTCCAGTGCGAATAACAAAGAGCTACAATAAATAACATATGAGCTTTAGAAATAAATTACTAAAAAAAAACGAAAAAAAAAAATAACAAAGTATTTGAATATGCTAATCATTCTTAATTTTTGGATTCAGCTTTCCCTCTGGTTTTTAATTCCACTTTAATTGACTTTCTGAATGAATTAAGAGATCCACCAAAGAAATTTACATTTTTTGAGTATTCATTGACTAGCCCAAATATTCTATTCCTGGGCCCGTTCTGTATAAATGACTTATCGGAGTATGGTATTTCTCAAAGTCTATTTTCCCTCAGATTCTTATTTGGAATATTGAACTTGATATCTGACAATATTTCTGGAGAATCAATCATATAGTTTACTGCCTTGAAACAGAAGGTTAAATTTGTTAGTACGCGTCTTTCGGATAATTTCATGACCCCCAAACTTGTTTTCACATCTTCAGCATTCATCACTACACCTTTTGCCTTCCAATACTTGACTATACACTTGATGAATAGATTCTGAATAGCCTTCAGTCTTTCAATGTGTACCGCATTATGCGGTGACCAGATAATCCCATATTCAAGTATGGGTCTGACTAACGTCATGTACAGTTGTCTCAATGTTGACAACTGCTTGAAGTCTTTTCCCAGCCTTATTATACAATCTAATACACTTTTTGCTCTTGCTATCACATTATCCACTTGACTGGTAAAGTTTAATTTATTGTCAACTAAAATGCCCAAATCCTTCATCACTGTTAGTTCCTCCAGACGCAAGTCACCAATAAAGTATTGCGCTTGATATTTTATGCTTGCACCTCGTGAAAAGACCATAACACTGCATTTCTTGGCGTTCAGCGCCAACCCTCTTTTACTGCACCACTCGGATAACTTGAAGATGTCCTTTTGCAATATCCTCATATCTTGCTCGTTTTTAATGACTCTGAAAATCTTCATATCGTCAGTAAATAACTCATGATCGAACTCCAATACCTCCGTTATATTGTTAATGTCCAGGATAAAGAACTTTAGACCAAGAAGTGATCCCTGAGGTACTCCAAGCATCATATGGTCTGGATTCAGTGTTTCCTATTTTAACTCTGAGAACTCTGCCTTTCAACAGCGACCTAAACTACTAATGCACTATCTCTTACTCCAATATCCTTCAGGATTCCTATCAGTACATCTGGGTCCACAAGATCAAACGCCTTGCTAAAATCTGTGCATATCGTGTGCACTTCATAACCTTTATTGATGACATCAAGGACCTTATTAATGTATGTGTACAAGTTGGTCACCGCTGATCTCCCACTTACAAAGCCGTGCTGTTTACTAGTGACTAAGTTTTTTATACCATAAGAAAACTCCGGAAGAATGAGCTTCTTCAACAGCTTAGGCAGATTCGACTGAATTCACACCGGTCTATAATTCTCGACTTTAGCCCTATCTCTAGTCTGATGTATGGGTACTTTGTGAGACACTTTCCAACTCTTAGGAACCACTCCAGTCTTCAGCGACTGATTAAATAAGAGAGTAACAGGTTCGCATAAACCAACTGCACACTCCCTTAGCACCAGATTCGGTATCCCGTCTGGACCTGCTCCCTTATTGACATCCAGCTTAAGTAATTCGTTCAACACATCATCGTATTTTATTTCGAAGTCACTTATATCTACTGGATCAGTTTTGCTTGATTTAATACGTACTCCGTTCCCCCTCTCTTCAGCAGCAGATGCAATCGGCATATCATAAATACTTTCAAAGAACTTTGCAAACAGGTTACTAACCTTCTCTATGCCCTCCGCAATATGAGTTCCCCTGATCATTCTTGAGGGTATTCCAAGCACGTCGTTTTTCTTACTTCTGACAAAATTCTAAAAACCCGCGGCATTCCTGTTAATACTTGATTCCGCTTTACCTACATATGATTTATAGCGCATTTTGCTTAAAGCATTACAATCCTCCCTGAGTTTTTAAAATGAACGATAGTCTCTCTTCCTGCCGAATGCTTTAAATTTGTAATGCTCTAATCTCTTTTGCTCAACTTTCCTTTTTAGCTCCTCTAGAAACCAATGTAGGAATCTTGAGTGCCTCCTCACCCATACGGGAACATCACGTTCACAGTATTAACGATGACAGTATTAGTATACGACCATTTCATCTATATTATCCATTTGATATATAGCTATCCACTTAATCCTAAGTAGGTAGTTGTTCAATGCACCAAAACCAGCTTTCTTAAAGCAATAATATGTTTGCCTTTCTTCCTCGTTAACTGCCAGCTCAGTAGTCACTCTCAGAGCTGGATGATAATTATCTTCCGGTATAAGTGGAGCAGTTTTATTTACTATAACCGGAGTATTCGTCCAACATGAGTTCAGCAGACTCCCCTTCGCATTTAGTACATTATTGTATTGCACACAGCCTTGAAGAGCAAACTCCTCCAGTGTTAGTGTTTCGATCCCAAGACAGTTCTCTTTTCTTACTCCCAGTTTAACCTCATTGGCCATACCTGGAATGTTATAGTCTCCTATAATTATTATTTTATCATTACAATACCTGAGATTAATATTAGAAATTTCCTTCGTATGCTTATCATAAATCTCCCATGGTGAATTAGGAGGAATATACAGACAGCCGATTATCAAACTTTTATTACTACACTTTATCTTGATGAAAATCTGCTCCAATTCTTCACTTGTCAATTGTATTGGTTCAACTTTTAGACTCTTTTTTACTACAATAAATACACCTCCTCCCCACTTCTTATTACTGGTTCGGGAATCCCTTTCCTTCCTAAAAATGTTGAAAACTCTATCCACTGTTAATCCGTCTCCGATAGAATTTGTTAACCATGACTCAGTAATGCATAAAATTTCTGGTATTGAACAAACTGATTCAATCATAAAATCACTAAGTTTTGTTCGAAGCCCTCTAACATTCTGATGGTGAATAAATAGAATTTATTGTGTCCCTGTACTCGTCCACTCCTTCCAAAAATTTTTATTTTTACTTGTTATACGTGGGAGTCCATTGATAATCCTTATAATTTGATTCCCATCCGGCTCCTTACATATTTTGTCTCTTAGACTAGCCAGCTGATTTTTTTGAGTTTGGTTAGATCAGCTTTGAATCTTATACTACTTCCCTCCTTCGGTTTCACTTTTAATAATTTCCTGGCAAACTCAGGTTTACCAACATCTATAATTAGTGGTCTTGTCTTACCAGCTGCAGGTTTGCCGATTCTAATTACTTTGCCTAACCTTTCCTCCTGCCTCAACGCCTCTCTTACTATCTCAAGCACTGCCATTTTGCCATTTTCTTGCCTGCTTATTCCATCAGATTTTTTAGACTCTTGAACGTTGAAGGCGATCACCCTAGAACTACGTTTTCCTCTCTCGTTCATCTCCGATATATAATGTTATCCACCTCACCTTGACCTTCAGATGCCAACTTCTCCACTTTATTCTCCAGCTCCAAAATCCTGCCTTTCCTTCTGTACCCAAGTACTTTCTTCATATCTGACTTGATACTCTCCAGGTGTTTATCCATCTCCGATTTGAGAGGCATAAGAAATTTTCTGAACATGTTGTCCATGTTCCTCGCTATAGAAGCCTCCAGCTCAGTCTCAGGACTCTCATCAGTGTTAGAAAGCGTATAGCTAACCTCACTAATACGCTCACTACACTTCCATTTATACTTTTCCTTCCTGATTCTATTAACTATTACATTAAACTGGTCCTTACTAAACCTTGCACATTTACTATGATACTAATTTTCACAATAAGAACAATGAATACTTGATAAATTTTCTTTTATTCGCACTGAGCAAGTTTTGCATGTCACCTGCTTACCCGCCATCTTCAATATTATACACTGTAAAAAATTTTTTGAACCCGGTGTAGTGTAAATGATTCGGTGTAAAAATTTCGGTGTGAAAATTACACCAAATATCGTGTTAAATTTAAGCAGTGTGAATTTAAAACTTTTATACCGTCATGCGTGTAAATGTGTAATTTATGATAATTTTGCGTTAAGAAAAAATATTTAAATATTCAAAATACTATTAAATATCTATATGGATCATTCCATGCCAAATCACCTGATTTTTAGAATCATATTTTTTGATCCGGTTGAATTTTTTAAATGTTTTTGTACACAGAAAAAAAGGTTGACTTGGCCCAAGATAATTTTTGCCTTCATTTATTTATTCTTGGGCTGAGTAATTGGATTTTTTTATTCCGAGAACATTTTCTTCGACTAATATTATAAAAATATTGTATCAAGAATAATTAAATTTTAATTCAAGTTAAACAATCTTGTCTTAAGAATATTTATTTTAAGGTAGTTCACTCGCAAAACGACTTTTCTTAGGAATACGATGGAATTAAAACGTGAGATTAACAAAAATGTCTAATATTTAATGAAAAAAAAACGAAATTTTTTCACCGATTGTAAGACGAGATATTAACAATCAAAAAGTGCATAATTAACATGTTGGAGATCTACCAAGTATAAAAAAAACATGTAGTTTCCTGAATATCTTAGAAACGGTTCTTACCATTGTTTTTAAAAACTTATCCACTGTTGAATGAAAAAATCGGAAATTTTTTGAAAAAAACTCTAAATTTTTTGACCGATTTGTTAAAAAAATATTGATTTTTGAAATATAAATAATTTTAAAATACTTGACGTGTGGTGGGGTACAGCAATCACAACTCGGCAACGTCGTAGTCGTCAGACTTAACCCGCGGAAATTCAAATGTCACTTAGTTAGGTTAATTTTTGAGCATGAAAGTATTGGAGGTCAAAAAATTTTTGGAAAATTTTTCGAAATAATTTTTATGAATGTTAAACATTTATTCAATGATATTAAACAAACAAAAAAAATATTTTTTGATATTAACTTATATTAATGATAGCTCGGCTGCCCAATTCCAAAACACAGTAAGTGACAAATTTTTTAAAATCGATTTTTTAGTATTTTTAGTTCCAATGGAGTTTTGTGAACATGATTCTATACATATTTCAAAAATTTTATTTTTGTCAGTTACTGTGTTTTGAAATTGGACAGCCGAGCTTTTCTTATAGTTTTAGAATTTTAAAAAATTATGATATTGAAAGTAGCATACATCATGCAATTTTTTTCTTATTAATTGCAATTTTCTTGTAAGTTCAAAAAAAAAATTATGAAAATATGCACAAAAATTAATTCTATCCGAAATGTGTGATTGTCAATAATAACAAACTACGTGTATATTAAACTCACACTATATAAAGATTGCTACCTATACGTTTAATCTATAGACTATTCAATATAAATGTTTGCAGCGGTGCCACATTTATTATACTCATCAGTGTGATTGTATTAGTGTGTATCTGTATATTTAAAACTAAGATGTATTGGATACAGTCTCTCACAAAAATAAAATATTCTCGCATTGAGTATCTCTAACTTCTTGTAGTTACGATAACGCTATACTTTTGGCTACGATTGTCGCGAGTGAACTACTACAAGTCAAATTTATTTTGTTTCTAATCAAGTAAAAAAAACTATCAAAACAAGATACTTTTCTGTCTTGGTTGGTGAGTATAGTAAATTGTCACAATATATATCAACATCTTAAACCAAGAACTTTTTTTGCGTGGCGAAAGAACATTTACTCTCAGTTTGAGAAAACTACATTATCGACTCAAGACAACGGTCTATTGGAATGCGAAAATTTTAATTTTGATATAAATAAACTATAATCTTAACTTAATAAAATAACTTTTCTTAAATCATGCAAATATTTACTTAACGGAAGACATAACATTCTCCCATTGATGTTTTTTTTCTTGACTTAAAAAAAAACGTAGTCTCGATTCAAGAAAATAAATGACTCTATACTTAAAAAAATATGTCGACCTATACTTTTCAGTGAATCTAACCTAATATAAATATTAAATGTTGTCAAGCAGGAAAGTGTATGCGTTAGAGTGTCTCAAAAAAATCGAATATTTTTTTTTTTTCAATGAACCTTGAGAAATCGTCAAAGTATCTCTAAAAGAAGATCCTCTGAAAATATGAGCTCTTAATTTTAATATTTAGAGGTGGCGTTTTGTAATTTTCTATTTCCCATTTATATAACATAGGAAAATTTTTTTTTAAACTTTGGAATTTTGTAACGTGATGACGAGCTACTTGATAAGTAAAATCAAACAGTGCCCTTATGGGAAATTAAGTGCTCTACAAAAAAAGGTCTGATTGACATTTTGCGTAAGTCAAGCCGTTTCAAAGATATCGAGCCTCAAACTTCAAACTGTTAAAATTACACGGAGAAAAAAAAATAGTTCTAATTCCTATGTAGAATGGTAACCATTACTATGTTACATAGAAACGCGGATTTTTTAGCGTCGAGAGTCACCGGGCAGAGTAATCCCCCCCATTCTATATAGTAACGGTGACTATGCTAGCATTGGACTGATTACCATTCTACATTGACGAGAGAACTATGTAAATGGACACCACTGCATTGTTACCTAGTAACGTTTACGATCTTTTATTTATTTCATTTTTAGTAAATAAGGTTATGACAAAACAAATAACTCTGGTTACTATAAATAGATATATGTAGAAATTGAATTAATCTATTGAAATAATTAAGATATTGCTCAAAAAGAAATATCATTTTTTGATAACAGATAAATAATAATTAAATAAATTAAAATATTTAATAATATACATCGCACATATACATGCATACCCATACACATAAGTTACTGCGCAAACGTCCGCGCATGTTAACTTCCTTGTCTCACTTATTAAACTGCAAGGACAGCTATTCCAGCATAGGACTCAGTACCATTCTACATAGCCCTGATTCCTATGCTAGATGGCGATTTTTACTATTTTAGTTGTTTCAATGTAGCATAGTAATCATTGCCAGAAAAATGGTAATGAGTCCTATTCTACATAGCATTATTTACTATTTTACAAAAAATTAGTCTGGTTACTATGTAACATAGTAATCATTACTATTTTTTTCTCTCCGTGTACGCTTTATTTTTTTCTTAAACACAAAAAAATCAATTTATATGGATTAAATACCCATAATTATTAACTTGAGAATAAAAAGATGCATATATTCAATAGAATGCATATCCGGAATTCTTCATAATTTGACAAATGCTAATTTTTATTGATTTTTAGCGAAAAATATTTACTTATATAAAAAATATTGCACAAGTTTTTAATAAACTATTTATTAGGGTGCTTCGTTTGAAACGACTAGTTTTTTTTTCGCTCCCATCCTGAAATTTTGTTGGAAATACCCCCCAAAAAATTCCCTGAGAGTTTGAGCCCTTAATATTAATATTAAGTACTTTCCCAGAGCAGGTGAAGATTTCCCATCCCATGCAAGAGCTGCCAGAGTTGAACAAAGGGGCCGTCCTTGGCTCAGCACTGGGGAACCTAGCTTTGGCACATCTATATTGGCCCATGCTTGGGTCAAGAAAGGCTACTCAATCCTGGCCATTCCAATCATTACCCAAGTCTGGGCCAGGACTGGGTTCCCCTATTTTAGCTATTCAATGGTGACCCAGGCTTAGACCAGGACTGGATAATCTAGCCTTGGCCATTACAATAATTTCCCAGACTTGGGCCAAGACCGGCTTCTACTATCTTGACCATCCAACGGAAACCCACACTTGGGCCAGGACTGGGTAATCTAACCTTGGCCATTCAATGGTAACTCAGGTTCGGGCCAGGACTGGGTAACCTAGCCTTGGCCATTACAATAATTACCCGGGCTTGGCCCAAGACTGGGTTCTCTTGTCTTGGCCACCCAATGGACTCCCACACTTAGGCCAGGACTGGGTAACCTAGCCTTGGCCAACCCAATGATTACCCGAGTTTAAGCCAAGACTAGGTTCCTCTGCCTTGATCATTCAATGGCAACCCAGACTTGGGCCAAGGTAGGATTATCCAAGTTCGGGAATTTCCCATTGTGCGAAGTCGTAACTCATACGAGTGGGGTAGTACGGGCCGCTAACCCGAATTTTTTCATAGAATTCTTGTTTTTTTTTTCAACTACAAGACCTACAGAAAAAGTGCAAATGACAATTTCATAGGAAATTTCTTTTTCTACAAAAAAAGGTCCTTAGCACCGAATCACTCAGATTGATATTTTCTGAGACATTAATTATTGAAGTTTATGTAGCATTGAATTCCCATAAAATGTCAAATCAAATCTTAGACAATATTGATTTTTTATTTGACTAATCTCTCAGAAAATATCAATCTGAGTGATTTGATGCTAAGGACCTTTTTTGTAGGAAATGAAATTTTCTATAAAATTGTGATTTACATTTTTTCTGTAGGTCTTGTTGTTTATGAGATAATGAGAGAAAAAACAAGAATTCAATGAAAAAATTCGGTTTAGCGGTCCGTACTACCCCACCCGTATGAGTTACGACTTCGCGACAACGGGCAATTTTGTAGTACATTTAACTGTGAGAAAATCCCGACTTTGGGCGAGATGATATTATAAAATGCCGCAGAGTTATAGAAGTTTAAAAAATAAAAACCCAAGTTTACGTGTATTTTAAATGGGAAATCTTCACCTGCTCTGGGAAAGTAAATATTAATATTAAAGGCTCAAACTCTCAGAGAATTTTTTTGGGGGTATTTCCAACAAAATTTCGGGATGGGAACGAAAAAAAAAAAATAGTCGTTTCAAACGAAGCACCCTACTATTTATATTATGTATTAATAATCCATTTTGATTAATAATAATAGATTTATTGGCTTATAAATATTTTTCGCTAAAAATCAATAAAAATTAGCATTTGTCGAATTATGAAAAATTCCGGATATGCATTCTATTAAATATATGCATCTTTTTATTCTCAAGTTAATAACAATGGGTATTTAATCCATATAAATTGATTTTTTTTTGTTTAAGAAAAAAACAAAGCGTAATTTTAACAGTCTGAAGTTTGAGGCTCGATATCTTTGAAACTGCTTAACTTACGCAAAATGTCAATCAGACCTTTTTGTAGAGCACTTAATTTTCCATAAGGACACTGTTTGATTTTACCTATAAAGTAGCTCGTCATCACGTGACAAAATTCCAAAGTTTAAAAAAAAATTTTCCTATGTTATTTAAATGGGAAATAGAAAATTACAAAACGCCACCTCTAAATATTGAAATTAAGAGCTCATATTTTCAGAGGATCTTCTGTTAGAGATACTCTGACGATTTCTCAAGGTTCATTGAAAAAAAAAAAATATTCGATTTTTTTGAGACACTCTAGTATGCGTATATTCAGAGCATCACAATATAGCAGTAGAGAAGATAAGAAATCAACTCTCTCGATTAAATGGCTTATGAACAGATTGAGAAAAATAAATTGTTTGCTCATGGTAGGAATCGAACCCAGACCGATTCGGCATCACGCGAGAGCTTTACCAGTTATGCTACCCGACCATTTCCTGAATGTTTGTTTTCTTTACCCATATCCAGTTAGCACACTGTACAATGTAGAGTCTAAACTACCGCCACTTTAGTATAGTACAGTTAGCTTTCCCAAGAGAATTTTTGCGTTGAGCCGTGAGCGCAGTTGCTGTTGGTTCAAACGTCTACGCTTATTTGCCGCAACACAACAAATACTTAAGCGAAGATATTTCTTACCATTGAATCGAGTACTTTTAATTCTTGACTCGAGTCACAAATCATCGCGATTCAAGATAAATTATTCTTCAAGAAAGCATATTTTACTTTTCGGACAATTGATTATATATTGGGGCAAAATATTTATTTTTCTAACTTTAAGAAAATATTTTTTACTTCAAGAAACATATATTATATCGGTTGAATAAAAAAAAAATCTTATGCCAATTTAAGAAAATTTTGTTCTTGAACCAAGAAAATTTTCGTTTTCATTCAAAATTGCAAAGATATTTTTGCGGCAAGAAAAAATTTCTTACACCAAGATATCCTTTTTTTCTGTATACATATAAAAAAACACCTAATCCTAAATTTTCAGCCCTTGATTTTCAAAAACCTTGAAGATATGAATTTTTGAAAATCGCGAAAAAATAACGATGATGTAATTTTTAGAAATTCATAACTCCTGATTAAATTATCGTAATTTCATTTCGGCAGTGACTATTTTCTTCACGTTTAAATTTTTTTTTTTCACCGTTTTCTCTTACATTTTAATTCAAATTTCAACTTTTTTTGAAGACCGACATTTTTAATTTTCTTGAAGAAAATATATATTTTACTAGACTGTAAAACAAATTTTTTATTTTAGCTATATACACTGAAAGTATTTTTTCCTTCCTTATACTTCCATAATAATATTGGAACTAAGTCAATATAACTTTATTTTTATTATTAATACTGATAATGCAAATACATTGAAAAATAAATATTTTTGAGGCTACAAACGAAAAGAAACGAGAAGACCGCACAAAAAAATGCAAATCGAACTGAGGTTTATCGGAGCATTTATCAACTATAATATCTCAAAGATTTTCAGAATAAAAAAAAAAAGCATAATTAAAGAAATCTATCTTAATGATTTTACTTATGACTTTCGTAACAGACATTATTGGAATTAGAGTTCGTACAGAGTCATGAAGAATGGAGAATACATAATGTATATAAAAAAAAAAAAAAACATGAAAAGTGAATAAGAATGAAAGGAACATACAAGAAAGGTAAACGCATGCGTCGCGACGCCGTATACTTCATCTCCGAGGCGTCACAAAACTCATTTTAACCGCATTCGACGGCCGCGCGCGGAGCGAAATTCATTGCTTATAAGCCCTTGAGGTTTTAACTTCGTAAATTTATCAGTATACTTTTAGATTTTAATTTTATTTACTATACTTTGTGAGTAAATTATTATAAATTCGTTGGTGCAAAAAAATTAAGATATGCGAATCAATAGTATGAACAATTCAATTTAAATTAACTAAAATTTAGTGAAAAGTGAGAAAGCTCTGAACAATTTTTAAATGGAACATAAAGTTTATACTTTCCGTTTCTTACAATTACATCGTGTTTTATGTAGTACATTACTTATAATTATGGTAAATCATAAAAATTTTTGAAGAAAAGATTAAAGTTTTATAAGAACTGAAACATTATAAAAATGTTAAGATTTAATTGATATATATATATACATATATATATATATATATATATATATATATATATATATATATATATATATATATATATATATATGTATTCATATATATATATATATATGTCATATAACAGGTTCATTAATATTTCGAAAAAATACAATTATGAATTTCACAAATGAAACATATTCACACGATGAGTCGATGTACCGGTGTGGTCCAGGTTTGGACTATTTTCATCAGGAGTACGCCAAAATTCATGGATGGGCAAGCTTGTTAGTTTGCATCTTCGGGTCAATTGCCAACACCTTGAATATAGCAGTCTTAACTCGTCATGAAATGAATTCTCCAACAAATGCCATTTTAACCGGATTAGCTGTTGCTGATTTATTAGTAATGCTAGAATACATTCCGTATGCTAGTCACATGTACTTGTATCACAGATCTAGAAAAGATATCTATACGTATGGCTGGGCAGTATTTGTATTATTTCATTCTCTTTTTACTCAAGTTTGTCATACAATATCTATTTGGTTGACTGTAACATTAGCGATTTGGAGGTATATTGCCGTAGCATACCCTCAACGAAATCGTGAATGGTGTAGTTTCCAAAGAACAATACTAGCTATAATTGGAGCTTATTTAATTTGTCCGTTAATTTGTCTCCCGGTTTACTTTACGACTGAAGTCCGATCTAAACAGGAATTATTAGATTCTTATGGTAATTTAGCTAACTTGAGTCACTACAACACAACTGAGTCAACATTTAATCAAACATTATGGTTTGTCGATTTGAGTGATACAATGAAAGCTAATAGTTTGCTTAATCTAATTAACTTTTGCATGTATAGTGTTGTGATTAAGTTGATACCTTGTATTGCATTAACAATTTTAAGTCTTCGACTCATTTTGGCACTTATGGAAACGAAAAAAAGAAGGAAACTCCTTATAAACACAACGTTAGTGAGAAACTTAGATGAAAAAATGCGGGAAAGTTCATATGATGTTAAAAAGGGAAAAAAAAAATCGTCCAGAGTTTTAGATAAAGAAAGACAAACTGACAGAACTACGAAAATGCTATTAGCTGTATTACTTCTCTTCTTACTTACGGAGTTTCCACAGGGAGTACTTGGTTTGCTCAGCGTGATATTGGGATCAGGTTTTTTTCGGACATGTTATGTTAAGCTTGGTGAGTTTGCTCTTCATTTACTTATTTTTGTATATACTTAGATAAAATAATAAAATAACAAACAATACATGTAGAAACAAACTTTTGTTTTTTTAGTCGATAATTACTACACTATTACAATTACTTTTAAAAATATATTTTTTTATTTTATCTAAAGTTGTATAAAAACAAAAATATAAATATATAAATACCCTGAATGCAACACAACAATAACAATCGACCATCTCCTCGCTGAATGTCCAAAAAACATCACAGTGCTAATGGACTTACCGAACTGTCTAAATGACAAAAACAAACTAAATAAAATATTAACGTTACTAAAATCGCTAAAAATATTACAATATTCATTAAAAATTTTGTTATTTTGAAATTTTATTAATGTCTATCAACAAAAAAAATTATAAATATATTTTTTAAAATAAATTATAAGATACTTTAATGTAAAGTTTAAAATCGAATTGCTTTCAAGACTGTCGCTTATTCGAAAACAGGAGAACCTACCTTCTTCAAGTGTTCAAGTGCTTTGAGATTAAATTATATTGAGTAAAAAGTTTGACGATGTATCGTCATTTTGTTATGTGAATTCACTTTGAAATATTTTAAGACTTCAGTTTCAACTTTATAAAATGTTTTAGTTATTAAAATGAAAAATTATTCAACAATTTTAATTTTTGAAAAACACCATGAAATTAGTTGTTAATTTAGAAAATTTTTTTTGCAATTTTAAAAATAATCTATTTCTTAATTTTTAAGATATTCTTAATTTTCTTATAAAAAACTAGAATTACTTGCCATGGGTCATGACAATAATAAAAAATTTAATAAAGTTTTTCGATCGGACATTAAATTAAGTTCGGACGCTGAGTCAGAAATGAAGGGAAAAAAAATGTTTTTATTTTATATTCTTGAACATATTTTTTTCATGTACCAACAACTGTTAACTATTTACTTAAATAAGATTTTTTTTTTTCAATAAAAGTATAATCTGTAGATAAACAAACCATCGAGATCAATAGTTAAATTTTGCTTATTGAAAAATATACAATTCATGAAAAATAGAAAGAGAAATAAAGTTTATTCCTAATAATAATGGTAACTGAAAATGAAAAATACAACGTTTCATAATTTTTGTACGATACATAGACTAACATAAAAGAGATTTAAACATTGAGCTCTGAAATAAAATTAAATTTATATTGTGCAAAAATTCAAAACACTTTGAATTATCAATCTTGTTCTCTCTCTTTTCAAGCTCTTATACTTTTACCTACATACTTACTTATGAACGACTTGACTGTGTTCTTAAAAAAAGCTGTAAAAAAAAAAAGATGAAAGAGGACTCAGGTGCGATGAGGCAAAACCCTTGAGGTATAGCATTTACGCTTCACAACAGTAGCTAGAGATTCTATTGCCATTGCTTCTTTTACTATTTATCATATTTTATTCTTTAGTACTGTAAAACTTAGCAGTTTCTACTGAATTTACTTGACTACATAATTTTTAAAAAAATTTTAATTTATTCTGAAAAGATAGATTTATTAAAAATACATTTTTTAATAGCAAAACTTGGAATTTTATGTTTTTCACTCACTTAACTCAAAATAAAATAAATGTGAGTTTCGTGAGTGTTAAAAAATAAAAACAAAAGCAGCTATTATTCATATATCAATTTCTAATTCGCGACCTCGTAAGTAACAGCAATATTGTCAATTATTTTATGATATATAACTGGATATGTAAGAAAGAAATGATTGAAAATAATTTTTTAAATATTTTTTACGTGAACAAATGTATATAAAAATATTATTTTAAATCGTCACGAAAAGCGCGTTAAATAATATATTTAATAAATAAAATAATAGAATTTAGTAAGAAGCAGAGTTTGAGGTAAATAAAATCTAATAAGGTAAACCCCCCATTTTTGACAGGGCTCCTACTATTGACATATTGGTGTAATTTATTAATTTTTAAATCAACTGTACGAATAATCACATTGCTCAATACTTGTTATCAATTTTTTGATATTTTCAAATGAAAAAATATTACCATTATAAAATGAAACGATTCGAAATAAAAAATTTTGAATGCTTTTTAATACTTTTGAATACGTTAAATACTTTTGAATCGACATTCTTATGGAAGTTTAACATTGTGAATCGTTTCGAATCGTTTCTTTTAATCAGGGTAAAACCGTTAACATCGATTTCGAAAATAAAATTTTTTTATGTGTTATTTAGATGGGAAAATGAATACTCGCCTTAATGATAGTAATATTTACCATCATGTTGTTAAGAATTTTGATATTGATAATAGTTATAATTATTTAAGATAATAAAAGTTATAATTTCTGATAAACTAAAGTAAAAATTTGGCATCGTATATAGTATGATCAAATTTTCTCTATGCACCCTTATAACCATCCAATGTAACAAATATTGTAACGTATTGAATGGAAGAGCTCGCCTAACGGCTCGTGAACCGATCACACTCGTTTTCGAAAGCACTTTCTACTCAATTCGTTAATATATTAATGTGTACTACATCTATTTTGTATACTGTCAATAACTGTTTCTGCATACCTTTTTTTAACTTTAATATGACTTTTTTAAATTGAAGATTTAAGTCATTCAAGTCAAGTTTGATTTGGATTTGACATAAATAACTGAAAAAAATTCGCTAAAAATCCCTAACCCCTCCTTCATCAGGTTGAACGATGCAATCGATTGAATTAACAAAGTGTTCTAAATCAATAGCAAAAAAATTCACCAATTTTGGTAAAACATTTTTTGATTCACTGAATCAATAATATCAGTCACTTCAAAGTAATTGAATAAAAGATGTCAATACCTCTGTTAATCATATCGTGAATAAATAACTGTATGCGAACAGAACTTCATTATCTGAGTCTATGCCATATTCCATTTAATTTATCTATATCTATTGAGCCACACTGTCCATCGTACGGTAGCATTTTGTAATTATTGTAAATAATGCTGTCAAGCAGGAAAGGCTTTATTCATGCATACGCTTATGGAACTAATATATACATGTAGCGTTCCACACTTTTCCGGACTATGAGGGAAGAGAATTTAGCATAGGAGGGGATTGGGTAGAATAAGGAAAGAACCTTCTTAATGGAAAGTTTATAAATAAATTGAGAAAAATTTGGACAGTCTGAACTGGGGATCGAACACAGACCATGTCGGTTGTGCGCCGAGTGCTTTTCTAGTTGATCTATCCGAGCCTATGCTGTATTCTGTTCAATTCGTCTATGTTTATTGAGCCATACCGTACATCGTAGGGTAGCATTTTAAAACTATTTTAAATAATGCTGTTAAGAAGAAAAGTATGTGTTTACACACACATACGGAACTATATACATGATCGAATAATAAGGTAAAAGCCCCCATTATTGACACTATAAGAATGTCTGTGATTTTTTAAATTTTTTCATCGTATTTAAAATTAATGTAATCAACTTTTTTTGCATTGGACGTTTCAATTGATGTCTCTACTCCCTCGCGGTTTTGAATCACTCTGAAAACATGGTGGAATCACGGTGGATCCACGGCGGTTACACGGTGGGTTTTTTGTCATTTTATCACCGTGATTCCACGGTGGTTACACGGTGTGCCCATCGTGATTCCCAGATACCGCGTAATCATCGTGGATACACTGTGGAATTTCGGTGAATACACCGTGGAATCACGGTGGGTGCACCGTGGAAACACCGTGTATACACGGTGATAAAATGGCACAAACCCACCCTGTAACTATCCTGGATCCACCGTGATTCCACCGTATTTCCACTCCCAGGGTGTTTCCACGCTGATTCAAAACCGTCAGGACTTGTATATTTAAATTGATTTACTTAAATAGCAAGAAATTAAATAAAAAATATATTAATTTAAAACCAACATGTCGAGTGTAGGTATTATTGACAAGGTAAAATAGTATCAGAGCCAACTATTGACATACCATGGACTCCATTATTGACAGGTCTAATGCGCATGTGCAGCAGTTTATAAAAAATGATTAAAGACTCTCGTCATGCAATTACGTTCAAATTAATTATAAATATTTGAATTAAAAACGACAAAATACGATAATTACAATTTAAATTCACCGAAGACACAGTTTTATTTTTTTATAAATTCGACGGCACTATTCTTGCTTCGACAACTTTTTATTCGATGTTTTATTAATTATGAAATTACTAGACAGCGTGTTAACATGACTATGCCGATATGTATGTTAAGTTACTTGAGTTTGTGGCCTGTCGCTAGTTGACACACGTGAACTTTTATGTATCGGCTATTGACACCCGCTATTTTTAAAAGACCCGAGAAAAAATTCTTATATATAATCATATACAATTATATATAATTATATATAACTCGATTATATATAATCATATATGAAAAATGGCCAAATATAATCATATATAATTATATTTGGCCATTTTTCATATATGATTATGTATAATCGAGTTATATATAATTAAAAAATATTTTTGAAAAAAAAAAATCTGGGCGTCGGTTGGCCCTGTGGGCCAGCCCCACAACTTCCCGCTGTTTTTGACCTCAAAGACCTCGAAAACATTGGTGTAGATATATTTTCGAGCTCTTCGAGTTCGAAAATGCTATCATATGCGGTTGTTTTTTTACGATCTTCTCAAGCTCTAACAAGTTGCCAGTTATGCTGAAGTTTGAAAATTTAAGAATCAAGAATTGTTAATGAAGCGGTTTTTAAAATTTAATCCCTGATTATGTTCAATGAAATAAGTGTATTCAGGCAGAAATCAATGCCAGGGATTCAAATTAAGACTTAAATGAGTGTTGACTCATGTGAGATACAATCAAATATGAAATATCCGGGAAAAATATTGAAAACTACGTTGTATCGATTTTATTGGTTATATTATGATTTAAACTAAAAACCAAGTTCGATGACATTGTGCATCGAAAGTAACCATATAAAGGATGAGTTAGTATGACTTCAAACACATTTTAGTAGGTTATATTATGATTTATCCAGGAAAAATAACATAAAATGTTATTTTTTTAACTTTTCAATGCCGATATCTTTCGAACTAATTGATCGATTTTGACGTTCGAGGTGGCAATCGACGCGTTTTTTTGAGTACTAGAGCTGATTAGATTTTGAAGTCGATCGTATGAGTCGTTTCTGAGAAATCAATAAAAAACTAAAAAAAAAAATTTTTTTTTTTTCGAAATTCGCAGATATTTTCGAATCTCTTTGATCAAATGATCTGAAATTTTCAGGAAAGTTGATGGCCAACAAGCTCTTTCAATCGCCGCCTTAAACATCCAAATCGGTTCATTGGTTCAAAAGTTACAAAGAGTTTACATACATACATACACACACACACACACACACACACACACACACACACACATACATACACACACTCGGACATCATTCCAAAAATAGTCAGAATAGCTTCCTAGGACCTCAAAACGTCGACATCTGATGAAAACTCGATTTTCGAAAATCGGGGTGAAAACAATAACTTCCCGAAATTTTCGAAAATCGTCGATTTTCTTAGCGGGAAGTTAAAAAAAAGAAATTAAATACCGAATTTTTGATTTGGTTATTACCGCGCGAACTCATTACAAATTCAGAAACAAGAATTGATAGCAGTAAATGATGAAAATAATAAAATATATATAATAGTACCTTAGATAACTAGTGCGATCGAGTATTATACTTGATGTCACTAGTTGTCTACGATATTTTATATAATAAATGCTCAAAATTAAGACGTCGTTAAATGCTTAACGTCGGCGTCATGCAGTCGCGATTACTTTAATAATTGTCTTCATAGAAATCGATGTTTTTCTTTGGTTCAGTTTATTTATTTGTTTTTAAAAAATTACTTAAGTGTTTATTTATTCAATTATTAAAAATGAAATGAAATACTTATTTATTTAATCGAAACTAAGATTATATTTTTATGTCATTGTTTTATTAATAAATAAACATAAAAAAACTAACCTAATACAAAGTCTAATACATGTATTTTTTAATATGAAAATTCGAACAAATGTTTTTCTAAATATAAAACTAACAAGTTTTAAAATTTTAGGTTAATTAATATCTTCCTTTGATTCCATTTTATTAAAATGTAGTATTAATTTGTACTTTTAATCACATTTTTATAAAATTAGAGTTCAGGTTATAAGTTTAAGGTGACACAAATTTATCAGTTAATGACGATCCACAATCGTTAGCCGATCAATTCAATGCGCATGTGTAATCTAGAGAATTTTTTTTGCTAGTGATGCAGCTTTAGGTAAAGGTGAGTTCACCCCAGTAGTCTATCTTGAACATTTTGATAACTTGGATTATAGAGTAGGGATATACCACGCTTATTTTCGTCGAATTTTGCGGTAGAAGGGGTGCCCAAATGCTTTAAGAAAGTTTAAAACACTGCATTTGACCAATCAGAAGTGATAAGTGTTTAATGAAAAAGTTTATGAGGCCGAGGTTAGGCATTTAACGGCGTTTATTTTGAGCATGTGTTATATAAAATAATTATGTATGATTATATATAAAAAAATTTTCTCGGAACGGTATTATATATAATCATATATAATTATATATAAAGCTACATATGGCACTCTCCGTTTAAATATTGCATTATATACCATCATATATAATTATATATGATTATATATGAAAAAAATTTCACGGAACAGTACTATATATAGTCATATATAATTATATATGGAGCTACATATGAATTTCTCCGTTTAAATATTGCATTATATACAATCATATATAATTATATATGATTATATATAAAAAAAACCTTCTCGGAACAGTATTATATATAATTATATTCGATCATATATAGTTATATATAATTATGTATGATTATATATAAACATTTTTTCTCGGGGGTAATCAAGATTTATCAGTTTAAATCATATTCTGGGGTTATTTAGACAATAAATAACCTGAGACAATTTTTAATGATACACTTACATTACAACTGTATAGGGAAATCCGTTTCTAAAAATAAGATCTCTCTAAACGAAATTGTTAAGAAATTTCAAGCATTGATAGCTCCTTGAGCTCGAAAACATTTTTGTGAATACGTTTTTAAGCTCTTCGAGCCACCATTATTACTATTTTTTCTTCAACGATATCTCTCAAAAGAATTGACCAATTGAGACGGTTGAGGCGGCAATTGACGCATTTTATTGAGTTCTTGAGCTGATTAGATTTTGGAATTGATCGATCGAGCCATTTCTGAAAATTTAGAAAAAAACTGAAAATAAAATTTTTTTTTGTTTTTCTTCCATATCTTAACGTTTATTTGATCGATCGATTTGAAATTTTCAGAAAATTTGATGGCAAATAAACTCTTGATTGCTACCTCAAACATTTTAATCGGTCAGTTTATTAAAAAAATATTAAGAGTTTATAACCATACACACACACACACACTCACACATACATACACACACTCGGACATCATTCCGAAAATAGTCAGAATAGCTTCCTAGGACCTCAAAACGTCGACATCTGATGAAAACTCGATTTTCGAAAATCGGGGTGAAAACAATAGCTTCCTGAATTTAGGAAAATTGATCATTTTCTTAGCGGGAAGTTAAAAATATCTTGTGCTTTCTTCGTCAATCTAACAGAAGAAATCTGAGCAACGCCGGCTAGCACTGTGAGCCAGCTCCAAAACTTCCTGCTGTTTTCGAGCTCAGGAAGCTCCTTGAACTCGAAAACATTATTGTCAATACGTTCTCGAGCTCTTTGAGGTCGAAAATACTCGTGAATGCAATTATTTTTCTATAGCTTTCATGCTCAAACAAATCACGTTTCATGTTAACGTTTGAAAATTTTAGAATCGAAAATAATGAATGAACAAACGTTTTTTAAATTTTTATTTACGATTATAGTCAATAAAATAATTGTATTCAGTCAGGAATCAATGTAGTTAATTAAAATAAGGATTTAAATGAGTTTTGGCTCAGATCAGAGATTTAAAGTATAAAATATCCGAGAAAAATAATGAAAACGCTGTTTTTCCAATTTTTCTGTTGATAATACTATCTAAATTAAAAAACAAGTTGCATTACATTATGTGGTGATTTAAAAAGAACATAAAGACGAAGAGTTGGTATAATTTTTTGGACCACTTGGTAAGTTGTTATTTTTTAGATTTTTGGGCGCTGGTATTTTTTGAACTAATCAACCGCATCTGACCTTCGATATAGCAATCAAAGCGCTTTATTAAGTTTTAGAGCTGACTCGGTTTGGAGGTTGATCAGATAAGTCGCATCAAAGATAATTAAAAAAAAAAACTCTTTTTCATCATTTGTCTGTCGAATGAATTAACTGATTGAAGTGCTTGAGATAGCAATCGACGTGTTTTATTGAATTCTATATAAAGCACACACTATCATGGAAACGCTAGCAAATCATTTTAAAAATGATCTGAATCATTTCCTGAAACCTCAAAACGTCGCCATCTGATGAAAACTTGATTTACGAAAACCGGTGTGAAAACAATTGCTTCCTGAATTTAAAAAAATTTACAATTTTCTTAGCGAAAATAAAAAAAAAGCTATGCATCTTTAAACAATAGTAAATTAAAAAAACTCAACGTATGCATGGTTTTGAAACCATTTTTTAAATCTTATTCAATATGTGCATGTCTAAACTGTAAATTTATATATTACGCATAATCAGCCAGGTCTTTGGTAAAGATTTTCCGAATACCTATTGTGTTGTATAATTTAAAAGAATAATGTGTTTAAAAAAAATTTTTAACTTTCCGCGGAAAAATCGATGATTTTCAAGAAATTCCGGAAATTATTGTTTCGAGGACGTAGGAAGCTATTCTGACTATTTTTAGAATGATGTCCGAGTATCTGTATGTTGTAAACTCGTCTACTCTGTATGTTGTAACTTTTTAACCAATAAACCGATTTTGATGGCTAAGGCAGCAATCCGAAAAGCTTGTTGGCCATCAACTTCCTTGGGAGCTCAAGGAGCTCGAAAACAGCGGGAAATTTTGGGGCTGGCTCACAAGGTCAACCGACAGACCGATATTTTTTTTTCAAATCGAAGGAATATTAATTATAATTTAATTGATGATAATATTTCAAATGCAATTGATTGAAATATTCGTTTAAAGCTATACTTATTTCAAATGGATATGAATTTCATACTTAAATAAATAAAACGTGAATTGCTGTTAATAAATTTATAAATATGAACAATACTATGTATTATAGCTTAAAGCTTCAAAACTTATTTCCTGATAGATTTGCGAAAAATACAGTTCAAAGATTTTTTGTAGAGAATTCACTCATCTATTGGGAACCTTAGAATGGGCGCGGCTTAGATATTAGTCATCTGGTGGCCGAAAAATAAACTAATCAAAGTAGGCTACTCTGAATGTTTACTATACAAAATCAACTGGCTTATTTATGTTTTGATAATTTATTTAAATGATTATAAGTCTTAAAGATTATTACAATAAATAATGCGGGTGTTAATTCAAGACACTTATCAATTTATTAGTGGAACACTTCAAAATAAAAATTTTATCGGTGATGGAAATATAATAAATAACGGACACTTGTTGAACCTTGGTAAAGTTAGTGAAGACAATAAGTGTTTAAAAATTATTACTTTTTACGAGTGTAAATGTAGCAGACATTAGACAAATTAAAAATCATAAATAAATGGAGTAACTAATTTTAAAATTAATATTTATAAAAATGCACTTATTAATTTCAAAATGTTTTAAATGCGTGTTTTAAAAAAATTTTATTTTATTAATTATTTATTCTATTTATTAATAATTTTAAATTTGTCTGATGTCTACTGCATTTACACTCATTGCTTTTTGTCTTCAATGATCAAGTATTCGAGATGATCCGGATAAAATAAATGTTCAAGTTCTCAAAAGTGGAAGGATCGTGGGTATGAGTTTTTCTTGTTAAGTTGGTTTGATGGTTCATACAAACACGTGGTAGCAAAACTGTTTTATTTATGTCAGCAATTATCAAAACGGTCAAATTTATCTTCTTGATCCATTTTATTTTTCAAAGTAACCACGTTTGCAATTTTTTGACGAACATTGAAAAATGTACACCGTCATTTTTAGAATCACGACTTTTACAACCATACAAACAATATATGTTACATTTACTTATTTTTGATGGAAATTCCATGTTTATAAATTCGAAATTTTTTTGTAATTGAACGAAAACAATTTTTTAATTCATAGGAACACAATAATTATAAAGACAATTAAGTATTTATTATTTATATTAGCTGATAGACGTATAGACACATGTAAACATTCATGATTTAGCCTACTTTGAGTAGTTATAGCTTTAGCCACCAGTTGGCGTATCAGAATTCTAAGTTTCCCAATACAAAACTCTGCATTTCGTTTTTATACAAAAAATTTTGACGTGATATTGAAGTAGGAAAATGAGTATTCGTTTTGCTCTCGGTAAGATGAGATTTCGAGCTGATGTTATAGAAGAATTTATTTTATTTCATATAATTTTATAAATTTATCTATAATTATATATTACTGTATAAAATTAGATCAACCCAAAGATTATATCTAATTTTGAATATCCATTTATATAAAATTTTTAATAATTGTGTATAAATTTTTTTTCCAGGTTATAACTAATTAATC
The DNA here is from genome assembly GCA_030273425.1 of Microplitis manilae. NCBI lineage: Eukaryota > Metazoa > Arthropoda > Insecta > Hymenoptera > Braconidae > Microplitis > Microplitis manilae. Next base: position 19,474,810 of record CP092728.1, read on the forward strand.
TTTAAATCTAATAATTTCACTTAAAATAATACACTTAACAAGGAATATATTTACCAAATGAATGTAATTATTAATAATTAATTCGTTTAATAAAAACAAATCAAAATTTTTTTATTTCAGGCTAACTTCTATAGGGAGAAATATCAATTATGCAATTTATAATAGACTCATATTTCTTCCCACAATGATCGAAAATATTCTGCGTGGTTCAATTACACCTACATGATTATATTCCATGCAAATGAAAAACAAAACATATAAATTTGTCTCTTGACTATTGGAATATTGGAAACGATCAATAAACGTAACATATTGCGTTATGGAATTCATTGAAATTTGATTGATGGGAATCTACAAAATTAATTAATTTTATTATACGTGACATAATGCGCATACGAATTTTATAGCGATAATTAAAAAAAAATCACTGTGTAAGATTTACAACATATACACTTAAAAGAAATATATATATGTATATATATATATTAGACTGGGCCAAAAAAATCGACTATTTTTTTTTTCTTTCGATGCTATAAAAATATTATTCCTGATGACCAAAAAAAATGATTGTGCAAGTTTGAGCCCTTAATATTGATATTAGGAGGTATATCGTTACGACTATTCGTTTTTTGAAAGAATTGTCATTTTTTACCCAAAACTCGTAAATCATCTGTCTGAAAAATTTGAACAATATATATTCTTAAAGGAAATTGAATTCCTTACAAAAAATCTCTCTTAGTAAATTGACGTAAAACGAACCGTTTCCTTGTAACCGTGCCTTAAATATTCATTTGTTTTTCAAATTCTTTGTTTTTATTTTTGATTTTTATAACTACTAGAAATATGAAAATTTTTTTTAGTCATGATACATATTTCTAAAGGAAATTTAATGCTCTACAAAAAAGGTCTCCTATTATTTTTTGCTAAATTCACTCCTTCAAAAGTTATTCAAGTTTGAAGTTGAGTCAAAACGACTTAAATCGCCTGAATAATTTTCGAAGGAGTGAATTTAGCAAAAAATGTTAAGAGACCTTTTTTGTAGAGCATTGAATTTTATATTTTCACAGTATCAAAAGAAAAAAAAAATCGACTTTTTTTTTTCTTCTAATCATATCGAAATAGCTATTTTCGATACATAGGATTAAAACGTGGATTTGCAATATGCTTGCATTGGCGACGTTTTGGGTTATGACGCATTCTCAACGAAAACGAGTACATACATCTTTCTTGCACGATCCCAGCGAGACAAAAATTGCGATGATAGACGTCTCATTACTAATATTAAAAGGCTCAAATTTTCACAATAATTTTTTTTTTTTTGACATCCCAAATAATATTTTCGATATAATTTAAAGAGGAAAAAATAGTCTCGTTAAAATTTATATTATTAAGAGGTCTATAATCAAAAATTTCTATTTCCCATTTAAATAACATGGAAATTTTTTTTTTTTTTTTATAATTTGGAATTTCATAACTCATCCGCGAATCAATGCATCAAAAATATATCATCGTTGGAAATTGAACGCCCTACGAAAAACGGTATCTTATTATTCTTAGATAAGTTTACTTTTCTAAATGTAATTAAAAGTCAAAGCTAAATTGGCTGAAAAAATCAGTCTATCGGTTGACCCAACGAGCCACCCCCAAAATTTCCCGCTGTTTTTGAGCTCAAGGAGCTCGAGAACATTGTTGTAAATACATTTTCAAGCTCTTCGAACTCGGAAATACTTGTGTCTGCCTTTGTTTTCTATAGAAACCGTTTTTAGCATTTCTTTTTCCCACGATATCTCGCGAACGAATTAACCGATTTTGATGGTTGAGGCGGCAATCGACGTGTTTTATTGAGCTCTACACAGGAAAAAAATTATGGGAAGTTTTCCTATGCATTATGGGAATAGTTTCCATCATGGTATAGGAATTGTACCCATACTATAATAGAGACGGTTCCTACACTGAAAGAAGTATTTATTTGATATTAATAAATGCATTTATTTGAAACAGTTTTTCAGCCTTATTTGGCTGAAATACGCATTTATTTACCGCAAATATAGATTTATTATTAGTTAATAAATCTCATATTTGAGTTAACACCAGTGATGCACGTGGCCACAAAATATTGTGACTATAATACAAGCGTAGATAAGTTCGAACAGAAATATTTATTTGGTTTAAATAAATCTCATTTAATTAATCATTTGTTAACTATTAATGAATATTTATTAGGTTAAACTTTCAAATAAATCATTTATTAACTTTTAATAAATCTTATTTGGTCCAAATAAATTCTTTTATATAATACATGCTCAAAATAAACGCCGTTAAATGCCTAACCTCGGCCTCATAAACTTTTTCATTAAACACTCATCACTTCTCATTCGTCAAATGCAGTGTTTTAAACTTTCTTAAAGCATTTGGGCACTCCTTCTACCACAAAATTCGACGAAAATAGGCGTGGTATGTCCCTACTCTATAATCCAAGTTATCAAAATGTTCAAGATAGACTACTGGGGTGAACTCACCTTTACCTAAAGCTGCATCACTGCATGGTAAGAAATGCATGGCGTTCCACACCATGCGTGTATGATCTCAAGGCAGATACTAAAACATTATATGAAATATTCCAAGACAGTATTGTAGCGAGTCCCAAAAGTATGGCGTTATTTACTATAATGTATAGTACTAGAACTATTGTATTGCTCACACGTATGCATAGCAAGCACGGCGAAACAGCGTGGCCCTGAGACCCATACTACAATGCCAAGAGCACAATGCTACTAGTTTTTTCTGCCATAATTTTTGACGTGTCGATCAATATATACTACCGTATTACCGCCAAAACTATATAGATGTCGTTAGAATAGGTTTATCGGCCAGAAGCATTGTGGATACGGCAACGCAGTATGGGTCTGACGGCCAAACTGACATTGCGGCGTCTGCGAGAACTATCGCCAATGTTACATTCCCGCAATGGTCGAATCATCTATGCATACAATTTTACAACCTATAAAAATCTCCAATACCATGCAGTATGGCGTTCACGCCTATACTGGCATAGTGATATCCGCTAAATATTTCTTACCGTGTAGCAAAAAAAATTTTCTAGATTACAAATGCGCATTAAATTGATCGGCTAACGATTGTGGATCGTCATTAACTGTTAAATTTATAACCTGAACTCTAATTTTATAAAAATGTGATTAAAAGTAAAAAATAAATACTACATTTTAATAAAATGGAATCAAAGAAAGATATTAATTAACATAAAATTTTAAGACTTGTTAGTTTTATATTTAGAAAAAAATTTGTTCAAATTTTCATATTAAAAAATACATGTATTAGACTTTGTATTAGGTTAGTTTTTATGTTTATTTATTAATAAAACAATGAAATAAAAATATAATCTTAGTTTCGATTAAATAAATAAGTATTTCATTTCATTTTTAATAACTGAATAAATAAACACTTAAGTAATTTTTTAAAATAAATAAACTGAACCAAAGAAAAACATCGATTTCTATGAAGACAATTATTAAAATAATCGCGACCGCATGACGCCGACGTTAAGCATTTAACGACGTTTTAATTTTGAGCATTTATTATATAAAATATCGTAGACAACTAGTGACATCAAGTATAATACTCGATGGCACTAGTTGTCTAAGGTACTATTATCAGTATATGTAAAACAATGTCAGTAGATGACAGTGACGTCTTGAATGCTGACTTTTATGAAGAAATTTATAGGGAAGAAGCTGAAAAATAAAAAAAAATTTCATCAATAAAAACAAAAAAATTAAAATGACATTTGTGCCGTTTACATGGAAATTCGTGATTCAAATATAGAGCGTACTGCTTTGAATATGATTCGTTTTCGTCAGCCCATTGTTTGTTGACGGAACGTGAAAATAATTTGTTCAAATCTGGCTTCAGCAATTCGAATTTTAAGCCTATTCAGATGAGAATTTTCTATTTTCTGTTAGCGAAATCAAAAATTTAAAAAAATTGTTAACTTATTATTCTTTATTCAATTTTCATAAATTGAACATCCATCACGCACGCTAGAAGAAAATAGTAAGACTTATCCCATCTAAACAAAATAATTATTTTTATCTGCACACTTTCGAAAGATTCTCATTTATGATTTACATTTAACTTGTCCTAAACCTTTTTGTACGAAATAATAATCATTACCATCTCAGATAGTATAATTTATAAACTTTTTAGATGGAGAGTATTACTATCTGAAATAGTCAATATTACAATTGGCAATAATAAATATTACTACTCATGTAGAAGCTGCCAGAGTTGAACGAAAGGGCCCTACTTGGCCCAGCACTCGGGAACCTAGCTTTGTGTAATACACGATAACCTCCCGAGTGGAACTTGCTCGCCATTTTATGTCTTAAAACATCATGGCGCTCGCAAAAACTCGGAGATAAGAGAACACTAGATAATGGATGAGGGCAAGTGTGTATAATGACTTGTCTGAAATCTTAGTGATTATAAATGGAAGAAACCCACATGGGTATGGGAAGAACTTGCACCCCACCACTAATCCTACGCATGCATGTCAACCAGAGCTAGGAATCTGGTACCACGAGGGGCCTTTTCAAGCCCTGTGCGACCAGAGACTCTTTATTTCCTGAGATGGGAACGGTGTTTGGCCTAAAAGAGATTGGACTCATGACGGCTGTGGTTAGATACCATGCGTAATGAGGAATTTTTATAATTCCTCCGGTTAGCATCCACTCTTAGTCGATTTTCGACTAATTGTGTCGCCTGGGTGGTAAATGGGGAACCCCGCAACGCGTGTACGCCCAAAAGGCTGAGAAAACGGCCTCCAGTCGGTGGAGTGAAGTCCCGTTAAATTAATTATTAATACAGGATACCCCTATATTATTGTCAGTAAAGGATTATTGTCACTCTGCTAATTTACAGAGGGTAACCCGTCCCATAAATATTTCAATTTGAGAATATAATAATTCTGAAATAAGTTTCTTACCAGGAACACTACAAACAGTGGATGCGATCTAGTGCCGAGCACCGAACTACTCTCACTGCTGCTGCCTATCACCATAACTTTAATTCTCGCTTCCATATTTATCTTTTCTCCCAAAAAATTTTTGTCTTCGTTTAAGTCTTGATGCTAGCCAACAGCAGCGGGAGTAGTTCGGATTTCGTTACTAGATCCCCATACGAAGTCGCCGATGCTCGAAAAAAATCTACGATCGACCGAGGCTCGGCTACCAATGCTCGGTCGAGCATCGGTGCACTATCATCAGCCTATGATTGTCACACCATCGGTAACCGAACTATATTCATAACAATGAAATCCGATCATCGGCCGTTCCTCGGTCGATGATATGATAAATTTTCTTTTGCGCATGCGCACTAAATATTACGTCGGCTATTTTTAAGCATTATATTTACCTGTATATACTTTTCATTATATAGAAACAATACTGAATATAACAGAAAATAAATTTATCGTTGAGACTAAAAAAAATTCTGTAATTTATAAAATCGTGTCTGACCGTGTAAGAAAACATCGGGCATTAAAAAAATACATGGATAATAGATCTCAACCGCCTAATAAACCCTCAGTGTAAATTGTTAATGATAATAGTACAAACGATCGTGATCATGATAATTTACACAGTGAAACAATTGTAAATAATGTTGTAAATAAAGATATTAATTATAGTGTATTTAATAGTAATAATGAAAGTGATGAGAATAGTTTTAGTGATTTTGTACACTGAGAAAACATTTCTCTTCGGACAATTAGATTGATTTTGTTAAATTCTGTTAAAGTAAATTTTATTACGTCAACATAATCTATTTTGTCATTTTTAACAAATGATTTATTAGATTCTATTTGGTTGACATTAATATTTCTCTTTCTTAGATAAGAAAACTATTTGGTAAAGTTAAGAAAATATTTATTTAATGGACAACTAAACTATTTTATAGTGCCAAAAAATTCAAATATTGAAGCAAAGTATTACTATATTAACTAATAAATATTGCTTAGACACCAAAAAATATATTCATTTAGAATAAATACACTGTAAAAAATTTGATGGACCCGGTGTGGTGTAAATGCATCGGTGTAAAAATTTTGGTGTGAAAATTACACCGAATTCCGTGTGAAATTTCAGCAGTGTGAATTTTCATTTTTTACACCACCAAACGTATAATTGTATAATAAATAAACGTGTAAATGTATAAATGTAAGGAAAGGGGGGGGGGGGTAAATGGACCCCCTAAAATTTTTGATGCGTCGAAATATTTGGGGGCAAATTGGGCCCCCCATTTTTAACATGAAAAGTGTTGGGAGGAGGGGTAAAATGGGTCACCGAGGCAAAATGGGCCTTTGAGGCAAAATGGGCCCCCCAAAAATTTTTAACATGAAGTGTTGGGAAAGGGAGGGGTAAAATGGGACACTGAGGCAAAATGGGCCACTGAGGTAACATGGGCCATTGAGGCAAAATGGGCCACTGAGGCAAAATGGTCCCCCAAAAATTTTTAATATGAAGTGTTGGGAGGAGGGGTAAAATGGTTCACTGAGGTAAAATGGGTCATTGGGGCAAAATGGGTCATTGAGGCACAATGGGCCCCCCAAAAATTTTTAACATGAAGTGTTGGGAGATTGAGGGGTAAAATGGGTCACTGAGGTAAAATGGGTCATTGGGAAAAAATGGGTCATTAAGGCACAATGGGCCTCCCAAAAACTTTTAACATGAAGTGTTGGGAGATTGAGGGGTAAAATGGGTCACTGAGGTAAAATGGGTCATTGGGGCAAAATGGGTCATTGAGGCACAATGGGCCCCCCAAAAATTTTTAATATGAAGCGTTGGGAGGAGGGGTAAAATGGTTCACTGAGGTAAAATGGGTCACTGAGGCAAAATGGGCTACTGAGGCAAAATAGGCTACTGAGGCAAAATGGTCCCCCAAAAATTTTTAATATGAAGTGTTGGGAGATGGAGGGATAAAATGGGCCATTGAGGCAAAATGGGCCTCTGAGGTATAATGATCCCCCAAAAATTCTTAACATGAAGAGTTGGGGGTGGGGGGGGGGTAAAATGGGCTGCCCAGACTTTGAAAACCTATGAATATCTTTTAGCCAATGGGTTCCTGAAATTTTTTTAACAGAAATGATTAAAGAATTATGATAAGGGGTTCATTAAAGGGGAGGGGGTTTATTTGAAATATTATACGTTTCGGCGCTAAAATTCAATTTTTTTTAACTAATCGAATAGTAATTCAACAGACAACTTTAAATTAAGTTATTGTAGGGTCCAAATTTTTACTATTATACTAAATTCATTGCAAAAAGTGTCAAAACATAAAGTAAGTAACATAAGTTTTAAAACAAGCGAGAAACATATATTGAGTTTTGTTGGGCGCCCGTTTACCCAACTTTTCAGGATTTTTTAATTTTTATAGATACAGAAAATTGATACCAAAAACTCAGCAGAAGAAAAAAAAAAAGTAAAACAAGCTGAAAAACTCAAATTACAAAATTTTTTGAGTGGCCCTATTTTGTCCCACATATTTTAATTTTTTTTTTTTTAATGGACCGAAAAAAATTAAGGTTAAAAACTTGGCAAGAGAGTAAAAAAAAAGTAAAACAAGTAAAAGACACTGCGGATTCAAAAATTTTATTCTTAAGGGACCCATTTTACCCCTTCTCCCAACACTTCATATTAAAAATTTTTGGGGGACCATTTTGCCTCAGTGGCCCATTTTGCCTCAATGGCCCATGTTACCTCAGTGGCCCATTTTGCCTCAGTGTCCCATTTTACCCCTCCCTTTCCCAACACTTCATGTTAAAAATTTTTGGGGGGCCCATTTTGCCTCAAAGGCCCATTTTGCCTCGGTGACCCATTTTACCCCTCCTCCCAACACTTTTCATGTTAAAAATGGGGGGCCCAATTTGCCCCCAAATATTTCGACGCATCAAAAATTTTAGGGGGTCCATTTACCCCCCCCCCCCTTTCCTTACATTTATACATTTACACGTTTATTTATTATACAATTATACGTTTGGTGGTGTAAAAAATGAAAATTCACACTGCTGAAATTTCACACGGGATTCGGTGTAATTTTCACACCAAAATTTTTACACCGATGCATTTACACCACACCGGGTCCATGAAATTTTTTACAGTGTATATATATTTGATCGAGGTTAATAAATATCTATTTAAACCTAATGATTATTGATTTAAAAAATTATGGTGCTAGGCAGCAGCAGCGGAAGTAGTGCGGTGCTTGCCACTAGATCGCGCCCACCAGTTGTAGTGTGTCCCTGATAAGAAACTTATTTCAGAATTATTATATTCCCAACTTGAAGCATATATGAGATTGATTACTTGCTGTAAATCAGCAAAGTGACGATTACCTATTTTTGATAGTAATATAGAGTTATTCTTTATTACACTGACATTAATGTTTTCCTGAACTAGTGTTGCAACAATCGAATGAGATAATCGATTGTTGACAATCGATTATAATCGAACTGAAATGATCGATAGAGCCGATTAATCGTTTGCAAATAATCGATTTTTTGAACAATCGATTATTTCAAACTCAAAAATAGCAATTGTTTCTTAAAACAACTATATAGTTGCACAATCGAGTGTGTAATTCTCGATTATGACAATTGAATTTTTGATGCATATTTTTCGAACTTTGAAAGCTGGAAATGTTTTTGACAATATTTTTTTAATAATCGATTATTTAAACTCAACTTCAAAGTTGAAAAATCGTATAATAAACAATCATTTATGAAATAATCGATTTTGTGTTTTAAAATATCAATTTTGGAATACTTACAATAAACTTAATGATAGACAATGGTTTTTTCATAATTTGTTTTAACTACTTAAATTTTTATTTTTTTAATAATTGTTTTTGTTTCTAAGATTTAAAGACAATCGATTGTTCAATAACTTCAACTTTAAAGTTACGCAATCGAATTGCTAACAATCGATTATTGTAATCGATTGTGGAATAAAAAATTTTTTTAATAAAAATAAATTTCCTCACATATTAGATATGTGATTAATGCACTCATTAAATTAATTAAAAATTATTAAAGGTATTAATCTACGAATTAAAAAAAAATTCTTTTTACCATTATTTTATGAAAAAAAAATCGATTTTTAAAGATCGTATTTTAAAATTTGAATCGATTTTCTATCGATTAATCGAAGCATATAGAATCGATTAAAAAAAATCGATTGTTTAAACTAAAAAATCGATTATTCGATTAATCGATTGTTTTCTTGCAACACTATCCTGAACATTTTTGTCATAGTATAAAAAAAAGTACGTGTCAAGGAAATAAATTTATTTAATTTATTTTTATTATTATAATAAAATTATAATAATAAATGAACTATAATAATAATTAAATTATAATAGTAATTATTTAAATTATTTAATTTAAATTTAAAATTAAGCAAATAAAATTATTTGTCCAAATATGCATTTATTAAATTGTTAAATAAATATTCTGTGGTTTCTAAATAATATTTAATTATTGTAAATAACTCATTCTCTAAGGCTCACTAAAATATTTCATTATAACAAAAATTAGTTGTCAGAAGAAAATTTTGTTCTCAGTGTACAATAGGATAATCCTCGTATCCTATCCTCGGCCGATACTCGGTTACTATCCTCGGCCGATGCTCAATCGGCAGCCTTGCGCTGATGTTAACATCCGATGCCCAGCGAGTCTTGCTCCAATACATATTCCGATCATCAGCCGATGCTCGAGGATCGGACGGCGATCATAGCCCGATGATCGACCGATCACCGTTCTTTGTATGGGTCGCGCCCACAGCTTATAGTGTCCTTGGTAAGAAACTTATTTCAGAATTATTAAATTCCCAACTTGAAGCATTTATGGGACGGGTACTTCTCTGTTATTCAACAGAGTGACGACTGTCTTTTTCGATGGTAATATATCTTGTAGTACGTTAAGACATTTATGTTTTCTTGAATACTTACTCTCAATATACAAAAATAAAGAGACGTTTTAGATCAAAAAAAATTTTTTTTTTTTACTTCATACTTATATATATTATTTTCTCATTCAATTTGATTTAAAATTATTCAAATCATTTTTATTTTTAATTGCTATTTTGATTACAACTAAAAATTCATTTCATTCACATTATTCATTACTAATTAGTAACAATAACACTCAGCTCATCAATAGCATCAAAGTTCATTTTTCGTTACAATCGTGGTTTTTTTTTAAATATCTCATGAAATATTCAGATTAAAGGAAAAGATCATGTTCATTTTTTTATAAAATGTGTATTTACAAAGATATTGTAAAAAAACGTTTTTAAATCTTATCAATTGAGCATTTAAAAGACTACGAATGTTAAAAATAACATTTTTTTAAGTATATAGACACTATACATTAGGGTGGCCCAAAAAAAAAGACTATTTTTTTTTGATCTCGCATGAAAATTTATTGGTTTACGATGTTTAGAGAAGTCTCTCCAAAAATCAGCTTGATAAAAAATTTTCGAGAGGTCGCTCACGAATTTTGAAAATATCAAAAATGATTAAAATTCGGATTTTTTATTTCATAATATTTTGTTCAGCAATAGTTTATATTTGTAAAATCATGACTATGCTGAAAATTTCAGTCCAAACTTAAAATATTTAAACGTTGCTCAAGAATTTTGAGTATTAACTGATAATATGTAATTAATAACTTGAATCAGTTTTTGTATTTTTTCATAACTTAATTATTGTCATTTTAGTAAAATATAACTTTTGCATAACCAAAAATATACAGGACAATCTTAAACAATAAAACTTGGTAGGTTTTGAATAAGCAAAAAAAACTAAAAGGTGGATTAAAAAATAAAAAAGTATGTAAATAACTTATTATTTCTACCTCTCGGGTTATATTTTCATTCATTGTCATGCAAATTTATGGTGAAAAAGTCGAGAAGCTTTATTATTAATATTTAAGGGTCGCTCAAAAGTCGAAAACGTCCAAAAGATATCACTCGGAAATATTCAAAATTCTTGAGCGAGGTTTAAATATTTTTATTTTGGGCTTACATTTTCAGTGTAATCATGATTTCACAAATATAAACTATTGCTGCTACGAGAAAGAAAGAATTTGGAATAAAAAATTCAAATTTCGATCATTTTTAATATTTTCAAAATTCTTGAGCGACCTCTTGAAAATTTTTTATCGAGCTGATTGTTGAAGAGGATTTTTAAAACATCGTAAGCCAATAAATTTTCATGCGAGATCGAAAAAAAAATAGTCGGTTTTTTTGGGGCCACCCTACTATCTATGACAAGCATTAATGATTAATATGTTACGAGTTAAGTAGTTGTTTATATTTAAGAAAAAACGTTATTTTTAAAATTCTTAATTTTTTAAATGCTCAATTGATAAGATCTATAAAAGTTTTCTTTACAATATCTTTGTAAATACACATTTTATAAAGAAAATGAACATGATCTTTTTTGTAGAGAATTTAATTTCCAACAAAATTGTGTTATAATTTTTTCCTTTAATTTGCAATCTTTATGAGATATTTAAAAAAAAAAAGACGACTATATCGAAAAATGAACTTTGATCGTCCTTAAGCACGTGTTCTTCTTTTTACTTAAAAAGAAAAACCAAATTCCCCATGTATTTTTTCACTAGAAATAAGCTTTTTATGGGACGGCAATAGAAACAATTAGCGTCTTTTGAAATCTTTTTCAAAGATATTTAATCGTCCTACTTTTTGTTCTCTTATACTTTTTGTATACTCTGAGAGGCTCAAAAAGATATTCAAAAGACAATATCGATTATAGTTTCAATGCAACTGCTCTACATACAGCATGATGAGATTTCAACTTGTTAACTCTTTTTCTCATAGTTCTAATCCCATTTGGACGTAAAACATGTGGCAATCAGAATAACGAGAACAAGAGTATTCTGGAAAGCATCTCTTCATGACCAAGGCGAGTGACCTAGTGTTTCATCGAGTACTACTACTATTATATACTGGCAAAGAACTCGAGACCACGTATAATGTTATTACGGTTCTGGACTCTACTCGTCTGATGTGAACATTTAATTTTCCTAGCAGCGAAAAATAAACAATTACAGCTTAAAGTATTGCGTATATCAAAACTTAATCAAATTACTAACTTAGTAAAAAGTAATTTGAACTTTATTCTCTATCTTTCAATAAATTTAGTTCATATATAAAAAAAAAAAAAAAAAAAAAAAATAGAAAAAAACCACTTTCATTATTATAAAAGTTTTCATAACTAACTCCTAAGCTTATTGTATACTGAAAGATATATATATATATATATATATATACATATGATTAACTATATTATGTTTGTTATAACTATATAGTCCTTCGGCTGAAGAGGAGAGCCCGTATACATTTTAATGGCACCGGGTAAACTAAACGGTTTTTTATGTATTTTGAGCCGAGGATCACGAAAATCGGGTCCATTTTGTTCAAAAGTGGTGCAAACAATTGTTAATAACAATTTATTTGTTTAAATCGAAATAACTCCCGAACCGCTGGTTTGTTGGGGCAGTGAAGAGGAACAAAAATGTTTAAAATCAAAAAATACACAAAAAAGGTATCATAGTATTTTTTCGTATCTCAAATATTTCGCGAGATAGGACGAAAAAACAAGCGACGCGCTCGGACCTCTCTCTCTCGCATGAGCAGCTGCCTATGGCGCGCACTCTCACTCCACCGAATCGCCTCGGATGCTTGATAGGCCGGAATTTTTCTAAGTTTTTTACACGAAAAATCAGAGAAAAAAAAAAAAAATCGTTAAAATGTCGATACTACCATTCGACAGCATTTTTTCTGAATCGAATTTATAATGTATCGTCCAGAGACATTTTTTTTTTTTTGTAACTAATGTTATAAACAAATGGATTTTTTCAAAGTCCATTTTGGATTCAAAAAATCGTTAAAATGTCGATACTACCATTCGACAGCATTTTTTCTGAATCGAATTTATAACCGATCGTCCAGAGACATTTTTTTTTTTTTGTAACTAATGTTATAAACAAATAGATTTTTTCAAAGTCCATTTTGGATTCAAAAAATCGTTAAAATGTCGATACTACCATTCGACAGCATTTTTTCTGAATCGAATTTATAATGTATCGTCCAGAAACATTTTTTTTTTTTTGTAACTAATGTTATAAACAAATGGATTTTTTCAAAGTCCATTTTGGATTCAATAAATCGTTAGAATGTCGATACCACCAATCGACAGCATTTTTTCTGAATCGAATTTATAATGTATCGTCCAGAGACATTTTTTTTTTTTTGGTAACTAATGTTATAAACAAATGGATTTATTCAAAGTCCATTTTGGATTCAAAAAATCGTTAAAATGTCGATACTACCATTCGACAGCATTTTTTCTGAATCGAATTTATAACCGATCGTCCAGAGACATTTTTTTTTTTTTGTAACTAATGTTATAAACAAATGGATTTTTTCAAAGTCCATTTTGGATTCAAAAAATCGTTAAAATGTCGATACTACCATTCGACAGCATTTTTTCTGAATCGAATTTATAACCGATCGTCCAGAGACATTTTTTTTTTTTTGTAACTAATGTTATAAACAAATAGATTTTTTCAAAGTCCATTTTGGATTCAAAAAATCGTTAAAATGTCGATACTACCATTCGACAGCATTTTTTCTGAATCGAATTTATAATGTATCGTCATTCTAACGATTTATTGAATCCAAAATGGACTTTGAAAAAATCCATTTGTTTATAACATTAGTTACAAAAAAAAAAAAATGTTTCTGGACGATACATTATAAATTCGATTCAGAAAAAATGCTGTCGATTGGTGGTATCGACATTCTAACGATTTATTGAATCCAAAATGGACTTTGAAAAAATCCATTTGTTTATAACATTAGTTACAAAAAAAAAAAAATGTTTCTGGACGATACATTATAAATTCGATTCAGAAAAAATGCTGTCGATTGGTGGTATCGACATTTTAACGATTTTTTGAATCCAAAATGGACTTTGAAAAAATCCATTTGTTTATAACATTAGTTACAAAAAAAAAAAAATGTCTCTGGACGATCGGTTATAAATTCGATTCAGAAAAAATGCTGTCGATTGGTGGTATCGACATTTTAACGATTTTTTGAATCCAAAATGGACTTTGAAAAAATCCATTTGTTTATAACATTAGTTACCAAAAAAAAAAAAATGTCTCTGGACGATACATTATAAATTCGATTCAGAAAAAATGCTGTCGATTGGTGGTATCGACATTTTAACGATTTTTTTTTTTTTTCTCTGATTTTTCGTGTAAAAAACTTAGAAAAATTCCGGCCTATCAAGCATCCGAGGCGATTCGGTGGAGTGAGAGTGCGCGCCATAGGCAGCTGCTCATGCGAGAGAGAGAGGTCCGAGCGCGTCGCTTGTTTTTTCGTCCTATCTCGCGAAATATTTGAGATACGAAAAAATACTATGATACCTTTTTTGTGTATTTTTTGATTTTAAACATTTTTGTTCCTCTTCACTGCCCCAACAAACCAGCGGTTCGGGAGTTATTTCGATTTAAACAAATAAATTGTTATTAACAATTGTTTGCACCACTTTTGAACAAAATGGACCCGATTTTCGTGATCCTCGGCTCAAAATACATAAAAAACCGTTTAGTTTACCCGGTGCCATTAAAATGTATACGGGCTCTCCTCTTCAGCCGAAGGACTAATATATGAAAGGAAATGTTTTGTTTTTTAACTCTAATACTCGTATAACCGCCAATAGTTTGATTTTATTATGTATCATATCATATCTGTATCATATCTGTATCATATATATATATATATATATATATATATATATATATATATATATATATATATATATATATATATATATATATATATATATATATATATATATATATATATATCATTATTATTATTTTTATTTTTATACTGATTAAGTAAAGATCGAATAAATAGTTGTTGGAGAAAGTATACAGCAATTGTTCCTATGATGGCATAGAAATATTTCTATTTGTTAACATATAGAAACTCCCTGTAAAAGTATGTAGGATAAATCTTTACGTTGACGAAATAACAATTATCATGTAATTTAGAAAGGCTAACTACTCGTTCTTTATGCAAGTATGAAAGAAAGTAGAAAAGAGTAGAACTTGACGGTACATTTTACTGATTCTTTGTATGAGAGACCAAAATTAACACTATATAAGTCTCAATAAAGCGTTTCGTTTGTTATTGATTAACCGGTCGTATCTCATCATAAAAGTCCGATCACTACTCCTCATTTATTAAATAGTAAATATGATAAACATATTATCTTCACCTATTTTTGAATAATTTTATTTGGTTGATAACTGTCACTTAAAAAATGAAATGAGTAAACTCAAGTAACAAATAAACAAATGAGAGTAACAAGGCTGCAAATGAACATTAAACATAACTGACACCGGGCAAAAACAATTGTGTTTTCTCCCTTGGGACAGCTTGCCGCAACATCAACCTGAAATAAACTTGTTTCTGACTAGCTGCGGCACGCAGAGAATTTTTGAGTAAAAATTACCCATAAAATTAGGTACTATAAGACATATAGCCAGTAACTAAATTCTTACCATGTTGTTAGTAGAAATTGCACTTTATTTACATGTTATCGAGTAGTATATTTGACAATGTGCATGGTAAAAATTTACATATTTTTCACATTTCCACACAGTATCATATTTTTTAGGTATTTTTTACTAAAAATTTCTCTGCGCGTGACACTGAAATGAAATTCCAAAGCAGGTAATCATGAAAAATCTAAAGTTTATCTGATACGGGATGAAACACGATTTCAGACTGCGGGTAATAATATCAGCTTTGGCAGCCAACTTCAACCTAGTCAGAAATCGTTCAGTTTCAACCCTTGTCACACAATATACTATATCGAAGTACCTCAAAAGGTACCAGAGCGATTAAGCTTAAATTTTCAATCTAAGCTTTCATAAACTGCTCAAGATAATGTACACAAAACAATCTTGTAGTACATAGTCTTGTACTATTTTTATGAAAATATCTTGCGGAAGATCTCTAGGTATCTACGTCTTTATATACTTATGAATTTGTCACAAGATATTAGTGCAAGATTTTAATCCTTTCCCGGTTGACCTTAAATCCCTACTCTTAATTTGAATCGTACGTCTCCGTCTTTATCCTTTCATTACACGCGTCCGCTCGTTCGACGATTTTCATTGCGTGGCGAGCACTGTGCTGCCCATACTAAATGAAATGCGACATTGCCAAATCATAATACTATGCACACAGCCTTACTGTGATTGCTTTTATCCCCACTACACATAGCTCACACCGGGACTCCTCGAGACTCAAAACCGGGAAAAGGTTAAGAGAAGATTCTTGTAGGATTTGTACATGATATTGCACAAAAGAACATTAGAGATGTCTTGCGAAGGATGTATTAGTTAATTTCGCGAATTTCGAGCGAGTCTTGCACCAAAAATTTCTTACAGACACTACCACATATCTCGTGCCAAATCTGCTCAAAAAGCGCCATGTTACACTATCGATTTATCTTACTTCTATCTCTGCCACTTTACCCCGGGTTCCTGTATCGCATGCCAATGGAGGGGATGTGCGTTAGTGTCTGCATGTAATTTTGGGTGTAAAACTAGCTCAAATCACTATACCACTTCACCTTTAAAGACATCTTCAATATTTTCTTGCACAATTCTTGGAGTACAACATAACATAAAGTTTCTCTTAAAGTCTTGTACAGAACTTGCAATTTCAAACTTTGTATCAGTGTCTAAAGCAAGAGTCATTGTTATAGGAGAAAGGGGGCCAAATGGGCCCCTAAAAATTTTTGTTTGATTTAAATTATTCAAGAACAAAGAACCCTTGCGAAGTGTATAAGATTATGCGTTACTTCAATTTTAACTGGCCTAAATAAAAAAATTTCTGAACTTAAATTTGATATTAGTTTTTTTTTCAAAGCTTGAAAATAATGTAAAAGTTGAACCGAAGCCATTTCGGCTACACGCCGAGTACTCTTCCAGATGAGTTATCCAAGGTTATGCCACAGTCTGTTCAATGTATCTGTATACAAAACATTAAAATAATTAAATCCTAAAAATCAATATTCTGAAAAGTTTATCAATTAACTTTTTCACGATATCTGCACCAAAAGTTTAAATTCCTAAACTTTTTAGAGGGAAAAAATTCGTTCTTTTCTCTTTTGAGAAAACAAATGATAAAAATTAGCACATATGCGATTCTTCCCATTAACAGAGGCGAAAATTTAAACTTTCAGGGGCAGGTTTAGTGAAAAATTGTATACACATCATAAAGAAAGGTAAAACGCCTCAATCCGCGTATTTACCACCCTCGCCTTCGGCTCGGGTAAGCGATTTTGCATGCGGGTTAGAATGTCCTACTTTCCTACCTTGTTGTGTAATATACTATTAGTGTAAAATAACTATTAAGGTAAAATTAAATAATAACCAAATTTTAGCAGATTTAAAACACGGTTTTTTTCGAAAATAATGGCATACCAAGTATTTTCAAGCTCAAAAATGTATTCACAACAATGTTTTCAAGCTCAAGGAGCAGGAAGTTTTAGGGCTGGCCCGCGGGGTCAACCGATAGACAGATTTTTTATTTTTGGAGCATATTGATTACGAATACATGGCAGAAGACTAAAAAAACTAAAATTCTAAAAAATTTTTTTCGAAGGCACATTGTGCCCTAAATTTAAAAATTATTAATTTCCAACAGACGCGGTATATTGAGACCAAATACATAGTAAAGGGCTGGAAAGAAGTAAAACAAGTGAGAACCACTGAGGATATTAGCCTTTTCATCTAAAGGCACCTATTTTGCCCTCCCCCCTTTCCCTATAAAGACCAATGAAGACATAGACAACTAGTGTACTGATGGTAACTAAGCTTGGGCAAGATTGTTATATGAGTAGTTAGAAATTGTTTTTAAGCACATTTGGAAATGAAGATTAATAAAAAAATGTTACTCTATCAATTTTTCAAAATGTTATAAATATTAAAAAAAAAAGAACATAGATTTTATAAAAAATTTATAACTCATAAAAAATTATTATCATTTCACAGAAGCGTTGGGAGCGGGTATAATAACGTATTAATATTCCAACTAAATCAAAGAAGGGTAGATTCGAAAGTGATCAATTTGGCAATAGAATTTCCCATATATAAAAAATAATATCACAAATAAACATCATCTTATAACTAAAGTAAATGACTTTTTAATAACTGTTTTTCATTTTCGTTTCAATTCACAGGTGAAATGATGGATGTATTAGCTCTAATAAATTCTGCTATAAACTTTATTCTCTACTGTGCGATGAGCCGACAATTCCGAACCATCTTCAGCCAATTATTCTGCAGGTGGAAGTTGTTTGGTAGATGGGTGCCCGTTCCACCACATTTAGACAACAATGGCCATACAGCAACAACTCACACAATGACACAAGTGACTCAAGTCTAGCATCGGAATAACCAGCAGCCGCACACTTTGTAATCCATTTTATACTTAATTATTTTTAAACTGCTAATCGAATTGATTTACGTTAAAATATTATAGATTTATAGTTGACATATAAATTTGAACTTAACCTATTCAAATTAATTTTATTATCATACAATACTCATTTATTCTATTCAAATCAATTCTTATTTCTATTTTAATTAAGCTTCATACAAAAAATACCCATTCATTGAATTGCCTAACATTAACTTCAATACTCCAGGAACTAGAAATTATTTACTTATTTTGTATCAGAATTGATCACAATTAGTTGAATCAGAAAATTAAAAAATACCTAGTTTTATCAATAAATAACTATTTCAACCACAATTCCTTGGTTGACCCAATTCACAGTAAAATCATAGTGATTCACCGTGATTCGCGGTGACATTATTGGACTTTTACCGTAAATCACAGCAATTTTACTATAAATCACTATGCTTTTACCGTAATGCACTCAAACTCACGCGTGCCTGCATAATCGGGATTCACGTTGAATCACTGTGAAAATCACTGAAGCTTACTGTAATTTACCTTGAGAGTTCACTGTGATACACAGTCAGATTCCAATGATTTTACCCGTGAATAGCGTAATTTAGATCTTGATTCACGGTGATTGAATCAAAATGAATTCTAGAATAAAGGTAATTACATCATACAATCATTGTAATTGTAAAAAACATAGTGTTTCATCTGTATAGAACACTGTAATATCTGATTCATGTATATTCAAATAGTAGTACGTATCAGAAGGTTTCTCAATGAGGCTCAAAAAGAAACCTAGACACTCATAAGATTTTAAACTCATTAACAAGACGAATCGTTCTCTCGAAATACCTTCATTTATTCTATACAAAGAGAATATTCAATTTAGCTTAAATTCACTATTTTAATCCGTGGTATTAAAAACAATTCTTTGTAATTTTCTTATTTTAATTATTGCTCAAATATTAGATAGAATAAATTTTATTCAATAAAATCTATCCCAGACACTGAGATTTTGTTGTTATACGTAAATTACTAGCGAGGGTATATTGGTGAGTGTTACATAAATCTATTGGTTCCCTAGTAAAAATGAAAACTTGGCACTAGCTGACATAAAAACGAAGCGCTGGCTAGTGCCTGGCAAGTTTCGCTAGAGATTGTCTTAATCTAAAACGGTGGGTTTTTAAATATCATATACCATTTCAAAGTTTCAGGTTTTACGTTAGGATATTAAAAATGACTTCAACTATAAAATCAAACTAATCATTTATATAATAATGATAAATTTACCAGTGCCAAAAATTGATATAAATAAATTAAATATATCAATTTGTAATTTTTGACAAACGTACTAAAATACTTCAAACAAATCAAATATTTCAAAATTTTTTAATGATCGTTCTTATTTTAATTTATAGCTACTACTAATTTTTATGACTTGTTAATTATTATTTGTATTTAATTAAATTAAATAAATTATTTTTTATCATAAAATTTATAATTTTTGACGAACGTACTGAACTGCTTCGGTAACTCAGGTAAGTGACAAACCGCAATATTTGTTTTAATTGCCCACAATCGGATTTCTACAATATATTTTTCATTTACTAACATGGTAAACAATCGGTCTGTCGGTTGACCCTGCGGGCCAGCCCCAAAACTTCCCCCTCGCGGACTTGGAATCACTATGAAATTATGGTGAAATTCCGGTGAGATTATAGTAAAAACATCGTGAGATCATGATGAAACAACGGTGAAATCACCATGGTTTTGTGCCACTCCGTCACTGTAGTTTTATGGTGATCCCACAGTGGTTCGATAGTGGTTTCACAGTAAATTCACACTGGATTCAGAATGAACTTACAGTGAATTCACAGTAAATTCACAGTGAACTTGTAGTGAATTCACAGTGAATTCATAGTGAACTTGCAGTGAATTTGCAGTGAATAGACACGGAGAAAAAAATGGAGTAAATTTTAGTAAAAAATACGAAACTAATTTTACTATCCCGTTTAGTAAATTTTACTATATTAGAATGAAAATAAATTATATTAAATTTTTAATAACTTTTAACTTTTTATTATTAGTGCTATCATTTTGATTATTATTGTTATTTATGTCATCTGTATTGGTGTTTGTGTCGACTTTTATTTTTAAAAAATCACTCGTTTTAACCGAGATTCGAACCCTGATCTCCCGCGTGCGAGTTCTTTCCTATGTCTAACGGCCTGATGTCTCGTTTGAACAAAAGATGTTGAACTTGTAATACATAGTTGTATCTGCTATCCCTACCAACTTTTAACTTTATCTATACTTAGTAGAATTTAATATACAGATAATATAATCATGTTAGCAAAAAATACATTACGTAAGATAATTTTTAATATCTTCTAATGTAATAATTGCCAACCAGTTAATTTCACAAAATGTTTTGTAATAATTAAAATATAGAGTGTATTTATTCATATCTGTTTGTAAATTTTACTTCAATATTGTAGTTTTTACAGTATTTTTTTTCATCGTGTACAGTGAATTGACAGTAAATTTTTGGTAAATTTACAGTCAATATACAGTAAATTACACAGTAAAAAAATTTTCGTAAAATTTAACATAAAATTTTGTGTAGATGATTTTTTTACATAAAATTTATGTTAAAGAACACTCCCTTTCGGTTAGTAGTATAAACAACACTTTTTAAATGTCAATTCAACATAAAGGATGTGTTGATGTCCTCTATAGTAACACAAATAATATGTTAAATTTACACAAAGATATGTTAAATTATGGCGCCACTTTGCTTTGCTTTGCGCGGGATCTCGGGAGTACGAGCATAGTCACGTATGTTACACACGTTAGATATGTGAAAGTGCCAAGCTCAACATCATTTTAATTTTTTGGTGATTTGTGATTTGTGTCATTGAGTGAAACACTTAAATACAGTTAATTAATAAATAATTGTAGTGTATAACATATATAAAATATAAATTATATTAATTTAATATATATATATATATATATTATTTTTATATATTTTAAATATATTATTTTTATTATTATCTCTAAATAAAAAAATATTTATTTTCCATTAATATATAATTAATGAGTTTATTAATAATTAATAATTAGAAATAAATAAACAAATAAATCAATAAATAAATTAATAACATCATTAATCCCAATCATCTATTGCCACTGAATTATAATAAGGTAGCAACTATTGATTAAAATTTATTAATTACTGTTTAAAAATTTTGAATTATTTATTGAGTTATATAACTTTGTATTTATGGAAAACAATTTATCTTTTATTCAGAAATTAAAATCTATTTAAATATATATGGGGTTATGTACATATGATTGATTATTAATAGAATTCACATATTTGACAGCTGATCTGAGTAACACAAAGAAAATGTTAAAATCGACACTTTATTTATGTTATGGTTAACATTTCAGTGTGTAGGAATCCGAGAATCAGCCGATGAAAGTTTTAACATATTTTTGTGTTACTTTTAACACAGAATTATGTTGATTTTATCAATACAAACGGTTTGTGTAGAATTAACATAAATTTTATGTGAAAAAATTATCTACACAAAATTTTATGTTAGATTTTACGAAAATTTTTTTACTGTGTATAGTCGTCCCAATAAAAATTTAGGGTTTTGCCTTACCACAATTATTCCACCTTTACCATAATATTTAGATTTGCGCATGCGCAGAATATCTTTTTCAGAATATTATAATAGAGGGGGAAAAAATCCCAAGCTTTATCCGGGACGACTATATCTTGTGATACACTAACATGTATCACAAGATATGTATATATGAAACTTTTTATATAGATTAATAGGAAAATCTACCTTCCATTGTGGCTGCCGAATGGCCTTTTTTTTAATGTATTTTAAATGGGAAAGGGGACCTCCCCCCATGCGCCAGCTTAATTTTTAAGATATAGAGCTGAAATTTTAGGAGAATTTTTTTTTTTTTTATTATATAAGTAACTTTTAAGATGTATATAATTAAAATATAATATCAATTTTTTTTTCTGACGCAGTCTAATATATATACATTTATATTCGGGTGGTCTGGTTAGAACGACTATTTTTTTTTTGTCGCTCCTACTTCAAAATATTGTTGTGGACATTCCAAGTACTTTACATTTGAATCTGAAGTTTTCTCATTTAAAATACATGGGAAAGTTAGGATTTTTTTTTAACTCTCTATAGTTCAACCGCATTTCAAGTTATCAGGTCGCTGTTTGCGGCATTTTGTACGTAATTCAATACTCATTAGAAATCTCCTCAGCAGTTTTACTGGGATTCTAATTGTTTTTCCTGTATTAATTCTGGAAATCATTTTATTAATAATAATTTCGGTTTTTTGTTAATATTGAACAAATAACAAAATTTAAAGTAATAATGCAGACAACAATTTTTTGGGGAATTTGATTCTCTCCAAAAAAAGTCCTTTTAGTCAAGTGGCTCAAGTTCTTCGTTGACGTGATATAGGGATTTTATTAACTTAGTAAATAAAATATTTGTCAAAAATTTTTCCGAAGCTTATCAAATTTAATCTTTCGTATTTTCATTAAGGTAGTTGGGTCATGCAAGCAAAAATTCAAGAAATCTTCCAAATCTTGAATATAAGTATTTAAGGGTATAATACACACGCTGTTAAAATTTAGAGACGATTTACCGTGTCTAAAAAAAGATATTAGCAATTAAACTTTATGTTTTTTGTACATGTAGCATAGGAGAAGCGTGGGAAAATGACAAACTTTTGCGTATTTTTCCTTGACGGAGGTTCACCGTTTTAACGAAAAACTAATATAATGAAGAAAAATATATTTAGAACATTTAAAAAAAAAGTTAGAATTATTTACCGTGTAGTTTGTATAAAAAATTAAAATAAATTACACATTTCGAGGATTAGTTTTAGTGGAGGGGATAGGAGAAATAGTCACAAGTGAATGAAGCGGCAACGTTGCAACGCGTAGAGAGCGCGAAAATTCAAATCGGCTAAATTCATATAATAAATAATATCGGGAATAATGTTAGTGGATGAATAATTATATATGTTTCATTAATAGTTATCAATAAAATGCAGCTATTTATTTACAACAACAAAAATGAATAAATAAATTAATGAGTAAATAAATTAATTTAGGGTACATTTTGAAATGCGCTACAAGTAGCTGCAGCTTCTAAATTTAAAAAATTTAATGAATTAAATAATTAGATAATAGTTAATTGAAATTAGTTGAATTAGTTGAATCATATTGAAAATTATAAATTTTGATCGTGTAATAAATTTAAATTTTTCACTGCGTAATAAAAATTAGAAGTAAAAATTATCATAAAAGAAATGTTTATCACGTGGCATAAATTATTTATTTATCAATCTTTTATCATATGTATGAACTATAAGTGAGTCTTGGCTGTACAAGGCGAGTAAGAGAATAAAGAAGGCGACGTTGCCAGATTTTCAAACAGACTAATTTATCATAGTGTGAGCGTGTTTGTGTAGGAAATACAGTAGTACACGGAGAAAAATGTTGGCTCAAAATCTACCAATTTTTATTATGCTGCCGACCAAACTTGAAACAGGAAGGGAAGCACCCAAAAAATTACTATGCTCATACGAAAATTATTATGCCGCATCACAATTATTATAATGTATAAAAGTAATTGTTATTAAATCTTATCGATAAGTTTCTCGCTCGTAGTAAGTATTGTGATACAGCATAATAATTTTTCGTATGAGCATAATAATTTTTTGGATGCTTCCCTTCCTGTTTCAAGTTTGGTCGGCAGCATAATAAAAATTGGTAGGTTTCGAGCCAACATTTTTTTCCGTGTATTGGGAATACAGTCCAGTCTAAAAAATTTGGACTATAACGTAAGCTCCGTAGGTACGCGATACATCGGTGGTGATCTACAACTTTTTGACTGGACTGTAGGGATAGAACTACCTTAATGGGTTAAATTAATAAAAAGAAAATTATTTATTCATTTAAAATTAAAAGTAAAAAAGAATTTGGTTGAATTTTATATATATATATATATATATATATATATATATATATTTATATATATATATATATATATATATATATTTATTTATTATATTATATTATATTATATATAAATATATACATATATATATATATATATATTTATATATATATATATTTATATATATATATATATATTTATATATATATATATATATATATATATATATATATATATATATTTATATATGGCGTACTTTGACGTAGTAATTTAATTGCATCCGTTTAATTAATTCACTGACGTTTTATCTGGCTTATAAACCTTCATTTTTTGACATTTATACCGCGTTTAGTGTCAGAATAACTGAATAAAATATCAATTTAAAAAACGGTGGACTCTACGGAAAACTATTAACCCTACAAATCATCTTCGAAACTTTCTACATTCTGCTGTCCCTGATTTGAAAAAAACGACTCAAAACGTATTGCAATGTTGAATGCCTATAAGAAGAGCGATTCCAAAGTACTCAAAATATTCAAAAGCATTGAAAAGTATTTAAAGCTTTTCGTTTCTAATTATTTCAAATCGTTTCTTTCAATAAGGGGGTGTTAAGATTAAGGAACTCAAAAACATTCTCATATATATAATACATTTTTGATAACAAGCTCAAAAAAAGTTATAACATATAGATTAGGGTAGCCCGAAAAAACCAACAATTTTTTTTCCGAGTCTCTGACGAAAATTTGTTAGCTTACGATGTTTTAAAAAGATTCTCCAAAAATCAGTTCGATAAAAAATTTTCCAGAGGCCGCTCATGAATTTTGAAAATATCAAAAATGATTGAAATTCGAATTTTTAATTTCTAAATTTTTTCTTTCTCGTGGCAGCAATAGTTTATATTTGTAAAATCATGACTATATGCTACATACTGAAAATTTGAGCTCAAAATTCAAATATTGAAACGGCGCTCAAGAATTTTGAATATTAACTGATAATATGTAACTAATACTTTGAATTGGTTTTTGTAATTTTTTATAACTCAATTATTGTCATTTCACTAAAATATAACTTTTGCATAACCAAAAATATACAGGACAGTCTTAAACAATAAAATTTGGTAAGTTTTGAATAAGCGAAAAAACCTACAAATTAAATTAAAAAATAAAAAAGTATGTAAATAACTTATTATTTCTATTTCTCGGGTTATATTTCCATTCATTGTGATGCAAATTGATGGTGAAAAAATCGAGAAGCTTTATTACCAATATTCAAGGGTCACTTGAAAACGTTCAAGAGACAGCACACGGAAACATTTAAAATTCTTGAGCGAGGTTTAAATATTTAAATTTTGGGCTTAAATTTTCAGCATAGTCATGATTTCACAAAAAAAACAATTTGAAATAAAAAATTCAAATTTCGATCAGTTTTAATATTTTCAAAATTCGTGAGCGACCTCTTGAATATTTTTTATAGAGCTGATTTTTGGAGAGGCTTCTTAAAACATCGTAAACCTACAAATTTTCATAAGACTCGAAAAAAAAAAAAAATAGTCGGTTTTTTGGGCCACCCTAGTATAGATATATTGAGCTAAAAAAATTAAAAAAATAGAAAATGATTAAAAAAGCACGCAATCCCTAAAGTTTTGTTAACGATTTTTCTTGATAAAATAAATATACGTGAACAAAAATCAATGGAAGTTATTTAAATGATGAGTGAAGTGGGATTTAAATCAGATAGGATCGTCAAACCATTAAATATTCGTGAAAAACGTAAAAAAACAGTAATTTTTCAACTTTTTTCTTTAACAATATAATGAGAATTCATGGACATCATAATTAGACTTCCTGCAGGTTTACAAAAAAACGTCAAACAAAATCCTTCCTTGCTTTGTGGAGTATGAAGTTGAGTTTTTTACTCGACTCTTAATTTCTTTCAGTTACAAAGTTAGGCAACTTTACTCACGTTATGTTAACAAGTCAGAAATTTTGACTAGAAAAGAGTGTAAGCTGTGCCTTGTAAAATTAATAACTGTTCCTTGTTCCAAGAATTAAAGAGAGTTGTATTATTAAAAGATTAATAATATTTTAACAATATGTTCCTTAGTTGGTCATATACAGTCATACATATACCTTCCCCACCCCTTTACTACACATAAATTGATCAAAATATCGATGTCATGTAAATCTTTAGCTCAACTACACTGCACTAGTTTCTGCTGTATTTTGCTTATGGGCATTTTCTTATATTATGTTCCCATTATATTGATTCATAAAATAAAAAATTATTAAAAACTTTTTTTATAAATAATATAACACAGAGTTATATTATTTATAAAAATAAGAGTTGCTTCCTTAAATAGTAAAAATTTGTTGAATACAAAAAATGATGTTTAAGATATGATTTCTTAAATATTAAGAAATCTTCTCAAAATGTAGCATTTAACATACTTTATTGAGTTCTACATGCAGAGAATTTTACGATATTTTTTACATCACAAATTCATAGAAAAATTATAATGTCATAGTAATATGAGGACAGTACCGAATTATTATACAAATTACCGATAACATACAAATTTTCAAAAAATATCGAACAGAATTTACAAGCCGCACTGTAATTTTGACGAAGCAACAAATTAAGAAATTAAAATTTCTTGGATAAAATTTAATCTGTTGCTTTGTCAAAATCACAATGCACCTTGTAAATCTCATCGATGTATTTTAAAAATTTCTACGTTATAGGTAATTTGTACAATTATTCCATACTATCCTCATATTACTATGACATTGAAATTTTTCTATAAATTTTTTATGTAAAAAATACTACAAAATTCCCTGCGTGTATAGAACTCATGGGAATCGATTAATTTATCAATTAATGTAACGGAACCCAAGTTAACCTTCCCCGACTGGAGGTTGTTTCCTCGTCCTTTTTGGGCATACACGCGTTGCGAGGTGTTCCAATTTACCACCTAGACGACACTCTTAGTCGAAAATAATCGTTTAAGGTGGACATTAACCGGAAGTATAATCAAAAATCCTCATTGCGCGTGGTATCTAACCACAGCCACCACGAGTCTTACTTCTCTCAAGCCAAACACTGCTCCCATCTCTGAAAATAAAAAGACTCTGGTCAAGATGAGCTTGAAAAGGCCCACCGTGGTACCAGACTCCTAGCGCTGGTCAACATGCTTGCGTAGGATTAGTGGTGGGGCGTAAGTTCTTCCCATACTCTATGTAAAGGAGTTCCTCAACTTGTTTCTTTCGGGTTCCCAACAAAGCAATTATCCGCTTGTTCATCGCCTGAGATAGATTTTCTACTTTCCTGAGCTTGTTACACTCTAATTATTCAACCCAAATCACGGTACAGAGGTGCTCGGGGAATTAGAATCGATTAATCAAGTTGTTCCTGAAAGATTTCTGAAAAGCTAAAAAAAAAAAACTGGGTAACGGTTGGCCCTACGAGCCAGCCTCGAAACTGTCCGCTGTTTTCAAGCCCAAGTAGCTCGACAACATTAGTATGAATACATTTTCGAGCTCGAAAATACTCCTGCATACAATTGTTTTTTTTATGAGCTTTTCAAGTTCGAACAAGTTACGTTTTATCTTGTAATTTGAAAATTTTAGAATCGAAAATAATTACATAATAAACAAGCATTTTTTAAATGTTTATTCCCGATTATATTCAATAAAATAAATGCATTCACGCAAAATCAATGTAAATGATAAAAATCAAGATTTAAGCATTAATATATATATATATATATATATCTTAATATATATATATATATCTGAGAAAAACGTTAAAAACGCTGTTTTTTCAATTTTTCTGTGGATAATGTTACTTAGATTAAAGAACGAGATGCATTTCATAATGTGGCGATCGAAGGACCATAAAAACGAAAAGTTGGTCTGATTTTAACCTTAGACTGGTCAACAAACACGACCTAACGATTTTTGGACAAGTGATGAGGGAATCGCGGCAATGCTTTTGAGAGAGCAACGTTGCTTGATCGCTCTGGCTGTTTGCTATTGGCAAATTATGTCCGACGGAAATATTGTAAAAAATTCGAACATGAAAGATAGATTTTCAACTTTATTTTAAAAAATTTCAAACTCTGTTTAAAACAATTAGTTATTTAAACAAATTGAATATACATATTTCTTAATGAATTGTTGCTCGTAAAGTAAAATCCCCTATAATCGCTCACTTTTTATTAGAGTGAAATCAAATCACTTAATATAAATTAATAAATAAAATGAAAAATCATATTTTTTTTCTCTAGTTATTTTTTAAAGTTTCGAGTATTAGAATAACATTTTAGTTTGAAGAATAATGTTGATAATTAATTATTATTAATTTATTAAATAAGGTCCTTTGAGTTTACCCATAGTCGTTCACTAAAAGTTGTGATGTACCATTACTCGATCAATACATGGCCCCATAGTCGCTCAAAGACAATATCAATTAAACTATGATAAGCTTATTGATTTGGGTAATAATTTATAAATTATACTACTTCATTCTTTCATAATACAAAATTTCATGAATTTCTAGAGAGTATTTAATGATATAGTTATAACTTATAACAATTCTTAAAAAATTTGATGTAACCTACATTTATTCTAACCCTGTTTAAAAATATTGATTGAAAAGAATTAAAAATGACGAAATTCGAATTCTTTTCAATAATTTCAATTCTTTTGTTTGTGTATGTAGATATACAGTTTGCAGGGAGTGACCGGTAAAAGTTATTTAATTTAAATTTATAATTAATTATAAAATAATTGGATACACCATATTTTAATATATTTAAATTCGCAAATAATTATTTATCAATGATAATTTTTTTAGTTGAAATTTTTTTTATGAAAATGATGAAAAACGCATTAAACAGTTAAAAGTGAACGACTAATGGTACTGAGCAGGTATGTGTGCTTTTACCTTATTTGATTTTATTTAACATAAAAAAAACTCAACTATTTTTTTTATGAATAACTATATCACGTTAATATAGATTAATGCCTTTAGCAGTAGATGGAAATATTTTAATAGTGGACAGAAAAGAATATTTTTAAAAAATTATTGTAATTTAACCACAAAACAAATTAAAAAATTATTTTCTTCATCGGAGAGTTTTAAAAAATGTTTATTAACAAAAATAAATATTTACCTTCACATAACCTTTCATACACAATAACAGCCGGTAACAGTCTGCGTGTGAACATGAGAAGTCGGAAAGAGAGGACATACACCAAAAACAGTAACGCCACAAGTGAAAATGTACTAACGACTCTAGTCAAGTGATGAATAATGAAAATAGTCCTACAAATCCGTCACTTTTTCTTTTTTTTAGAATTTTTTCTACAGCAACTTTATGTTTTTACACGGAAAAAAAGGAACTGTAATAAATAAAGTTTGATGTCTAATAATTATCATATTTTTAGTGATTAATATAAATTCAAATAGTAATATTGTGATTTCAACATTTAAAAAATAATAATTATAAATCGAATGTTAAAATATACAGTTCATTTAGATAAAATTATCATTTAAAACTATAAAAAAGACAAAGTAAACACTAAAAAAATTAAACTTTAAAGTTTAACAGCCAAAACTTAAATATCTATCGTTTGTAAAATAAGAAATTAAAGTCTCAAACAATAAAAATATAGAGGATACAAAATACTAAATTTAGTTAGAACGTTATTTTGTAAAGTCCTCTAATTAAGAAACTTTACCAGGAGTTGTTTTTAAATTTTAATATTAGTCAACAGTCAAATTTAATGATATAAACGGGAATAAATAAATTTTCACGGATATTTATTATTAAAGCAAATATTAAATATTTCCACTGAAATCAGTAAAGATTGACTATATGAAACTGTACATTATACTTCGTCAATTTGTAAAAAGTATGTGTCAGCCTCAGCAAATTTTATTGTTTGATGCAGTAAAATTTCATGCGCTACCGTCATCCATTTAAATACGGAAATAACTTTCGATTTTCATACGCATGCTGTGGCCGAGCGCTCTAAGTGCCAGGGACTGGACTCTGTTCACGTAAGGTCGGCGGTTCGAGCCCGAGAGTCGGCTGAGATTTTTCTGATGATTTTTCATATAAAAATTCGAACAACTACATACTGTACCCGACTGAATCAGTTATTCAAAATACAAACAAGGATACAATCAATTAGATGCACAACGATGAGAAAACAGACAATGGAAGAAGGGAGAAGGAGGGGGTAAAATCAGAAACCCGAATAAACCTTGAACTACGACAGCAAACGGTAAAAGCCGGAAATAAATAATTCAAAATAGAAAAATAGAAAATAGAAAAAAAATATATATATATATATTTTTATTATTTGAAACAATAAAAATGAGGGTTTAGAACAAAAATTATTACTACGGTAGCATAAGAAAAAGTAACGATCGACTATAAAATTAAATACATCGACTTAGAGATTTTTATTGTTTGAAACTTTAAAATTTACGGTTTAAGTTTTAATTTTTACTATCGTCAGTCTAAAAAATATCATCCTGCCATTGAAACTATACAATTCAAAATAATAATTTTTACTATTTGAAATGTTAAAAACTATATCTTTACCCTATACTTTTTTTCTTTGAGCATAAGTATATTTTAACAGATCACTCATATATTTTAACCTTATACTTTATGATAAATAACAAAATCGCACCCGGGCGCCGCATTACTATTTGAAACAATAAAAAGTATTGATAATTCGGGTGAATTTTAACATTTCTTTTTTTCCGTGTAAACATGGTCAAAAAAATTTTTAAGATATTCTAAAATGTTTGGAAAACAAATTTTTTCAAATCTTTTTAGTAAAAATTTAATTGCAATAAAAATAATAGAATTAAGTGCGGCGTCACGCTCATACGGTGACCAGTCTAGGGTTAACTTTAAACACATTTTTGTAAATTATATTATAATCTATCCGGGAAAAGTACACAGTAAAAAACGAATCGTTGAAGTATACAAAAAAGCATCTCTTAAAAGTCTGAGTGTTGAATTTTTAACACTTGTGTGTCAATTTAATACACAGTATTTATCTTGTTTAAACTATCGCAATCGATTGATTTTTTAACACACAAAAATGTTATTTCATACAAAAGTAACACTTTTTACATGTTACCGTCAAATCAACACAGAAAATATGTTAAAAAAAATCTCGGCAATCACAAAAGAATTCTTCAAAAATTTGTTACTCTGATATATACACAGAGAAAAAAATATAGTAAAATTTACTAACAAATATGGGAATAATTACTAAATTTAGATAGTAATCCTGAAACGCTTAAGATTTATAGGAAAAATTCATAAACAGATAAGTAAATTTTACTATCCCGTTTAGTAAATTTTACTATTCCGTTTAGTAAATTTTACTATCCCGTTTAGTAAATTTTACTATATTAGAATGGAAAAAAGTAAAATTAAAATTTTATTAGCTTTTAACTTTTTATAATTATTACTATAATTTTTATTATTATTGTTATTTATGCCATCTGTATTAGTGCTGGTGTCGATTTTTGTTTTTTAAAAAATCGTTGTTTCAACCGAGGTTCGAACCCTGATCTCCCGCGCGTGAGTCCTTTCCTATGCCTGACGGCCCGATGTCTCCTCCCTGTTAGCCACCCTAACCGTAAGTTAACTACAAGCCACTGCCGTAATCTAAAGGTAACTTAAAGGAAAGTGTTGGAGAGCAAGCAGTTACCTTTAAGTTGCCCTTCTAACTGTCTGTAACTTTCTATTTAATTTGACTACAAGGTGTTACGGTTAGACAATGACCATTAAGTTGATTGAAAGTTTCACTTCAAATTGATGGCAAGTTTTTTTGGCAAGTTAGATTCAAGCTACTGCCGTATTCTGAAACCAACTTAAAGGAAAGTATTGTCCTGCCAAGTTTACCAAAAACTTTCTCGTTAAGTTAGCCGTAAATGTTTCACTACAGCACTTGTAGAGCAAGGCTATCAGGGCTTTGGACAAAAGTCTCAGAACTTGTAATACATATTTGTATATGCTATCCCCACCAAATTTAAATTTTATCTATACATAGTAGAATTTACTATACATATAGTAAAAAAACATAGTCATGTTAGCAAAAAATACATTGCGTATAGTAATTTTTAATATTTTGTATAGTAACAAATCCTATATTATATTAGAAAATTTACTTTCTTAAATTTGTATTTATTAAAAATACTTATAGTAAAATTTACTATACAGATAGTAAAAAATACAATTGTGTTAGTAAAAAATACATTACGCATAGTAATTTTTAATATCTTATTATGTAATTATTACTAACTAGTAAATTTTACTAAACGTTTAGTAATAATTACAATACAGAATGTATTTTTTCATATCTGTTAGTAAATTTTACTATAAGAATGTAATTTTTACTATATTTTTTTCTCCTTGTACGCGTGTACACTTTTTTAACACTCACGACATGTTAAAATGAGATAAATAGGTATAAAACGTTCGTTTTACAAACGATATGCATTGATTTTGACGAATCCTTTTTTACTGTGTAACTTAAAATTTTATTTTTTAAACTTTTCGGCGCCGATATCTTTAAAACTAATCAACTGATTTTGACATTCAATGTGTCAATCGACATATTTTATTAAATTCAGAGCTGATTAGAGTTTAGAATTAATTGATCAAGTTATTGTTTTTGAAAAATTCCAAAAAACTAAGTAAATTAATTTTTCGTTTTCGTATTTCTTAACTATTATATGTAATTCTGTGGAATTATATATAAATTATGTATAATTTTTTTTTATTCGGATTTTTAACATATTTTGTGTGCTGATTTGACAGTAACAAATAAAAAGTTCTACTTTCATATAAAATAACATTTTTATGTATTGAAAAAGCAATCGATTGCGAAAGTTCAAACAAAATAAATACTGTGTATTAAATTGACACATAAAAGTGTTAAAAACTCAACACTCAAAATTTTAACACGTGCTTTTTTTTAACACTTTGACGATTCGTTTTTTTCTGTGATGTATTATTATTAAATATAAGAACTATGACTTTCTTTTCTTTTTAGCGCATGAACTATTAAATAAAGGATAAAGACCTAGAAGTAAATTGTAATAATTTCGACGTAAATTTAAAGTTATTCGGTAAGAAGTTTTATGAGTCAACAAGACACTAAAATTTATTGTTTACGACTTACAGAAATTGTAATAATTTTTCGATTCAAGAATTTCATCAACTACGTTATTCAATATTACAAAAAGCACATCACTGGAAAATTATAATTCCTACAGTTCTTAACACTACTGGTTATTGAACAAGAAAAAATTCCAAAGTAAAAAATCAATACCATTTTTCAATTCAATTTTGCTCAAACTACATTTGAAACTGAAAAAGTTACTATATTCTAAATTCATTTCTTTTCGTTGCTTCACAAGTTTTAACAGTTACAGTATAGCCTGCGACTTCTACAGTATTGCTTTCAAGGAACTTGTGTTTACTGTATCTTGTTATTTTCAGTGTTGTCTTTTTTCCGCGTGAAATAACAGTAGAAGTATTTAAATAGTTTAATGTTAGTCTTATCAACTCTGAGGTGTAATAAATCCTTTCAATTACTGCAGGATTGTTTTGAATAAGTTAATTCAATCAAGAGATATTGTTCCACAAAATCCTATTTTTGCAGAAAATTTTTACATAAACTTGTTGAGCTCATAAAAACTTTATTTAATTCTTTTTATTTATTATCTTTTATCTTGTAGATCATCAATAATAAACATAAAATAAAATTTTTCATTGTTTTCAACCGTTTTTATACACTGGTCACAAAAATTAAGAGATATAAAAAAAATTCTAAATTTTGGGGTGATTTTCAACATCCCGGGTCGAAAAATTTGATCTGTTTTTAATCAACTCAGTTCAGTAGCTATCGTTCAGATCCAGCTATCAGAAAGACGGCAGTTCGCGTCCGGAGCCCAGCAGAATTTTCACCGAGTTTTTTTCACATCAATCATATACTTCCTTTAGATAATTTAAACGTTAATGATAGGGGAAGGGGGGGGGGGCGAAGTCGGCCTCATGGGGCAGAGTGGGCCCCTTAAAATTTTAAAAACTTCAAAAAATATGGGGGCACAGTGGGCCCCTCAAAATTTTCTATACGTCAATAAATTCGGACGAATAATAAGCTTATTGAAATTTCTTAAATAATGAGGAATAAAATAGACCACCAAAACTGTTCATTAAATATAATTTATCAAGAAAGTTAAAGATCCACGCTGAAAAAAAAATGCTAACTATTACCATCTCGCGATAGGGAATGATTACCATTGTGTATGTGATAATTATTATCATGTGTTTATGTTAACAATTCGTTTCTCGTATAGCAACAATTACTATTGCCGATAGTCATAGTTACCATCTAGATCGTAATATTTCTTATGTCTGAAAAATTTTTAATTTTTCCTTCTAAAATAGTAATGGTTGTCATCACGGATAGGAATGATTACTATCTAGATACGAATGCTTACCATCTTCGATAGTAATAGTTAACATAAAAGAATGAGAATCATTAAAATGTAAGAATAGGAATAGTTACACGGTGAAAAATTTACAGTCAAATTTACTATGGGCGCAGAGTATCACCGAACTATAAGAAAACTGGTACAAAATTTACAAGTGTCCCATAGTAAACGTATGCGCATAGGCCATAATCGTGTAGTCTGCGCATACCGTTTACTATGGGACACTTGTAAATTTTGTACCAGTTTTCTTATAGTTCGGTGATACTCTGCGCCCATAGTAAATTTGACTGTAAATTTTTCACCGTGTACTTCATTAAGATGGCAAGTATTACCACTTTTTTTTCAGCGTGTAGGAGAGCCTGGGGCACGACGATCCCTTTCTCAAAAAATTATAAAAAAAAATTTTTTTTTTATTTTCCGTCAAGTTATGACCTCTATCACGTTTTTATCATATTTAAGGCCAATATGTGATATTTGGGGTGAAATGAACCACTCGAAAAAAATTGAAAACGAAAAATAAAAAATTTTTTCGTCACAATTTTTTTTTTCGGGTGGACCATTTTGCCCCACATCTCAAATAATTGCCTAGAATATGGTAAAAACATTACGGAGGTCATAACTTGACGGAAAATAAAATAAATAAATTTTTTACGTAATTTTTGTGGGGGGCCCACTCTGCCCCTGATTTTCGATTTTTCAATTTTAATCGACGCAGCATAATGAAGTGAAAATAAGTATCAAGGGCCTAAAAATAAGTAAACGCGATGAAAAACTCAACGATATTTCAATTATTTTCCTTAAGGAGCCCACTCTGCCCCCCTTCCCCTATCATAAATTCTACGAGATTAATAATAATAAAATTTTTTTTAAATTAAATTTATCCGTTTCCTCAATGCATGGGCAAGGTTTGGCAACCAAGCATGGGCCAAGTCTAGGAACCAAGTCTGGCCCCGTGTTATCATTTCAGAGTCCTATACAGGCTGGTTTACAAGCTTGGGCCAAGATTTTATTCTATAAACTCGAGCCAAGCCTGGGCTTATCGTACTTTTCTCTCTGGGTTACTTGGAATATCATTAAAAAAAAAAAAGATTCAGTGTATTTGAGTCTTTGAAAACTTGGTATTTCCTTAAGCCCCCTCTTTTGTTCCTCCCTCCTCTATATACAGCCGAATCGCGTTATAAGTCCGGCTTGTATCTTTTTCTTTTAACCAGACTCGCGTTAATATAAGAGAGACACTAAGCGGACTTATAACGCGACTCGACTGTAAATATAATAGGGTATTTCAGAAAAAAAAATTCTTTTTTTCTCAGAAGCAGGTTCAAAAGTTCCAAAAATTTGATCAATGCTTCAAAAATACTAAATAAAGTCAATTATATACATATAGTTTGAGTCAAAATTAATTTATTTCAGCGGTCAATTAATCGGAAAACAGTCGCTCATTTATCGGGTTCCCTCGATCAATAATTGATGATTTTGATAAATTAACATTTAAACAATAAAATTAATATATTTCGATAATTTTTAATAAAAATAGAATGAAATCATCTATAATCAAGTAGTTAACTATATAATAAAATCAATTATTAATTTTAGCTAATAACTTAATACTTATTTTATAGCTTATTATAAAAAAAAAAAAAAACCTTAATCGGTCAATAATTGGTGCATTTACCCTAAATCAATTCCAAAATCCGATTAAGGAGATGAAATAAAATTTAAAAAATGGACATTTCCCAAGCAATAGTCGATGCTTCTATATGAAAAGATTATTTTTGTTTTAAAGTTCAAATGTGTAGGTTGATTAGTTAAATATAACGTGAATTTTTTATCGTTGACGCCCCCGCAACACCCTTCAAAGTTGATTTTCGCAAAAATATTAGCAATGACGAATTCTTTTACAGTGGAATCTCTCCAAGTTCTACACTCATTAACTTTGAATCACCTTTCTTCATTATTAACAAAAAGAAGTGGAAGAAGTATTCGTCTAACTACTTTGTATTTTGTAATTTTAATTCCAGGAATTGCGATCTCTTCATAGTCGTAGTTAAAGAGCTTCTTCTGTAAGTGTGAGGAACATTCGTTCCAAAGTTTAAATCCGAAGGTCTCATATTTTAAAAACGGAAGTATTTTTGAAATTAAATGACAATATTTACATATTTAACTTAACTGCAATCCTTTTTTATGAGTTCTTTTCAAAAATAACCACTTCATGGCGGATGCTTCTGAAGATAACGAGCATTCGCTCTAAATTTTGAATTATATTAGCATATCTTAGAGTTGAAAAATGGGATCCCATATACTCGAGTATATATTTTGAATTCGCCGCTATTCACCGGGAATTATTTTGTAAATAAAACTGCATCATGACAGATACTTAAGTACATACCGATCATCTTTACATAGCTTCATTAATAAGAAAAGAAAAAATTTATAGAAAAAAAAAAAAAATAAAAATAGATATTAAATAAAAAAAAAAAAAATCTGTCTATCGATTGACCCTGCGAGCCAGCCCTAAAACTTCCCGCTGTTTTCGAACCCCTTGAGCTCGAAAACATTGCTGTGAATATATTTTCGAGCTCTTCGAAAATACTATTGTATGCCATTGTTTTCGGAAAAAACCGTTTTTTAGTATTTCTTTCTTCCACGATGATATCTTACGAACGAATTAACCGATTGAGATGGTTAAGGTGGCAATCGACGCGTTTTATTAAGTTCTAGAGCTGATTAGATTTTGGAATTGATCAATCGACCCATTTTTGAAAAAGTTGAAATAAACTAAAAAAAAAAATTTTTTTTTTGTTTTTCTTCCATATCTTAGAGTCTATTTGATCGATCGATTTGAAATTTTCAGAAAAGTTGACGGCCAACAAACTCTTTCAATTGCTACCTCAAACATTTTAATCGGTCATTTCATTAAAAAGATATTGAGAATTTACATCCATACACACATCCACACACACACACACACACATATCTGATGAAAGCTTGATTTTCGAAAATCGGGGTAAAATCAATAACTTCCGGAATTTTTTTAAATTAATAATTTTCTTAACGGGAAGTCAAAAATGAAAAATATACCGAAAAAAAGGATTCGTTGGCGCAAGAAATATTTTACATTATGAATTGCAGACAAAAATTTTTTTAGGACTAAAAAAAATTTCTTGGCTCAAGAATTTCTTTCTCACCTCGAAAAATTTTTTCTTGCTCCAAGAAAATTTTTTATCGCCTTAAGAAAATTTTTGTTTACAATTTATAATGCAAACAATTTTTTTAGGGCGAGTAAAAATTTTTTACACCGAAAAAACCCTTTTTTTTCTGTGTACTCACTGTTAAAAAAATTGTTTGATTTCTCAAAACATTGTATATAACGCAATAAACACATACATTTGTGCTTGAAATTTCATTACTAATTTCATATAGAATTTAAAATACATGCTTTTGAATTTTTAAATTAACACTTTGGATTTTCAAATACTTCGTTTTGAATTTTCAAATACAATTTTTTTAATATTCAAATATCTTGCATTTAATTTTCAAATACTTTCTTTTTAATTTCCATATAGATGTATATGAAAATCTGAAGCGTTTATTTGAAATTTCAAAAGCGAGTATTTTAAATTCTACACAATCGTTACAATGAAATTTCAAACACAATTGTATGTGTTTATTGCGTTATATACAATGTTTTGAAAATTCCAACAATTTTTTTAACAGTGTATGGTTACATGGAAATTAAAGAGTATTAGGTATGTTAAGTAACAAAATGTTTATTGATAAAACTTCAAAATTTTGTAAGCTGTCATCAATTTCTTATAAACA
This sequence comes from Microplitis manilae, assembly GCA_030273425.1. Classification (NCBI taxonomy): domain Eukaryota; kingdom Metazoa; phylum Arthropoda; class Insecta; order Hymenoptera; family Braconidae; genus Microplitis; species Microplitis manilae. The sequence goes on from CP092728.1 coordinate 19,513,784, forward strand.
ACATTATAAATTTTTTTTTTTTTATTAACCATTATTTTAATATAATTTAATATAGCCGGTAATTATATTTTTTTTCTTAAACATTTAAAAAAGTAGAAGTTAAATAAATATTTTAGAGTTAAATCACATTTTAATATTTAAATCACTATAAAACTATATTATGTTTATTAGCATTATGCTATATCACATTTAATACTGTATACAGTACATATACTGTCAATGATGTTCAGTTCAGTCGCAAGTTTTATTTACTTTATATTATCGAGGAAATAAAAACTTTACAACAATAAAGTCTGATGTACACCGCTCACATTGCTCAAATTTATTATATATTCAACTAATTAGTATTAAAACACAATCCTTGATTACTGAACGCGCAGCACGTCACGCGCAGCAATTTCATATACAAGTATTTGAATTTTCAAATAAGTATTATGAAATTTAAAACGGAATTATTAAAATTCAATGTGTCTTAGAATTTTCAATTCTTGCTTTGAAAATTTAAAGAATAAGTATAAATTTTAAGTACGTTTATTAAAATTCATATTTTTTTTCTTAATTTTAAATACCAGCTTGATTATTAAATTACGTATATTAAATTTGAAGCTTTTTTTACTGAAAATACAATTCAAATATCTAGTTATGAAAATTCAATACCTTTTGTATTGTAATTTTCAAATTATTTTTTACAGTGTAGACCCTCTCTAAGTTAAAAAATAATTTCGTTTTCATTTTATACACGGCGAAAAAAATATAGTAAAAATTACAATCTTATAGTAAAATTTACTAACAGATATGAAAAAATACATTCTGTATTGTAATTAATACTGAACGTTTAGTAAAATTTACTAGTTAGTAATAATTACATAATAAGATATTAAAAATTACTATGCGTAATGTATTTTTTACTAACACAATTGTATTTTTTACTATCTGTATAGTAAATTTTACTATAAGTATTTTTAATAAATACAAATTTAAGAAAGCAAATTTTCTAATATAATATAGGATTTGTTACTATACAAAATATTAAAAATTACTATACGCAATGTATTTTTTGCTAACACGATTATGTTTTTTTACTATATGTATAGTAAATTCTACTATGTATAGATAAAATTAAAATTTGGTGGGAATAGCATATACAAATATGTATTACAAGTTCTAAAACATTTGTCCAAAGGAGACATCGAGCCATCAGACATAGGAAAGGACTCGCGCGCGGAAGATTAGGGTTCGAATCTCGGTTGGAACAAGTGATTTTTTAAAAAACAAAAATCGACACCAACACCAATATAGATGGCATAAATAACAATAATAATTAAAATGATAGTAATAATAATAAAAAGTTAAAAGCTAATAAAATTTACTAAACGGAATAGTACAATTTACTAAACGGGGATAGTAAAATTTACTTATCTGTTTGTGAATTTTTCATATAAATCATAAGCGTTTCAAGATTACTATCTAAATTTAGTAATTATTCCCATATTTTTTAGTAAATTTTACTATATTTTTTTCTCCGTGTATATATACATACATACGTATATAACGACTTTATGTTCCATTATATCACTTCGTTATAAATTTTCGTTCAATGAATTTTTTTATCAAAAAATAAAGTTGCTTTGAATATTCATAAATACAGAATCATCAGAAAATTTAAATAAGCTCTGAGAGTTAACAAGTGTTCTCTATTTTTTTCTAGCCCGTGGAAACGTCGGACACCCAAAGAGGGACAATGGGGACTACTTAAAATATAGTGAATAATTAATCCAGCACTTAAATTGGTAGCAGACTTTTTTCCATTTCTAGAGCGTCTAGAAATGACTCAAGTACTCTCAAACTGAGACGAATTCACCCCCTCGCCCTTCCCAATTTCACCGTAAAGTTATACAGTATATTTAAGCGAGTCGAAAAAAAATTCGATGTCAGTATACCCGTCAATATGTAGTAGGGAAAACAAATATGATGATTATTGTATGTGATATCGATTTATATATATAGTGACTTCGTCAGCAAACGTTGGAAGACACTCATGGGAATTATTTAGGAAACAAATGGATCGAGCTCCCCTACATGTCCTTGTCACAAAACTTGACGTAAAAAAAATAGGAAAAAAAAAAAATTATAAAGGTGTTATCATTTGATGTCTTAATTTCGATGAAACTTTCTACTTCTTTTTTTCTTTGTTTTTATTTGTTAACTTTTTTCTCAATTATATATATATATTAGGGTGTTTCAAAAAAACAAACAATTTTTTTTTTTTTATGGTGTGCAAAAATTAAAAGTACAACTAAAAATAAAAATTTTGGCACTAATCCGGACTCTTAATAATGATATTAAGGTTTGCCTCAATCCATTTTTCTATTTTCCATTTAAATAACACGGGAAAAAAAAATTTTTTTTTTTCAGAATTTTCCAGTTCCCAAACTAATCAACAAATTTTTATGCCCATTACATGATTTGTAGGAAATTGAACGCTCTACAAAAAAAGTTTCTTATCATTTTTTGATAAATCCCACTGTTCAAAAGTTATTTAAGCCTTAAGTCAAATTTATAGTAAATTTTGAGATTTTTTTACTTTTCCGGCGAAACTGTCAGTCTTTTAAAAAAATGTCATTAGAACTTTTTGTAGATAATTTTATTCCTTATAAATCATTATGAATAAAGTTTTTCGAAATTCCTCATTGTTCACAAGTTATTCTCATTTCAATGTTAAGCTCTTAAAAAAATAGATTTCTGATTGATTTCAAGAGCTTGGCATTGAAATGAAAATAACTTGTGAACAATGGGAAATTTCGAATAACTTTATTCAAAATAGATTGTGAAGAATAAAATTGTCTACAAAAAGTTCTTATGACATTTTTTTAAAAGACTGACAGTTTCGCCGGAAAAGTAAAAAAGTCTCAAAATTTACTATAAATTTGACTTAGGGCTTGAATAACTTTCGAACAGTGGGATTTATCGAAAAATGATAGGAGACTTTTTTGTAGAGCGTTCAATTTCCTACAAAAAAATTTATTGTGCATAGAAATTTGTTGATTAGTTTGGGAGCTAGAAAATTCTAAAAAAAAAAATTTTTTTCTCCCGTGTTATTTAAATGGAAAATAGAAAAATGGATTGAGGCAAACCTTAATATCATTATTAAGAGCCTGGATTGATGCCAAAATTTTTATTTTTAGTTATACCTTCAATTTTTGTTTATTTTTTTGAAACACCCTAATATATATATATATATATATAAATTTCAAGAATACCATATAAACATAAACGTGATGGAAAGGATGATGTAAAAATAATTAATTTGGATAAAATCTCGTAAAGTGAAGATAAAAATCGTTCGAAAGTTGATTAAAAATCAGATTGCTTAGTGGAATTTTTTTTCCTGCAAAACATAGAGTAAAGATTTATTTTTTCATGAAAGAAATTAATCAGAAAAATATTTATTTTATTTAAAGTTATAAAAAATTTTAAAAAGTATTAAGAAACACAAAAAAAATATGGAATTTTAATCAACTATACTTTTTCATCAATTTTTAAAAATTTACATATTAAAATTTAACTTTTATAAAAAGTATTTTACACATTCAACTGATAATTATAAATAAAGTCAAGTAATTAAGAAAAATATATATGTATAAATATATACTAATCACAAATATTTGTGTATAATACTTTTGGAAAATCAATAAATAATAATAATGAATATATGTCGAGGTTATTGCACAAGGGATTATAATAAAAGTCTAATAAATATACAAGACGTGTGGATTTGAAATCACCTGTATAAATGTGAGAAAATAGAGGAAGAAATAAATTTACCACCGTCGTAGGATGGAAGAGTCATTTACTGCGCCCGAGTGTACTTTTCCACTACCTTAACATGTTCTTTTCCATCATTCTTTATTCTATCTAATTTTTCCTGTAGCAATCTTTTACTTTCATAAAATAAAAGTATACTTAATTAAATTTGTTACTTAACTACCATAGACATAAGAAACAAATTTCCATAACGTTCAATGTACACAATGATAAAATGTAATTTGACAACACTAAGGCCCAGTTTTTTAATCAGAAATCTAAGTTAAAACTTAAATTCATATATTTGTAAGTATATCTACTATAAAAATTGTATATCGACATTACTAATCACAGATTTAAACCACACGCACGAATAAAAATATATACTTAAGTCAAGCATCGAATTCAAATTTAAGGAATTTGTCTAACTCATAAAAAATAATATTTTTTTGAGGGGCAAAAAGAATAAAACGAATAATTTTATAATTTCTTGAACTAATTTACTGCTACAAATAAACATCAAACTGCACGTGTAAGCAGACAAATAATATTTGATTTAGTAAAACATCGAAGTTTTCAAATTATAAGTAAGTAATAAAAAATTAATTTTTGTAATGGATGTGTTATTATTATAATTCATCCAAAAAGTTTTATATTATATTCGAAGATTTTACAATGGAAAATATAAATAAAAAAACATTATATAATTAAAACTATGATTGTTACACGTTTAGGAATTATTGTATATAATTGTATTTAATTATACTATATTAAACAACGCTAATATGTTCTCGTTAATGTAAGCAATGATTAAATTCTTTATTAAAAAAAAAAAATGTTAATTTTTCAAATATGTAATAGAATATTTAAAAATGGTGAAAAATTTTATTAACAAAAATGTTTCAAAGGATGAAAAAAGTTTGACTGTTAAAATATTGCTAGTAAATTTAGTATATTAAAAAAAAAATGTTATAATTGTGTGATCATATTTATCAACTTTGACTTTATAATCTTTTTTGTTCATTTTAATAAAAATTTATATGTTGTATCTGTGAAATAAAGTATAAAAGAAAAGAAGTCAGGGTTTTATTGGTTAGTCGAAGGTGTTTTATTTTTATCTTTTATTCACATTTCATTTTCTCTCTGAAATTAAAGCTGTACATCAAACATTTATAGCAAATAATTTATAGCACATGTAAGCCTAATAGAATGATAATGGCAACTGTAGTTACTTGCTAGAAAGCAGTGCAAAACTTTTATAAATTGTTTATGTGGAATTTGAATGATCACATTAATAAATTTTCATATATCTTTGTCTCCATGAATTTATAAAATACAATCGATATAGAAGAAAAATAAAAATATATCTGGATTATCAAGTAATGTTAGAGAAAGTAAATTATAGAAATGAATTTATTTCAGATATGAGAATGTCAGAAAATAATACGTATTAAAATCTATAATATACTTATGGAATAACCTTTGAGTTTTTATATTTAAATGATTATCAATGAAAATCCATTTGTTAATGACGAAAATAAAGAATTAAATGGTTTTATAAATACGAACTGAAGTTTTTTTTTTTTTTCTGTAATTCATTGACTTTATTTTTTCGAACGTGACTTTGATTTACGAGCGCCAATTTCTGGAAAGTTATCGTCATCAAGTGTTGGTGTTGAATCAGTACAATAACCGGTGAAAACTTCAGATAATGATATCGGAGAGCGAAGTGGTCGTTGCTAAGAAAAAAAATATATATATATTTATAAATTAAAAATAATACAGGATCAAATTACAACGTGAGGTTAATTTACCTTTCCCCTTGAATTAGACGCTGATACACTAGCCGAAGGAACAATAATTGAAGTTTTCTCTTCCTCAATCTCACTATAATCAATAATTGTCAAATCACGTCCTTGTTTTTTACGTTGTTCGTCCTCCTGTCTCGTCCGTGAACTAGCTTGTAGACGATATAATTCACTAACCTTATTAATATAAATGAAATAACATTAAATATGAATTAATATTAATGATATAAATAAATAATAAAATATTTATACCCCAGTATTTGATTTAAGTGTGCCGATTCTATCTTCTTTTATACGCATTGACTGCATACTAGCCGTCAGTGATTCATCATCATTATTATTAGGGCAGTGTTTTCCATTAACCATTTTAATCTTTAATAATGGACAACAATAATCACAGAATGTGTACGCCCATTGAGTTACAATAGATTGACTACAATATAGTCCACTTCCCGCAACTCGACTATGATACTAGGATATAAAAAACAAAAAAATAAGTAAAAGAAAAAAAAAGATGTTAAATTCAAACAAAAGAAAATGAATATTTCAGTTTATATTTTCATTACTCGCTATACTCACTGCACATTCAATATTAGGTGTCCAAACGAAGGCGTCTTTCTCCAGTTCTGCTTCTGCTAAAGAAGCACGGTTTCCTGACTCTGGGAATTCTTCATTTAAACGCAACATCAATGTACCAAATAAATATTCCAAGGAAAATAAATCAAAGGTATTTCTAGAAGCGTCTAGCACATGGAAGAAAATTCATTAATTATTATTTTATAAACATTTTTTGATTCAATGCTGTTATAAATTTTAATAAAGCAAACATTTACCAGCAGCTGCTATCATACGTTCAAAAAGACAAGGAACAACAGTTTTCATTTTTCTTGATGTATATAAAGGTGGAAGTTTTTTCATTGATCTATCTCCACAAGAGATAAAGTCAAAAAATTTATTATATAAATCTTTATAATCACTTGTTTCCCCTTGATTGTAAGCAGTAATTTTGTGAGTAGTTTCACTATGTTCGAGAGTTTCCCTAGTATATCCCGTCTCGACTACAATTTTAATGATCTCATGATAACATCTTTTAATACCATCACTCAAAGAAAATTCAATCACGGAGAATTCTGCGGGAATGTAGTCAACAACATTGTTAAGATCTATTTTAGTATAATACCAGTTGACATGGATAAAATAAAATGACATAAGATCAAGTTCTGAAAAGAAATAGGTATAAATAGCATAGAAAAAAAACAATGTCAATCAAAAATATTATTTCAAGTAAAGTTACTACATACGGTCAAAAGTATATGCTTGTTCGATATTATTATTAATGTATTCTTTCATCATTATTTCATAGTTTTGTTGTTCAATTTGTTGTTTTTCAAGCAATTTTACTGATTCTCCAAGACCTGTACGTTTTTCTGCAGCACCTGCTTTGTCTTTCTTTGCTTTATCATTGTACTTTTTTTTTTCTTCAGCAGACAATGCCTACACAAAAAACCACTGTTCACTTATTTCTTTGTCTTAAATTTAACCAAAAAATTACATTAAAAAAGTGATTGTCAAAAAAATAATTTATCAGTAGTAACAAAAAACAAAAACTAATTAATAAGTAATAAAAAGTTGTAAGTAACTTTAGTTGAAAAAAAAATTCCTTTGCGTATTTATTTTATGGTTCTGAAGTTAGCAGACAATTAGTAATTTTCGGATTTTTTGTTTCAACAAATAAATTACAAAAAAATAAAAACTAAAAACATGCACATGTAGAAAATTTTAAAAACGACAGGTGCAATTTTTTCAAATATTTTTTTTTTTTATTTGTTTAAAAAAAAATAAAAAATTATTACACGTCGGTTAACTTCAAGGTCATTTTATTTTTTTAATTATTTATATTCAAATTATATAACTAAAGAAGTAATGGTAGTTTGTAAATATTTTTTATTAGAATAGTGTTCTTTTGTTCCTTACCTTCCATTCTTGATCACACTTAGGATTATCTTGAATTTCTCTCAAATCGTTGAATTTATTTCCTTTTCTTTCCTCTCTTCTTTTAAAATCTAACATAAAATAATAGAACCCGTTTCTTTGTGTTTTTTTTGGCATTTTTGTTAGAAAAAATTATTTATTGATAACAAAAAAATATTTAACGAACTTAGACCGGCACTGACGACGTAACTATCAACGTGACTGTTGGCTTTAAGGATCAAATTCAACTGTATTTATGCGTTACATTTAATCTCACGCGTTAGCTGAGTTAGTTTTCGGGTATTTCGCTTCCTTCATTTTTAACCAATCAAATATTTAAGTTTTACTTCAATCATCGTTTCTATTGGCTCATAAATTTTTCTCTGTCTTACTCACAAAACTCAAATTCAAGTATATAATCGTAGAAACTGAATACTCTCCAGCACACAACAATGACACATGTATTTACTTACACCAACGAGAGTGAAAAACAACAATCCGAAGTGTAAACAAAGAACTCACTGTTTTCGAAGAAATCGTTCGTATAATATAAAATAATACATAATGTTTATTTATTACAATATAAACTCTATACTTCGAAAAATAAAGAAAATACTTTTTAATACTCATGTAATAATTTAAAATAATAAACTAAATTTATAAATAAAAAAAAGACAAAGAAATAACCCTATGTACTAAACAAATGATACTGAGGTTCGCAATCTTCTAATAGTTTTCACATATTTTTAAAAACGATAAATTATAAAAAAAAAAAATTTTTTTTAAAAGTGCACTTAAGGTAAAAGCCCCTATACCCGCTCACTTTTCATTGGTGTGAGATTGAATCACTCAATATAAATTATTAAATAAAATGAAAAACCATATTTTTTTTTTTTTATAGTTATTTTTTATAGTTTTAAGTATTAGAATAAAATTTTAGTTTGAAGAATAATGTTAATAGTTAATTATTATTAATTTTTTTAAATAAGGTCCTTGAGTGTACCCATAGTCGCTCACTAAAAGTTGCGATGTACCTTTAGTCGATCAACACATGGCCCTATAGTCACTCAAAGACAATATCAATTACACTGTCATAAGTTTATTGATTTGGACAAATAATTTATAAATTAAACTACTTTATTCTTTCATAATATAAAATTTCATGAATTTTAAAAATGTATTTAATAAGATATAGTTATAACAATTCTTAACAAATTTGACGTAACCTCAATTTAATCTAACGAATGAACGTTAAAGTAAAAAATGCCCGGCTGAGCGCGATTTTGAAAACAGTCATTCAATTTAAATTTATAATCTATTATAAAATAATTTGATACATGATATTTTAGTATATTTAGATTCACAAATAATTATTCATCAGTAATAATATTTTTAGTTGTAATTTTTTTTTATAGAAATTATAAAAAAAAGCCTTAAACAGTCAAAGTGAGCGACTAATGGTACTGAGCGGGTATAGGGGCTTTTACCTGATAGTTATTTTTAATTTTCTACACATGCATATTTTTTGTCTTTTTTTGTTTTTTTAATTAAGTTGTTGAAAAAAAAAAAAAAAAAAAAAAAAAAATTCTTAATTGTCTGCTAACTTCAAGATCATACTAAACAATAATTATGAAAAAGTTCAAATAATTAATAATAAAAAAAAAATATAATAATAATAATAATAATATGAGGTGTTAAAATTATCCACATTTTATTCCTTTCCTCTTCCCAAATGACGAATTATCTACAAATGATAATAAAAAATCAGACGCCTATATGTCATTTGAAGCATTTTAGTGTATACTGCCCCTGACAGTCATGTATTTGTAAAGAAAAAAAATTATTATATAAAAAATATATATAATAATCGTAATGATAAGGCTACTGGACATTTATGTCAAAATGTAATTATCAAGAATTAAGATATAATTTGTCCTAATACAAAATATTGTAGTAAGTAAAACTCGTTGACTTCACCCCTGATAGCAAAAGTTTAATCCCAAATAGCCAGTTGAGCTCAACCAACAGTTGAAGTAAGCAAATATTTCACGTCTACGTGAGATCAAAAATTAAGGTAGCAAAAATTGAATTCAATGAGAATCCTCTAGATGATCAACTTTTTAACTCAAAAATTGATATGAAACATTTGACATCTCGATGACGTCTAGTGCACACAAAAAATTTCATTTTTTTTCTCTTTCCCACACGTAAAATTACAGATAAACTTGATGTAAAATAACAGCCTTAATTTTACGTCAAATTCACATGTTATTTTACGTATATGAGAGCTAAAAAGTTGGACTGAAATTTTTTATATATACTGTACGTCATCGAGATGTCAAAAGTTTTATTTCAATTTCTGAGCTGAAACTCTGTTTTTCTGGGATGATTCTCGTCAAAAATTTGGTCTCAGTTAGTAATAATCAATTTGAGGACAACTACACACTTTGTAACTGTTAGTTACAATTTGGCTTCAACTTTCCCAGAAAATTGGCGTCAATCGATCACCGCCACTTATCGTCAAGTTGACAAAAAGTTTCCGTCAAGTAGACGTCAACTAATTGCACTCAACTTGATGACAAATTACGGCAATAGATCAATGACAACTTATCGTCAGCTATCGGAGACCGTTTTCAAGAAATTACCCTGATAGCCAAGTTGGCAGCAAGCTAGCGATAACCCACTACAGCTGCAAAAATTGGCATTTTCATAAGTTGATGGCAATCTTCTCAGAAAGTTGTCGACAACTTGTCAAGTTGCAACTAATGTACTGTACACCAACTTTCTGATCAGGGTCTGGCTATCAGGGTTTTTTTTATAAATTCGCTTTATTGTCCATTGTATAGATAGATACTACATAAAATTGACATGGAATCTATTGACCATCCGAACAGCAGTATAGATATTTTATAATCTCATTTACTCTTGATATAATTCAATATATCAAAGTATAAGTCGAATTTTTATTAAAAAATTTGTAACAATTTATAAAAAAATAATTAGGCATTTCTATATGTTTATATATATAATTTAATAATTATTTCGTTTATTAATGTATAAAATTTATATTTAATTAAAATCCGACAAAGAAAGAAAAATATAATACGTTATATCAAAAACTTTTTTTAAAATGTTTTGAATTATATATTAAATTATACTAGTACAAAATGATTAATTTTTAAAAACGATATATTCCTGATAATTGATCTACAATATTTTCACTGAGATATTAATGTTTTTTTATCAAAAATAAGTTGCAAAGAGAAGAAATTTATTGATCCGTAGAAGTTTCAGCCTCTTCAGAGTCATTATATAAATCTTGTAATTCATTAAAAATTTTGCTTGATATAGATCGCCTTAGACTTTTATTTCTTGCAGGTGTGTCATCTCCAAAATTTATATTACGTCGAAATCCAGAAGCATCTGGGGTCTCTAAAAATGTCATACTAGCTTTCATTGCCATATATTCACGGAGTGGTCGTGCACTTTTTGATTTAAAAATAAATTGTTCATTTTTTGGTGTTGCAGATACTGAAGATGTTTTCGAAGTTGAATGTACAATATTCAGTTCATTTTCTAGTGAAATAAAACTATCACTTTTCCTCGGTGTTAATTTGGCAGCGATTCGAGCAGACCGTCGGCGTTCTTCAGTGCTTGTTAAAGATTTTCTGCGTTTTTTTTCATTTAATGTATTCTTGTCATCATTATTGTTATTGTTTTCTTTAAATTCAGAGAGCGAAGAAGTAACAGTAATTAATGGAATTTGTGGAGATGAAGGTATGTAAGAAATGTTTGTTGGTTCGTCCTCTTTTTTTTGGGATTCATCACAGGTAATTGATAAAGTCTTAAAAATTTTTTGTACAAATTCAATCAATAAAGATTGTTGTTCTTTAACTATTCGCAAATCATCTTTAACTATTTGTAAATCATGTTCTATTTTTTCAAGTCTATTATTTTTAAATGAATCCAAGTTGGTTTTTTCATTGAAATCATTTAATTTTGGACTTCTATTATTCATTAAAGGTTGAATAGTAATATTATCAGGTGGAATATTTTCCTTGTCAACGATTGAAGCTTCAAGATCATCAATTAATCTATTCTCAATATTATTATCATTATCATTCTCAACTCTGACAATCTCACAATCATTTATAGTTTTATTTTTTTCTATAGTAGAACTTTTTGAATAAATACTTTTAATAACAGTTGCTCTTTCATGAAGTTGTGGAGGTGATAAATTAATTACTTCTGACAAGCGTTCTTCAACAACAGTAGGTATTGCTGGTATACTATCATCAAGAACTTTTTGCTTATGCTTTTTAACTATAAAATTTGGCTGTGGTAACATACTTTGTCTTGCCTTAGCTTGAGGTAATGTATTCTTTTTATTCACTATAGTATTACTTTTAGAAGTAGATACTGAATTTTTAGTTTCAATAGATGATTGTGATGATGAACTTTTTGCAGGAGAAGGTGATTTTTCATAAAGAGCACGTCGAACTGTTTTTTTTGGAATAGCAAATAATTTTGTTCTCCTTGATGGACGATCTAACAAAAAAAATATGAGTCATGTACAATAATTGACTATGAAAAATTATAATATAATTTATAATTAACTTACCAACACTTGATGAACATGCTTTAGAGGAAGATAATAATAAATCTTTGATTCGTACAGGCTCCATCCTTGGCTTGTCTACATTTATAATAGATTGATGAATAGTAAGTTTACAAGATGTGAATATTTATTCAAAAGTATTAATTTAATAACTTACGTAATTTTTTATCAGAACTTTTAGAAACATTCATATATTCTGATAGCCGGATAGGCTGATGAACTGAAAAAATAATATAATTCATATTAATAAAATTCTTTTCACTAATATTTATCGGTTGTTGTATAAGAATTATGTACCTGATTTATGAGTCGTCATTATCAATATTTTTATGGTAATGAAAACTTAATAAAAACTATATAATTATGATTTATAATTTTTCTGTTTACTATTTGTTGTGTTTTTGTATTCAGTTACACGACGCCATATGCAATAATGTAAAATTTGAAATGTTGAAATGAACGAACAAATATCGATTAAGTAAAAATCGATTGTTTCGATTTCTCGAAGTGCTGACCTCTGTAAGATGACAATAATTTACCGCAACTTTTTAAAATTCTAACTTTGTCAACATAACCAATATACATAACTTACATTAAATAACTCTGTTATTTATTTTAATATCAATTTATGAACCAATGACTCTTAAATTAAAAATATTTTAATAGTTTTGATTATAAAGTAACAATTAAACTTATTAACTGAAAAATTTCTTTAATAATAAAAATGTGTGGGATATTCTGTTATATTTATCATTCAAATCAAAATGACGATAAGGTATTATTGTTTATTTATTATAGTAATTTAAATGATGATGTAAATTTTTAATTTTTAGTGGAGCTTAATAAAAGACAATATATCAAAGCGTGGACCAGACAGCTTAAATATTTATTGCCATGAATTGAATAAACAATTGACAGGTAAATTTGCTGCTGGTGTTTTATGGATGCAAGGTGCTGAACCACAAGTTCAACCATGTGTTGATGATGAAGGCAACATCCTCCTTTGGAATGGAGATATTTTTTCTGGACCTTTAGTATGTACAATAATTCAAATACTCGATTATATTATCATTTGTTATATTAAAGTTTATTTATTTATTTTTTCTTTTTTCAGAAAAGTGAAAATGAAAGCGATACATTTACTCTTCTGAACCATTTAAAATTAAGTAAAAATATTTTAGAAACATTAAGTTTAATTGAAGGTCCTTTTAGTTTAATATATTATCAAAAATCAACTAATTTATTATACTTTGGAAGAGATTTTATCGGACGTCATAGCCTGTTAATAAAAATAGTAGAAAATAAATTTGTTATGCTAACTTCTATAGCTAATAATAATATAGATGACATAATAGAATTACCTGCGTGCGGAATATTTGTCATAGATTGTAATAATTCTAATTTTGAATTATCTTGTTATCCATGGTATAAATCAAATCAATATTTCTTAAAAGTTTTAAACAATTTAAATTCTTCATTAAATGTTAAAGTTAAAGAATCAATTCTATCTTCAGAATTAATTGAAAATGTTGTAGAACCGATTCCTGAAGATTTATCTCACTTGCAAGATATTTCGGACACTACAAATATTCAAAAAACAATGTCAGAGCTTTTACAAAATCCTGATATCTATGACCGGGTTGTCAAACTTTGGAAGCTTTTGAAAAAATCAATAGAAATACGAATAAAATTAAAACCCGAATACTGTAAAAATTGTATAAAAAAATATTTAGCAGATAAAGTAAATAAAAAATGTAGTCATGCTAAAATTGGTATACTATTCTCTGGAGGATTAGATTCGACTATTTTAGCTGCGATAGCAGACGAATATGTACCTGCTAATGAAAGTATTGATCTCATTAATGTGGCTTTTGAAAAAAAATTAAATTCGATTGGAGCAAAAAATAATAAATCGAATAATGCCATTTCAATATTTGATGTACCTGATAGAAAAACCGGTCGACAAGCATTAAATGAATTGCAAAAACTTTTTCCTCTTAGAACTTGGAATTTTATAGAAATTAATGTTTCACGTAAAGAATTAGAAGATTGTTGTAAAGAAATAATTTGTCATTTAATTTATCCTCTTAAAACAATATTGGATGAAAGTTTAGGGTGTGCTGTGTGGTTTGCCAGCCGTGGTGTTGGTTTATTATCTGGTTGTAAACCATATGAATCTTCATGCAGAATATTACTTCTTGGTATGGGCGCGGATGAACTTTTTGGAGGATATACTAGACATCGAACTACTCTTCGTCGTCATGGTTGGAAAGCATTGAGTGAAGAATTAAATATGGAATTGTTTAGAATATCAGAAAGAAATTTAGGTCGAGATGATCGTGTTATCTCTAATCATGGACGACAATCACGTTTACCTTATCTTGATGAAAATGTGATACAATATGTTAAAAATCTCAAGCCTTGGGAACGTTGTTATCCAACTGAAAAAATGCCGCCCGGACTAGGTGATAAATTACTACTACGTCTTTTAGCATTTAAAATTGGATTATATGAGACTGCAAGTTTTCCCAAAAGAGCTTTTCAATTTGGTTCGAGAATTGCAAATAGTAAACAAAATGCAAATGACATTTCAAATTGGTTACAATAAACAAAATATTCATAGATGAGAATGTTAACTTTTAACTTTTATAATTTGTATTTTTTATTTAGACTAATTATAAATTTATAAAATAAATAATATATGTTATTGATACATTATTGTAAATACATATGTTATTGAATTACGTTTTTATATTTATAAATAAACTAAGTATTTATATAAAATTATTATTTTTTTTTAATCGATACAAATTGAATAAATATATAAAAATTGATAATATATAATATAAAGCAGAGAGAAGATAAGGATTAAATGACCTTTGAATTTTATTATAGTCGCGGTATTAAGAATGAAATGTATATAATTAAAATTAAATTAAAGTGTATTGTGAAATAATCTTAAATCATATTTTGATGTAATAATGTTTAATTAAATTTTCTGTGACAGCGGATACGCATATGCAAATATAGCCCCGCGTATAATTAAATTTGTAAAGCCTACTAATTCAGTTGAGCATTTAAAACAACAATGGACGCACCGTTTTTATCGTTGATTTCTCAAGCTGAAAATACAGTTGATAATTTATTCTTAAAAGGAAAATCTAATACAAATTCAAATACTAAAATAAAAGATTTTTATATAAATACTTGGCCAAAAGGATTAGAACAAGAATTTAATGAACTATTAACTTGTGATGCTATAGAATTTTTAGTAGATCTTGTTGGCAAGTTTGAAAATTGTATTGAAGATCTTTATAATCGTAGATTGCAGCGGAAGTTTCAACAACGAAATAATCCTCAAGAAACTTTGAAATTTTTAAAATTAGATACTAATGATTGGAAAGTTGCACCAGTAAATGGTAGATTAAGTAATCGACGTTTGGATTTAGGTGATGTAAGCCCAAGTAACTTGGAACATTTTACTGCTGCATTAAAGTGTACTGATATTCAAGGGATTCAAGTTGATTTTGATGATGGTCATTGCCCTACGTGGTTTAATCAAATATACGGTCTTCATAATGTTTATAAAGCAACCCATAATCTTTTGCCTGGGATTCCTGATATCTCTCAAACACCTATTTTAATGTTAAGACCTCGAGCTTGGAATATGATTGAAAATAATTGTAGTATAAATGGAAAATGTATACCTGGTCCACTGTTTGATTATAGTTTGTTAATTTTTCATAATGGCCGAAAACTTCAACAATCAAATGGCGGACCGTGTTTTTATCTTTCAAAACTTGAAAATTACCAAGAAGCTAAACTTTGGAACGATATATTTTCTTGGAGTGAGATAAAACTTGGACTTCCTTATGGTTCGATTAAAGCTTGTGTACTTATTGAAAATATTAATGCTTGTTTTGAAATGGAAAGAATTTTGTATGAATTAAAAGATCATTCTCTTGGTCTTAATTGTGGTATATGGGATTACGCTGCATCAATTATTTCTAAATTTGCAAATGATAAGTTATTTGTTCTTCCTGATAGAAATAAATATGTTAATATGAATCAACGTTTTCTAAAAAAATATTTACAATTAGTTATAAAAATTTGTCATAAAAGAGGCATTCATGCAACAGGTGGTATGGTAGCAAAATTATTGCCAAAGTTCAAAACTGAAGATTATAAACATTTTATTAACAGCATGCTCGAATCTAAATTAATGGAAATTCAAGAAGGAATCGATGGATTTTTAATCTATGACATGTCTCTAATTCCTTTGATCAAAGATCTTTGGAAAAAATGTAATAAATTAAATATAAAGAATCAAATAAATTATCCTGGTAGCCTAAAAGAAATAACTCAACAAGATTTATTGACTTTTCCTAAAGGTGGTGTAACCATAGAAGGATTGAAACACAATATTTGTGTTTCTATTTTATTTATATACAATTGGCTTAATGGTAAAGGACATTTCATTCTTCGAGGATCAGTAGAGGACTCAGCTACTGCTGAAATATCAAGATCACAAATCTGGCAATGGATACGCCACGCTGAAAAGTTAGAGAATTATGACAATATATTTGTTACTAAAAAAATGATTAAATATTTTGCTAAGGAAATTATTGATGATCTCTTAATGAAGTCTGAAACAAATTACGGTATGAAAAAAAAACTTTTAACCGCAGCAGATTTATTTTTTGATTTAATTAATTCTCGCGAATTTCCTGATTTCATTACAACATATTTGTATAATACTTATCCATTCAGGAAATTGCAATCACGTTTATAATTAGAAAATTTCTTTTACTAATCATTGTTACATTTTTAATGATTAAAATTTATCATTTATATGAATCGAAAAAAAAAAATATTTCTATAAAACTGATTGTTAGATTTTTACATGTTAACTGAAAAAATATAAATTTTCTTTAAACAATAAAAATAATCAAATTATTTTATTTCTTACCCGCAATAATAGAAGAAAATACTTATTTATTTAATTATTTAAGTTTAAAATTTTTTTTAATAATGAGAAAGTGAAAACAATCAATTATATTGAGTATAAAATATTTATTAACTTAATGTCAAACGTTTAAAAATAAATGAATAAATAAAAATCACAATTCCGTATGTTTCCACGTAGATTCTAATGTACTATCTATGTCACTAAACCACTGGTCATATACTTCAATAGGATTAATCATCCAAAATTTATGGAATGACACTGGTTCTTGAGATGCAAGATAATTTTTCGCGTAATCTAAAGGTCGTGCCTAAAAGAAAAAATTATGAATCATTAACAAAAATTTTGCAGTTTGCAAACTGTCTACATTTAGCTTTCTACATTGGAATTTAATTATTCTTTAAAGTTTAAGATATATTTATTAATTAAAAAAGTTTTTTTTTTTCTCATACCTGATGAAATAAAGGTGAGTGTATCATTTTTCCACCGATACGATTTAAACAAATGCCAAAAAGAAACATATCATCAGGTGTAGATGCTTTTGGGCATTTACAACTTTGAGTATTTATTATTTTTTCAACAAGAGATGATGACAATGCTAAACCTGCACCACTAGTTAAATAATCATATCCAATATTTTGAACAACACGATATCCGTAACGTTCCCCAATTGAAATAGGTTCTTTTGGATTATAGCAACTTAAAAGCCGCGACAGTCGTGCAATGCTAGTAAATAAAATAACTCATATATTTAAAAGCAATTATTATAATAAATAAATTTAATTACCTTAAAATTGTATCATCATCAGTAACGATCAACCAATTGAATCCTTTTTCTTTTAATAAATTATTTGCGTGCTTCAAAATAGCATAAGTTTTTTCACAGTGTCCCTCTTTAGTATCAGGTACCACAATCACATTTGGAAGACTTCTATCTATTATTGAATAAATTTTTACAAGTTGAACATTAATTAAAGGATAATAGATCAATTTACCTTCTACATTACTATAAAGTCCAAAATTCCTCACATGTTTCAACCAAGTCTTCAGTAGAATAGGAACTCTATCGTTATGATTTTTATCGTACGTTTTAACTGCTACATAAATTTCATCTTGCGATACTGAATTGGTCTACAATTGGCGTAAATTATTATTTATTGTTAAAAATATTATAACTATAGTTATAAATATTAATAACATTTATTAACTGACACAAGGGTGAAATCCTTTTGGATAAGTAGCACAATTTTCCATAAAGAAAATACAGAATTCTGGTGAATGAGTCAACCGAGTGCCTTTACCATTATTGTAAATATAAGTGGAAAATTCATAAGCTGCATCAATTGTAAAATCTATATCAGGCAGTCCTTCTGTGTGGATTCTATTATTAAGATTATGGAGAAGACTATTAGTCATGGCAAAACCAGAAGCTATATTTGGATACTTGAATTTTTTTGTATGATCAGCAAAATGATGGATTATCGTAGGTTCCTCATCATACAGAACATGACTGATCCAGTGATTCTGTAGAAAAAGTAAATCACTAAATAAATAAAAATTATTTGAATAAATTATTTAAAAAGGCTTACAATAGTTTTTACTTACATCAGAAACATTAAAGTTAGACAATACACTTAAAAGAATCGGTAGTTTTATTGCAGTATTTTCTAAACAAAAAAAAAACCATTTGGCTTCTGGAAAACTCGATGAAAGTCTTAAAACTAATGGAAAAAATGTCCAGGATCCATTTATTTGTTCTTCGTGACTTAAAATAACTTCTGGTGGTTTCTATAAAAATATAATTAAGTTTTAAAAAATATAATTTAAAAAATCGTAGTAAATTCACATACTTGATCTAAAGCTTCGGCTTCTTTTAAAATTTCATTTTTTAACAATTCAGCGTGAGCAATATGATAGCCGCTTTGTTGACTTAAAATAGTTATAACAATATCTGAAGACTCTGTAATAAAAAATTAAAATTTTTTGTTAAACTTATTCTGTTCATTATATTAAATATAATTAAATTAAATTGCGTTCACCTAATGATAATGAAGAGGCTATCAGAAATAATAAACAAAGTGTAAGAAACATTTTAAATTTCGAATGTAAAAACTTTGTATACATATATATAGGTATAATAAATTTATGAAGTTGTAAAAATTATTAAAATTCACTAGATGGCGCTGCTACATCTCTCAAGACTCAGATAAATTATTTGTAAAGTTATATTATATTTTTCCACCTTTTCTACTCTATATAATATTTCAAATGTATTACATTAAGTATCAAATATGTAACTATAAAACTTTACAACTAAATAAAGTAGCCGTTAGTAGTAACTTGTTTAAAAAAAACAAAAAATTAAATTTATTTAACAAACAAAAAATAAATCACTTTTGTTTTGCTACGAGAGATAAATGGTCAAATAATTCATATTTTAAAAAAATATATTTTTTATGACAATTTAACTTTTAAAATTGAGATAATTTAGAATTGAAAAAAAAATTTATATATTTTATGATAATTATATATGTATTTTTTCAGTCGAAAAAAAACCATTTTTAATAAGTTTATTGACTTATGCTGTAGGACGAAGTCAGTAACCAGGGTAACCAGTAAATCGGTCGCGGTAAGTAGTTGCTTGTATATTGGGTCACCGTCATGCACGAGTTGTGTGTCGCCAATGGCGACTCTTCTATCAGTCGTCTACTTTTAAATTTATTTATTATATCCTTCCCACTACCAGTTTGCTTCAATCGAATGATATTACACCGATATTACACAGAGTATCAGAAACTGGGAATGGACATCAGCAATAGCCAAACAATTATTGATGTTCACTACATAAAATACCTGGTATAGATCGAAATTTGGGGGCCGTCTTGGATGATTTAATCTTAACTTCACGAGTTAAAAGTCCTTGGACCGTTATTCATGGTCAGGACTTACAGATTAAGATCACCTTACCAATGTTATTTAGCATGGAGAAGATGATCTTAAGCTGTAAGTCCAGCTGACTATAAATACCACATTTTACCGTAATTTACGGTAATTCTTCTGAATACCGTAAATTCGGATCTGCTAGGGCTATCCAAGCCAAGGACGAGGGTGGATAACTTGCGTATTCCGAGTCAAAAAACAAATTCCAGTTCGGACCTCAAAATACTACGTGAAGTATTTGAGGGACAAATTGGACTTTGGAGATTGAGAACTGTGTAGAAAGTAATTCTAGTTTAGGCCTCAATGTTATAGATACGGGCGATTTTATATAATTGAGGGATAAACGTATAAAGAAAATTTAGGGTGGGCCTCAAAATTCTCGTAACATAAAAAAATTTATTACTCCAGGTTTAAGCCTCAATTTCTCAAATGATGTAACATATATTCATTCCCCACTTTTTTTTTTATAAAAAATAGAGTATCTCAATATAATTGGCCCGAAAATTTACAATTAATTATAAATTTTCGGAAAAATTACCGGGATCTCTATAATCCCTGTTTAGAAAATCTCATAAATTCTTATAAATTCCCATAGAGATTTTATAAGAACGAATAAGTTTTATGAGAAGTGTTATAGTTAAGTATAGGCCTTATACACAGCTATAGAATCTATCGGATTTTTTAAGCAGGGAAAGTATAACAAATGAAAATTAATATTTGTTTTTACTTGGTTTTAAAATAATGTACTCCACTTGGATCAATAACTTTATCAGATGCAAAATAATTTTAGAAATAAACTTATTAAATTAAACAACTAATGATCTATTAACTATTAAGCTACCTAATGCGCCTATAAAAATAGTGTGATAAATACTTTGACTGAAATAAATCTTGAACTTTATTAATACAATTTTTTACCAATTATATCATTTATTAAAATCTGTTTCTTGAAACAGACACATATTGAGGTATGAAATAATACAAATAAAATTTAAGTTGTATGCAATATAATAAAAAAAAATATTTAAAATTTCCGCGCCATTATTCACAATCGATATATCGATAGTTTTACCTTGAAAAAATTAGACTATCGATTATTATTTAAAATAAATATCGATAGTAGATTATCGATATTTTTGTCACTATCACTAATCCCTGGTTCCTAAAAGTGAGGGGAGTGAGTAAAAAATCCGTCGCCATCACAGAGCGACGGGATCCTCGTTTCGACGTGAAATCGTCGTTATCGGCGACAAAGTGTAACAAATAATAATCAAGAGGAGGTGAAAAGACTATCTTTAAAAGCGGATCATATCCGTTGTGTTTTTAAATAATTTTAAAGTTTATTTTTTGTATCAGCATATCCGCTGTCTATTGAATATTACTTCGACGAAGGTCGTGATAATTCGTAACTCCGTAATCGAACATGGCTTATTGAAAAAATGAAGGGTTTGCAGCAAATAATTATTTCTCCCTTTGGAGAAGAGCTTATCTCTCTTTGTAATTCTACTACGTATTTAATTGACCTCAAGGTCAAATTTTACTATGGACAAAAAGTCAAGATACAACACGCCGCCCTCTGGCAACAAGGGCACTGCTACTGATTCTAAAAAAAGTCAAGGTATATATTACAACATAATGTTTGGGTATTACTTATATTTTTATCATTTATAAATATTTCGTACATCGTTATCACAATAATCACAATGATGGTGATTGTGTAATAATAATATTCATTTGTTTATTATTTTGTAGATGTCGCCAATGGTAAAGTCTTCCCAAAGACCTCAAAAAAACGAGAATCAACTGGAGCAAATGGTTACTCTAAAAATGAACAACCTAGAAAGTCAAGTGTGCAAAAGACAAGAAGTTTTGATAAGAGACCAAAACCTAAAGGACAATATTATGGCTGTCCAAAGGAGAATACCAAGGTACTTAAAATATTACGATTGTACTTCATTTGATAAACATATATAGTATATGTATTTTTTAAAATATTTAATGAAATTTGGATTATTACAGGTAGATTATAATGAAATAGCCGAGGTAGGCTCGGTAATGACCCCAGGAAGTAAAAAACAGAATTTGAATCATCTGTTAAACTTTCACTATGAACCACGTGAAAATCGCAGTAGCTATGGAAGATCGTCGAAGAATTATAATAATAGTAATCGTTGGTTACCACCTGTTCAACGACATAAATATAATAAAGAACTATATCTTCAAGCAAAGTAAGTTATTACTATAATTTGTAATACGCATTATAAATACTCCAGTCGATAGACATTTATTATTTATTTTTATATAAAGAAAATATTTACTAAAATTGAAATAATATTGAATAAATTTTTTTTTTTCTCACAAACAAATCACATATTACGTGTGTGTTTAAAAAAAAAATTTATCCAATAATACTCAGTTCGGTTATCATTTAAAAATAATAAATTTGGAAGTTGTTTACTGATTTCACTGTTATAAACTATGATATGATTTAATTTTCCATTTAAATTTACAAATATTGATGTCCGTGAAAATCTCAAATAAAAAACTTTTAGTTATTGATATAGATGTTTTAAATAATTCTACATTTATGGTGTCATTTTATTTTCCATTTACTAATTATTTTTTTTAATTTGCATACATTTTCTTAGAATTATATTTAATTATTGTTTTTAATTAATTTTATAATGATATAAAATAAATTTTTATTTATAGCTGTCAATTTGTGGTGAACCGCAATGGGAATTATTCGATTCATCTTATTGATCCAGACACTTTAGTGAATTGGGAGTTGATAGAACAAATCGTAAGAAATTTTTTTTATAATTAAAGAAATAAAATATTTACATTTCATTTAAAAAGTACCATTTAGAGTAAATATAAAAACAAAATTTATTTTTAAAAAAAGTTGATTAAATATTATGACAGTAAAGTAAGTAGACACTTGAAGCTTAAATAATTATTTTAATAGATAAATAATAAAAAAAAAATATTTTTAAAAAAATGTACATGTAAAAAATTTGATGAACTATACGTGCAATTTTTCAAAATATGTTGTTTAATATTTATTATTTTTTTTTTTTTTAAATCCAACTATTGTTAGATGTCTACTAACTTCATTGCCATTTTAATATTTTTATTGATAAAAAAAATTTTGATCAATCAATAAAATTTTTATGTTTACACTTAGTTAAAGTGTGAATATATAAACTAAAAAACAAATACATTATTATTATAATAATAATAGATGAATTCTTTTTTCTTCTAGAAAGTACAAACATCAGAAAATCTCTCCTGTCCCATTTGTCTAAGTTTCCCAACAGCAGGAAGAATGACACGTTGTGGTCATGTTTATTGTTGGCCATGTATTCTTCATTATCTCTCCCTATCTGACAAATCTTGGCGCAAGTGCCCAATTTGCGATGAATCTATACACAAATTAGATCTTAAAAGCGTTGTTCAAGTTACTCAAAATTCAATGAATATCGGTGATACTATAAAACTGCGTTTAATGCGTCGCAAACGTGGTTCTTTACTTGCAATACCAGTTGGTGAAAATGAAACTTCAGATCCAGAGACATTTTTTTCGGTCTCACAACATTCATCAAATCAAATTTATTCTAAATTATTGCTTGCTGATTATCATGATATTTTGGAAATAATAAAATTAGATAAGTTGCAACTTGAAATCGAATTAATGGATGATCCACATTCATCTGAAAGCTGTTTCATTGAACAAGCACTTAATGAACTTGCTTTAAGAGAAGAAAATGTTTTAAAACAGGTAAACTTGTTAAAACTTTTCATTTTAATAAAATTATTTTAATAAAAAATTATTTTTTAGTTGTTCCAGGGTCATGAAGAAAAAAATGTAACTGACGTAGAAAAAGTTATTGACATTGAAAAAAAAGAAATTATTGATTTGAAGGAAATTAGTGAAAATCAAGAAAAAGAACAGCTCATTGAAAATACTATCGCTTTCGAAAACACTAAAGATATAGATCAAGTTTCAAACCATTCTCAAAGTAGTCAAAACTTGTCAAAATTCTTTTACTTTTATCAAGGTATTTAATTTAATTTTTAACAAAACAATATAAAAGAAATCGTTTATTTTCAATATTAAAAATCACATATATTTACAGCTGAAGATGGTCAGCATGTATATCTTCATGCAATGAATGTTAAAATGTTGGAGTTACAATATGGCAATCTAGAGCATTGTCCTCATTTTATTGAAGGTAAACTCGTTGAAAGAGAATCCGGAAGCTTTACTGAAGATTTACGTAAACGAATGCGGTATCTATGTCATCTGCCGCTAACATGTCCTTTTGATGTTGTGGAAATTGAATTGAAAACACCAATAATTTCATCTGAAGTACTTAATATCTTTAGTGATCAGCTTGAGGTCAGAAAAAGTCGACGCAATCGCCGTGAACGTGATGAGAAAAAACGTGAAAAAAAAATAACAGCTGAAGAGAACAAACGAATGGGACGATATCCAACTCCAAATGTTCATATTGGTTCTCATAAACATTTTCCAGAATGGCATCCAGAATCACAGTCTTCAAGGTATAAATATCATTTTTATTTGTTTATATTATCATTTAAAATTTTATTATGATATTGATATTTTTTTTGTTTTTCAGCATAAGTATTCCATCACCACCAGAATCCATAGCAACGTCAAGTGTTGCTAGCAGCCCAATTCACAATTCATTTGAGGATGATTCAACTTTAATGCAACAGTTTTCTACTGAGGCAATACAGTGTGAACCAGGTCCTTCATTTGCACAGATGCTACGAAGTGAAGGTTGCAAAATTACTTCTTCCAGCACTTGGCCATCTATTGATACTCAAGGATCGTTAAAAAATTTAGACATAGAAAATTTACAACGAAAAGTTGTTGTTTCAAATGAGGATGATTATACTGATATGACAATTCAGAACCAAAGTTTAGGCGATGTTCTGGCACAAGCATTAAAACAATCAGAAATGCTTGAAACTACAGTTGGGAATACTGAATTTGGATCACGAAAAACTAAAAAGAAAAAACGAGGAAAACCAACAGTCCTCTTTACTTCTGGAATGAATCGAAATTCATAATATATTTATTACACTGACAAATAATTTTGGGATTATTCAACCATGATGCTCTTGATTTTAATAATTTTTTTTCTTTTCATTTTAGATATACCATTGGCGATTAATGATTAATATAAATAGATGTAATATTATATTTAAACACTATATTTTGGAAAATTATTTTTTAATTTACTGTAATAATTATATACTAAAAAAAGCATCATAATAAATTGTGCATTTTTGGTATTTATATTAAAAGATGTAAACGTAAATAATTATTAAATCAATAAATTACAATAAAAATGATTAAGCATACAAAAATATACATATACTCTTGCTTTGATTTATAAAAAGTTATTATTCAACTTACACAACCTAAAAAATCATTACTAATTTAGTATAATTTATCAAACACTTTAAATTAATGTAAACCTGTTGTACTCAGATGAATTAGTAAGTATAAAAATTAATTATTTTTGCAAGATGGTAATTATTCAAATATATTTATGAATCAATTATCATTTATTTACTTACATTCAGAGAATCAAAAATTTATCTAATTAATTATATGTAGTTAATATATTTCAAGTAAGCCTTACAATTCACTACGATTTAATTAATTAAATAAATTAAATTACGGGATAGAGGTAAGCAAACGATAATAGCTACATGGACATAGTGAATGGAGATAAGGATAATTAACTAAGATAAATACACAGATTTAATTGTTCATGTTCTTTTGTTTTTATTTTATTTAAATTCTTTTCCATGTAATTACTGCAAATAGATTATTACCTGAATAGGCAGTGAATGCGTGAATTAAAATCATACAAAAAATGTTTATATTTAAATTTTAGCTGTTTTGGTTTTACTTTTTTTTTTATTTATTTATTTATTTTATTAATACTCAAATTTGAACGTAGAACAGTTTAATCAACTTCTTCGATGGTTGGTCCAGATCCTGCTCCAGGTGCACCACCTGGTGCGGCTCCAGCTCCTGGCATACCTCCAGGCATACCACCGGGCATACCACCAGGCATACCGCCAGCTCCTTGGTAAAGTTTCGTCACAATAGGGTTGCAGATGTTTTCAAGTTCTTTTTGCTTGTGCTCGTACTCTTCTTTCTCAGCAAGTTGGTTTGCATCAAGCCATTTGATGATCTCATTACATTTGTCGAGTACAGTTTGTTTGTCGGCTGCGCTGATCTTATCTTTGAGTTTTTCATCTTCAACTGTGCTCTTCATGTTGAAGCAATAAGATTCAAGACCGTTCTTTGATGAAATTGTTTCTTTTTGTTTCTCATCTTCATTTTTGTATTTTTCAGCTTCGTTGACCATCCTTTCAATTTCTTCTTTGCTAAGACGACCCTTGTCGTTGGTGATGGTGATCTTGTTTTCTTTACCTGACATCTTGTCGGCAGCTGATACATTAAGAATACCGTTCGCGTCAATATCAAAAGTAACCTCAATTTGAGGAACTCCACGTGGTGCTGGTGGAATGCCAGAGAGCTCGAATTTTCCAAGAAGGTTGTTGTCCTTGGTCATAGCACGTTCTCCTTCGTAAACTTGAATGAGTACTCCAGGTTGGTTATCAGCATAAGTTGTAAAGGTCTGTGTCTGCTTAGTTGGAATGGTTGTGTTTCGCTTAATCAAAGCAGTCATGACACCACCAGCTGTCTCAATACCAAGTGACAATGGTGTAACATCAAGCAAAAGAAGATCTTGAACAGCTTCAGATTTATCACCATGAAGGATAGCTGCTTGGACGGCTGCACCATAAGCGACGGCTTCGTCAGGGTTAATGGATTTGTTGAGTTCTTTACCGTTGAAGAAATCTTGAAGGAGTTTTTGGATCTTTGGGATACGAGTAGATCCACCAACAAGGACGATGTCGTGGATAACAGACTTGTCAATCTTAGCATCACGGAGAGATTTCTCTACAGGCTCAAGAGTGCTACGGAATAAATCAGCACAAAGTTCTTCGAATCTTGCACGTGTGATGGACGTGTAGAAATCAATTCCCTCGAAGAGTGAATCGATTTCAATGTTGGCCTGAGTTGATGAAGAGAGAGTTCTCTTTGCACGCTCGCATGCAGTTCGGAGACGACGAAGAGCTCGCTTGTTGCTAGTAAGATCTTTTTTGTACTTGCGTTTAAATTCTTGGACAAAGTGATTAACCATACGATTGTCAAAATCTTCTCCACCAAGATGAGTATCTCCGGCAGTAGATTTAACTTCAAAGATACCGTCTTCAATGGTAAGAATGGAGACATCAAAGGTACCACCACCCAAGTCAAAGATTAAAACGTTACGCTCTCCAGTTGCTTTCTTGTCCAAACCGTAAGCAATGGCGGCGGCAGTTGGCTCGTTAATAATACGTAAAACGTTCAAGCCTGAAATAGTTCCAGCGTCCTTGGTTGCCTGACGCTGCGAGTCGTTAAAGTAAGCAGGTACAGTAATTACAGCATTGCTGACAGTCTGACCAAGGTATGCTTCAGCTGTTTCCTTCATTTTTACTAATACCATGGAGCTCACTTCTTCAGGGAAGAAAGTCTTTGTCTCGCCTTTGTACTGAACTTGAATTTTTGGCTTTCCAGCGTCACTAACAACGTTGAATGGCCAATGTTTCATATCAGCTTGAACAGTTGCGTCATCAAAACGACGTCCAATCAGTCTTTTAGCATCTACACAAAATGATACAATCAAATAATTAGTATTATAAAGTAATTTAGAATTTTAACATCATTTTTATCATATGACTCATCACAAAAATTATTCATGTTCATTATTGGATTATTTATATTTATTAAAAATGAAATTGGTTTTAATTAATATTTTTATTTTTTGAAATATAATAAATTATGTGACGTATTAATTTACGTGAATGAGTCAGGGATAACTGAGAAGCTTCGGTGACAAAATAAATTCAAAATGGCGGACTTACCAAAGATGGTGTTGTTGGGGTTCATGGCGACCTGGTTTTTAGCGGCATCGCCGATAAGTCGTTCGGTGTCTGTGAATGCGACATAACTAGGTGTTGTTCGGTTTCCTTGGTCATTGGCGATTATTTCAACCTTTCCATGTTGGAAAACTCCGACACTGATAAAAAATAAATTAAATAAAATTATAAATATTTAATCGATATTTAATTTTCATATTAAAAATTCCATAAATTAATTTTGTCGTGAAATAAAGTATTAAATTAAATTAATTACCAGGAGTAAGTTGTTCCCAAATCAATACCAACTGCGGGTGCTTTAGTAGTCATTTTTCTTTCTGAAAATTAAAGAACAAAATGCCGATTAGATATTATATTAACTCGCAGAAAAAAAATGTGAGGCAAAAAAAAATAAATAAAAAAACAATTGAACTTATCAAAATAAGTACGAAAAAAATTGTAATATATGTACCTTGTATTGTTTAATATTAACGCAATGTAATGAAGAAGGCAAATTACAAAAATGTAATTTAGACGAGGTTCAAATCTTTACTATCCAACGATTCACAACGTGAGTGGCGAGATCCGGAAGATGCACCCGTATATAACAGCTTAGTAAGCAACGCTTCTGGAACGTTCTTCCCGCCTGAGTAATAACTTTGACCAACCGCTCATTAGTTTCTTCTAAAACCTAATTCCCATTGGTCGGCGTCAATAAATACTAGAGTCAAACTATTTTGTATTTACTTATTTTTATAGCAAAAAAAAATTGTTAAAATTTAAACATCTTTTCATAAATATTTATAAATATTTTGAAAATTTTTAATATTATTATTTTTTAAAACGAAACATATTTAAACTTTTAAACGGGTATTGATTTGACTATTTAAACAGAGGGGCAAAGGGAGGAATGCGTCATGATGCGGAAATGATTTTTGTAGAAACGTGGAGAATAATCTAGTGTCGAAAATATAGATCTCGAATTTTCTATTAAATTTAATATAAACTTTTTTGCATTATGAAAAAATTTTAAAATAAATACATGCAATATTTAAACAGACAATAAAATAATTTCAAAATAAATTTTATTTTCATATTTTTTTATTAGATAATTTATTTTTTTATGATAAGGATTAACTAGTTAGCATTGGACTAATTTTATAAATTCCTTTTATGATTTGTCAATTCAGTTATCATGAGTCATCAAACATTATATCGATTAGTAAATTTTTATCCATACTTAATTAATTAATAAACGTAACATAAATGTTTTATTTAAATTTATTCTACAAAAATACGACAAGAAAAATTTTTAAATAATGAAAGGCAAAATAAACATTTAAAATAAGTTGCTAACTTTAATTATATCAATATTTGAAATATTTTTTTTTCTTTGAAATGAAGGATAGCTAAATATATAGAAGGCCAGACAGAGACAAGGTTACTCCAGGTGCTCCAGGTGTACATTTTTAATTCGCATCTTGAAATTGTTATATTTGAATTAATAAATATTTTTAATTACATTTTATTATGGGATTTTGAATGTAAAATATTTATAAATTCAACATTTATTTTAAAAATAGCTGAGATAAATGATATTCAAAATAATTTACTTATGCCCATTGACTAGAGTATACCAAAAAAATTGCATGTTTTTTTAATTTTCGAAACATTTACAGGATGTAAATGTTAACATATCCAAAAAATGTATTTGCAGCTTTACGAAATAATTTTTCTGTAAAAAGAAAAGTCTAAATATCGATTTCCTCAGCTATGTTTCTACAGATGCATATTTTTTATGTATATCCATTTATGTAAAAGTATGTGTAAGCCATTGTTGAGTTTACCGGCTTAGCGACAGTTCCGATTTAGTAGAGGATAGTGAGGGAAAAGTGGAGTTACATATCTATATATTTGTAGGTATGTGTATACAAATACAAGTATAGTCAAGTAAAACTCAACGGCTTTTTGGTTGATTACGAATAATGAAAATTTTCCCAAGGTAACTTTGGTTACCAACTTACCTTTTTCCACTTAATTTCTTTTTAAGTTGGCAAATCTTTACCTTTATCAATTTAAATTTTCATTTTGACTCAAGCTAATTATGATATTTTTTTTTTGTCTTCATGATAATTTGAATAACTTTTCATTGCAAATTCATTTACTTCTTAAACCATATCGTAACATTATTTTTTATGGATATGTTTAGAAATATTTGTAGCCATGTGTACAAAAATTACCTTATAAAGTGCGATAACTATAGGTATATTAAAGAGTTAAAATTTTCCTTTTAATAAAGGTAAACAATTCCTATCTTACGAGATTTCTATGAACAAGCCTGTTGCAAATTTTCATTAAATCTAAAGCTAAAGCTACCTTTCCATGTTATTTAATATTCAAAAACGTTCCCGCGAATAGTTGTAACGTTGTTTATAAAAATAATCTCTATTTTATTTGATATTAATATTTATCATTATATTAATTAATACATTAAATATTGTTAGAGTTTAGATTACTATGGCTTCTTCCGCAGATATTGCAACAGTAAGTAAAAACAATTTTTTTAAATTAATACTTAACTAACCTCAAAAAATAATAATTCGTTTTTTTTCCTCAACTATTGTAATTAAATGTTTTAATAAAAATTTTTTTTTTCAGGCAAGATTGCGAGCATATTTGAATTTGCCATTGATAGAACGTTGTAAAGAATTAGCAGTATTTATAGTAGAATCTAGCACAACGGAACTACAGCATGTTTTTCCAAATCTTATAGATTCTATTTTTGGTGTAACAACTAATGTAGGATGGGGCTTACACAACATTAATTTAAAAAAACATCCTTATGAACATGAAACTCTATGCAATTTTTTTGGTCCTCAAGGACCCATTTTTACTTTATGTTATAAACTTTTGCCTGATTGTTATCTGAAATATAATTTTCCTATTTCATTTCTTCCTGTAAGTAATTTTTTTTTTTTTTTTTTATTTAATCATTAGAATAAATTATTGTAGCTTTTATTTATCGTTAAATTTTTTGATTTTAGACAAAAATAAAGCTATTAGTAGAAGAAGGTATCATCCCACCGTTTTACCAGGATAAATTAAAAGATGACCATAATACAAGATGCCCTACTGCTTTATTATTGAATCCTTTTGAATACTATATATTTCACTTTGCTTATCATTTAACAAATCCATGGCTGCAGCTTCATTTAAATGATGATGTTTGGACGAATTGGGAAACTGCTTACGTTCAGCTAGCTCATTTATATTTATATCATTTTTTACCACGAGATAATTCTCCGGTATTACCTATAATTGGACCATACGTAAGAACAACACCGCCAAGAAAATTAATGCAGTCACCTGATTTAAAAAGACTGCAAACTCCACGACTTTTGAGAACTTCTATACTATCTCCAGTTTCGTCTCCACCGTCAGGAGTTCCTCAACAACAGTGTTTACCTCAAGTGTGGCGCAGTGAAACTGTTGTCCAAGTATTTTTAGATTTTTGGCTTGAATATACAGAAGAAGACAAGTTAATTTCATCGTTGAATCCTTCTTTATCTTCTTCACTACCACGAAGAAATAGTATTCATTCTGGAGAGCACATTCGTTTGGTTCGTGCTTTTATAAAAACCTTACATGAATTCGCAAATAGTGCAACGGGTAATAAAAGTGCGATGGATGAATTAAAAAGAATAATACTTCCGTCGATACAAGGAAAAATTTACACCTTTTTACGACAAGCTATTTATCATTGGCCGCTAGATAGTTCATTTAGACTTATTCTTGAAGCTTGGTTAAGTTTTATTCAACCCTGGAGATATATTCCAGACTTTGGGATTACGAAGGGTACAAAATGTAGTGAAGACGAAAAAGGAAAAATTTCTGATCCATCATACTGGATGCCATTTGTGGCTAATAATTTGTTAGCTTATACTGCAATTTTTCAGCAGCTATTACCAAGATTCATGCGAACTGATCTTGTAGCACCAAAAAATGCTTTGATGCTCTTTAGAGTTACTAAAGTATTTTCTCAGCCACATTTAGCTTTTATGCTGGCTGAAGCTGAAAGTTGTATAAGTGATACACGTTTAACTCGAAGCAAAATATCAACAAGTCAATGGAATAATATTATTAGACAACAAATTGTTGAACTTGAAGGTTCGACGTACCAATATATTCCAATGTTCTCTGCAACAACATCGAGTCAGGTATTCTATCAGTTAATAAGTTAAAACGAAAAAAAAGTTTACTAATTATTATTTAACACTTTGATTGAAATTTATTTCAGATTATAAAACTTCTCATTACAATAAAACAAGCTTATCTTACTTCAGTCAGTATAGTCGAAGCTTTGGAAAAAAGACGCACAGAAAGAAAATTTTTTAAGTCTTTATGGGAATTTTTTAATGGTGATGAATGTACTGATGATGATATTGGGTTAATTGAAAGAAAAAGAGTACCTGGATTATTAGCTAATGCTCAGCAACAATTAGTTGATATATTTGAAGTAATAGTTTACTTTTAAGAACGTAATTTAAATTAGTTTAACTAATTATTTAATATTATCCATCAATGTTAATTTAGCTCGGTGACATTCCTGAAGCTTTTATCGCTGCTGACAAAGAGTATCATGACAGTATTTTATCCACATCTTTCTGTCATCAGTCACACGTAAAAATAAATTTTAATATAAAATATAATATGAAAATATTGGAAAAATCTTGATAATTTGAAATATTATTTTTCAAATATTCGTTGATTTTAATTCAATATCAAAATTAAAAATAAATCATTTTAAATATAACATAATATTAGCAAAATAAGAGATTCAGTACATGATCAGGGAATTATTACCCGATCACTAAAGTATTTGTACATCTATATTTACTAAATTTTACTAAATATAAATATACAAATATATAGAGTGATCGAGTACTAGTTCCCTGATCAGGTACTGAGTCTTTTACCTTATATAGAAGATTTAAATCTACTAAGTTCAAATTATCTGGTTTTATTTTGACGTTTATTAAATGTTAATTATTATAAATATTTTATGGTAATTTATTTTTTAGATGAATTCCAGTATGGATTCTAGTCGACCGGGTGAATTTGTATTAATTCGAAACGCACATCAAAATTGTAAATGTATGGAGTATATGGGAGATCCAGAATTAAAACCTGTGTCTTCAAATGAATCTGCATTCCTCGTACGCTTATTGTATAGGTTTTGCGAAGTTATTAATTATAAGGTGTGTTGTATAATTTTAATCGATAATTATATTGATTTATAAACGCATTATATTTATAAATTTATAAAATATTTAATTTATTTATAGTACGAGACAAAGATCATATCAATGTATAATAGGAATGATTTTATTGGAAGAATTGCAAGAAAAATTCTTCAACCACCAACAACGATTATTCAACTACCAAAACGTACACAATCAGGTTTTTTACCAAGAGAAGAACGATGTCTTCCGCCACGATTGTCTCTAAGATTTCTCGCAAAACATAACTTTATTGTATTTATGCTTCTTGGAGCTTTTATATTTTGTCTTATGGGTTATAGTGTACCCTTTTTTATATGTTTTTCTTGGTTTCTTTGGATAGTTTACATTCTTATTGGAGCTGCTTGTGAACCATGGGTTTCCAGACTTCATGTTGATAGTTTCAGATCTAACAGTCAACTTTTTCAATAAACTAATAATAATAATTTACTCAAATTCTATGGTGTGATTCCATATTAAATATCTTGTAATTTTTTTACATTCAGTGACAAATAAATCAAGTCATAAAAAAATATAAAATATGATTTTTTATAATTATGAAGACTAGAGGGGGTTGATGCTTCTAATATTATATTTTACATTTTTTTTTCTACGTAACACTTCTAACAAAAATATTAGTAAAAAAAGTATTTTTCAATGTCACATTACAATGCAAGATAAGCTAATTATTAGTTAACCATCTAAAATTTAAGTAAGAAGTTTAAATTTTGAGATGTTTTATTTAAATTCATACTGAAAAATTTTTTTGAATTATAAAAAAAAAGTACCAATATGAAATAAATCAACTAAAAACAATGACATATCCATGTAAATTATAAAATTTCAAAATATAATTGAGTGTATATATATTCTATTTTGAACGCGATTAAAATGAAAAAGTAGACTTTTTAATTATTTAATATTGAGAGACAAAATTTTTAATCTCAACCAATAATTGTCTCAGTAAAATGTCTTAGCAAAATTTTTTTATTTTAAAAAAATTTTTTATCAAAAACAATATGATCAAACTAATTTCAATGAATAGCAGTAAAATTATAAACAGCAATGATTTGATAAATATTGTTTTAATTTATTACGATATTTATTTTATTAACTTTTATGTGAACATTTTTTAGTAATATCTAAACACATTTTTATAGTGGAAATTAATAAAATAATGTATTAATAAAAAGTGACATGTATTATTTATTTATTAAATAATTTTCTAACGGTTTTGTTGGCAATAAGCCATACTTTAACTCAAATACAATAATTTTTTATACAAACGTAGTACGCAAAAAAAAAAAGTAATTTTAAACGTCAACACAAACGAATGATATATAAAGTCTCGAAGAAATGTATAATATAATAAGCATGTAGTAAATTTAATTAAGTTATAATCAGTCAGATTAATAGCCTTCCAGAATGCGATAAATATCAACCAAACTATATTTGAATTGCATAATCTCTTGGGAAGGATACTTGGAATATTTACCAAGAATATTGAGCGCGTAATTTAAAAGAGTTACAATCTTGTTAAAATCAACTGAAACTTTTTCTTCAGTAGTGAGATTTTTTGACATAATGGGTACTACTAACGGTTGAATTTTGTTTTTAAGATTTGTAATTTTTCTTTTAATGTCTGCAGGCATTACTTGGCTCTAAAAAAATATAAGGAGTATTAATTATTATGTGGTAAAATTAAGCCTTATTTGCATAAATTAAGTTGATTAATAAATGTGCAGATGAAGTTTTAGGTAGTTATTATAATTAATAATATAATTACCATGCAGGACGGTATTTGGTAACTGGGATTCCAATTGTGCTTACAAGCATAACATTTACAAAAATAGTGATAAAGATATCTAAGTTTTGCTCTTCTTTCTTCAGTAGTTTGAAATAAATATTCTGGCCCATAGCTGCAGTAAATCTGTTCACCTTTTTTAATTGTCTGAATAGTAATCATTGAATTCGTATCATTTAAAACGAAATGGTAAATATTGCGATCACAACTATGATTACAAAGTTGAAAAAAAGGTTGAATTATTACTCCACGTTTGGTTAAAATTCCATCGTCGTTCATTATTTCAATCTAAAGGAAATAGATTAATTAACCATTAAAAAAAAAATTAATTATTACATTCATAATAATAATATTGAAAAAGAAATAAAATAAATAATCTAATTATTTTCGCGAATTAGAACTAAATTAAAATAATAATAAATACTTCTGTTGCGCCATTTTGGACAATTTGTAAATGACGATAGAGTAATTGGCAAATAAACATGGCATTTTTATTTTCAATTGAATCCTTGTAATTATCAAATTTTTTTTCAATTAGATCAGTTAGTACACTTAAAAAATACAGTATTCCAACAGCTTTCAATGCATATTCCATCGCAAAAATGTTTTCAATTGGTAACCGAGTCAATGAATAAACACTTGCGTACTTGGTTTCATCATATTTTGAGCCAGTAAAAGTTTTATTAATTGGATCTGTAATTATATTATACTCACGTTATTTACCATAACAATTTGCTATTAAATTGATGCGGCATAAAAGTAAATCATATAATTATTATTACCTGAAACTGATTCAATTTCTTTAATTTTATTTTTAAGTCCTTGAATATTTTCAAGTTCTTTAAGAGCTTTAATCAAGAGTCTTAAACTTAAAATTTCCGAAGTACTCATATCAGATGCAATCATTACTCCAATCATTTTACACTCAATGTCATGATATTCATTCCACGCAGATTTACGACAATCGTCATTACAAAAAACAATATTCACGCAAGATTGACAAGGTATAGGATTCCATAGATATTTAGAGCAATGCCAACAATAGCTATAATAATTATCTGGAAAAAGTAATGATGCGTATGAACGATGTACTACAAGAGTTTCGCCAGGTTCGATGTCACGTGTAGCCACAATGTGTCTTCCAAATTCTTCAGAATATTTCAAAGCAATTGCGCCACTTGCACGAGATATTTTAGAATTGCTACTTGATATAGAGCCTAAATAATTATCAGCTGACCAAATTTTACGAGGTTCTTCCGCGGTTTTATTCTCACTAAACTCAGCTAAAGCAGTTTTTATTTTCTGTTTATTAATTGGATCCATTTTTTCCATCCACAATCGAGCATTAGCCAATGAATCATTGACTTCTGATACCATATTGGGACTACATGCTCTTAATGCTTTCGCTTGACGTACATAAAGCTTAGCTTTTAAATTGTCTGGATATCCAATCTTCAATGCAAAACCTACATCAATTAACGACTGTTGATATAATCTTTGATTGCAGAGCACAGCTGAACGATTTGCATAAGCTTTAGCCATTTCTTCGGAATTTTCTGGTGCGTAAGCTAACGCTTCAGTGTATAATTTAAGTAATGATTTATAATGTAAAGTTGATATTTGTTTGTTTGCTTTGTTTATTTTTTCTAATGCTTTTTCTGAGCTTTTTTCCTGATGGTGTTTAATCGTTAATAATTCTTTATGATCTTGCAGAAATATCATGGCAAATTTAATTCTTTCTTCAGCAGTGACCATTTTTGATAATTCTGGAGAATTTATTAATGGAAAAATAGCCAATTTCCAAGCATTCAAGTCCAATTCTATAAATATATATTTTGTTAGCAATAAATAAAAATATTTTAATTGTAATCATTTGTTACAAAATATTCGTAAATTTTAAATTAATTTTAAACTAGTTTTTAAATATCATGTTTAAATAAAACGAGTTTCAAACAATATTTTTTAATCTTGTATACTTAAAATGATTAGATTTAGAACAATGGATAATATAAATATGACTGAAATCTTACCCCTCGTCTCTGACATTTTGAATGTATTTTTTTTATTTTTGTTTTCCGAAATAAATATTTTAAATATATTTATTAAACTAATTTCGTTGTTTCTTCCAGCAATTGAAGAATAGTCCTTTCATGATATCGTTTTTAACAAAAGTAAAACGAAAATAACTTGCGCAGCAAAAAATATACCTATTTCAGGTCTGAAATAATAAATACTGCCAACTTCTTCAAGTTAAAAGCACATAAAAATTTTGCGTTTTTATTACGATCCTAAAGTTAGCAGACAATTAAAAATTTTTGGATTTTTTTTTTAACAATTAAATTTGAAGAAAAAAAAAACTAAAAATATGCACATATAGAAAATTTAAGACTACAAGTGCAATAAAAAAAAAAAATTTTTTTATAATTTATCGTATTTTAAAAAATCAAAAAATTATTAGACATCGGCTAATTTCAGTATCATGTTTTTATTTTGATGGCTTAAAGGCCAGTTTCTCAAACCGGGTTTAGATTAATATTGCTAGTAAATCTAATATATTAATAATATACAGACATACCAGCAATAATAATTCAAATCCGGATTAAAAATAAACCCGGTTTAAAAAACTAGCCCTAAATTTTGAATTTTTATTACATAGTACTTTTTTATTATTATATTTTATATTAACCTAATTTATTAAATATCTTAAGCTACCGACTAAAATTATTTTATTTTAAGTAATACATTAAATTTAACGAATTAGTTAATTTCATCATTCCTCGAGTGTGAGAAATATAATAAAGAATTTGATTTCTTTTGGTTTTCAAATTTTTCCGCCTTTTAAATTGTTCGACCTTCCTAGTTAAAAGATCCTGAAATTAACAGACAATCAATAATTTTCGGATTTTTTTTTCAACAAATCAATTATAAAAAAAAAGAAATTGTAATTATGCACATGTCGACGTTCTAATTATCAAATTGTCTAACTCCATTTTAGAAAATCCTCCATTTATGAGAAAAAAAAGTAATTTAAAAATTTTTTTTTCATATAAAAGTCAATTTCATATCTAGTATGTGTATAATATTTTTGTCTAGATTACTCAAATAATATTTTTTCTGGCTATTAGTATCTGAAAGTTGCACGAAATTACTTACTAAAAAATATTAAGTTTGACAATTTGCTAATTAGAACGTCGATGTAGAAAATTAATGAAGCTATATCTACAATTTTTTTTATAATTTATCGTTTGAAAAAATTAAAAAGTTATTAGACCTCGGCTAATTTTAGTATCATTACATTTGTACATACAGCCGCAATGACGTAGATGTCGTTTTAGTATTGTTAATTTTTATAGGTATGTAAATCTTAATATAACGCTTTGGTACAGCTTAGAGCATCAATGCCTGGTCTTTGGATCTAATCTAAAAGATATTCTAATGACCAGACATTAATGTTCCAAGCAGTACGAGCGGGGCACATTTTCGCCGATCCAGTCTCACGAGAGACTTAGGTTCCTTCAAAGAGTATAGAATACTCTTTGCATATCTTTTAATTGATACAGGTTCATTAGCTTTTACTACGAAAACTCATTAAAATATTTGAATTGCCGCTTTTATTCAAATTGTACTCACGCTTGCGCATAACAGTGAAAAATCCTTTATATCAAACACCGCTTAGCTTTAGTCGGTACAGTGTCGATAAAATAAAAATTTTTCATTGATTTTTTCAGAAACTTTATATCCTATGGTGAATAGATGACGATATTCTCTAGTATCCATGCTCCATGCGTTATGTCTATGGAATCTAGCAACCGGTATTCGGTATTTCATTGCATTTCATTTCATTTTTCTTGATTGTTCGATACAGTTCGATAGTACTTGAGAATTTAAAATTTTTCGCACTATTGCATTTTTCATTGAAAAAAAATATACAATAGCCAAAAATAATAAATAAACAGTCTTAGCATCATTCAATGGCCTTATTATCAAGAAATATATTTGAAATTTCAAGTGAGTAGAAAATAATTTAGTTTATAACCTAGAAATAACATTCGTGTTGAAATTATAATTCCTTAAATATATTGTTTATTAAAATTCAATGTTTTTTTTCTATTTTTAAGAATACACTTTAGTATTATCACGGCGCCTGATACATAATATTGTTGATAAAACCAAACAATCAGAAGCAGTAATACGAAATGGACCCTTAGACGATGATTTTGTAGTACCAAATGGGCCTTTAGACGAAGATCTTGTAAGTTAATTATTAATTTTTTAAAATTAATATAATTAAAAAAAAATAATTTATAAAATGGGTTTATTATTTTAGTTAAAATATACATAAAATAAATTATTTATAATTTGTCAATAATAATAATAATCATAATAATAATAATTATTTTTTGTTATAGCCCATTAAAATGGAAAAAAATCCATTTGAGAAAGAAAAAAAATTATGTGTTTTATGCAGATTAAACATAACTCCTGATTGGAAAAACGTACGACTATTGTCACAATTTCAAAGCGCATACACTGGAAGAATTTATGGGCGTCATATAACTGGTTTATGTAAGCATAAGCAAGAATTAGTTGAACGTGAAATTCTCAAAGCACAAAATTGTGGTTTTATGAGTTTTTACTTAAAAGATCCTAATTTCTCATACGACCCAATGCTTTTTGATCCTAATAATCCATTTAGACCACACAAATATTAGTGAAAAGAACTTTCTATAATTAAATTGTAACTTAATTTGACGATTTTCTTTTTTTCTAAAATACTAGACACAATAAAAAGAAAAAAAACAAACAAATTTAATGGTTATTATTTATTTTATAATTTAAAAATATATCATAATTTATATAAACTTCTAATACTTAAAATAATTATAAAGTATTTTTTAAATTGTTTTCTCAATTACAATTAAATATTAATAATCTTCTTTAGGAAAATCAACAATATGTTCAGGAATACCTAGCATTTTCAATATTTCAATCATTTCTAAAGTTTTTCCATTATCAAGTTTTTCTGAGCAATCCTTTTGATATTGAATAAGAGCTCGTTGACAAGCTTCTCTCCATCTTACAATATCTACGTGGACATCTTCTTTTTTGTTCTAAAAAATGCATTTAATTACAATTATTAAATACATAGAGTTTAATTTTTTCAAGTCAATAAAT
Organism: Microplitis manilae; assembly: GCA_030273425.1. Classification (NCBI taxonomy): domain Eukaryota; kingdom Metazoa; phylum Arthropoda; class Insecta; order Hymenoptera; family Braconidae; genus Microplitis; species Microplitis manilae. The sequence goes on from CP092728.1 coordinate 19,554,165, forward strand.
TATATATATATATATTTTTTTTTTGTTTAAAATACATAAACCTTATGTAAATATTCACATAAACATTCGTTAATTTATTTAGACGTTAACATTTAAAACTTTCTACGGTAATTAATTTTCTATTAATAAATTTTTTTTTTTAAAAAACTTATATTATATACATTCAAAAAAAACAATAGTATATTGCATGGCAAGGGATAAAATATAGCGATACCACACGCGATGAAGTTAGCTGTCCGATCTGAAGGCGAAAGCTGACATCATCTGGTCCCAAAGCTGGGCCGTACTTGACAAAGTCTCGAATTTTAGATTTCTCTTAATTTATTAATTATCATTACAGTGATTTTTTTCAGCTTCCGAAAAAATGCGTAGAACGAACAAGTCACATGTATATTTAAAACTTAATTAGATATCTAAATTCCGGAAATTCGGTTAGTACTGCCGATCCTTAATTCTTGTTTTATCCATTACCACGCAATATATTTTTCATATTACCCGCATTGAAACTGAGAGTTATAATGTCTGGAGCCAGTTAAAATAGGGTAATCTCAGACGTTTTGTTTTTAATAAAATTCAAGTAATTTAACAGAGAAAACAATGGCTAATGAATTAAACAATTTTTCTTTATTATTTTTATTAATTTTTCAGAGACACTTATCAATTTCATTGGATATTAGAATAATATAAATATTAGTGTGGACGTTAAAAATTAAATTTTTTCAGGCGCCGCATAAAAAGTTTCTTTTTAGTCAAAAAATAACTGGGGAATTTGATTTTTTCTAAATCCGGAAAAGGTCATATTCATTTTTTTATAAAATGTGTATTTATGAAGATATTTTTAAAAAGAATTTCTTACATCTGATGAATTGAGCATTTTAAGGATTACAAATGTTAAAAATAACATTTTTCTATGTATACAGAAACTGTAACAAGCCTTAATAATTGATATGTTACGAGCTACGAAGTTGTCTATATTTAAAAAAAAAAAAAAAACGTTATTTTTAACATTTATAATTCTTAAAATGCTCAATTGATAAGATCTAAAAAAGTTTCTTTAAAATATCTTCTTAAATACACATTTTATAAAAAAAATGAACATGTTCTTTTTTGTCAAGAATTTAATTTTCTACAAAATTGTTCCCATGATTTTTTTCTTGAATCTGCATATTTCACGAGATATTTAAAAAAACCGCGATTGTATCGAAAAATGAACTTTGATCGTTCTGAGGCACGTGTTCTTTTTACTTAAAAAAAAAAAAAACGAAATTCCCCACGTATCTTTTCACTAAAAATAAGCTTTTTATGGGGCGCCTGAGAAAATTTAATTTTTAACGACTACCCTAGTAAATATTCTCATAATAATAAAATTAGCAGGAAATTGAACATTCAATATAATTTTATTTTTAATGTAATAACGTTTCGCTCTCTTAATTAGAACTTCATCAGGCTTTTAAAATACAATACCAGCTTAATGATATAGTATAATACTTTCTCATCAATATAACAATATTGACTTGAATAAGTTATGTTAATATTCAATATATTGGACATATAGATTCACTATAGTAATTAAAAACTACTTGATTACTAAGCTTCTAGTTAATTAACTTCTAGTGTTTCAGAAGCCTGCTGATGATGAAGTTCTAAAAAAGAGAACGAAACGTTGCCGGATTAATAAAGGTTTTATATAGGATGGTAATACGTCATTGAATAAATATTTAAAGCTTTATTATAAATAAATGCAATTCTAGCAAGGAAAAATGAAGACAGAAACTGATCGGTTTCTGTCCGCTAAATCGCATCAGTATGAAAAAGAGTAGATTCAGCATGTTACTTTGAGTACGTATATACTGATGTAATTAATTATTTTAGAGCAGAGTGCAGAGCAGACAAACGACATAAATTTATGCTATATAAATGTGCTTAGAGCAACAAGCCAAATTTCCAAGATATTGTAACTTGCAGTTTCAATACAGGTAATATAATAAATTAAATTTCAATAAAAAAATTTACTTTTAATTATTTTCTACCTTTTTTCGATAAGCCAGCTTAGTTTTTAAAGCCTCAATTTCTAGTTTTTTACTTCTAATTCGATTTTTAATCGCTAATAAATCACTTTTAGTTGGTTCTGAAATTGGTTCTTGTAAATTAAATGTTGGACCATAAATATTTTCTGATTTGTCTAATTCAATTTTGCGACGTTTTATAATATCTTGTGGTGGCGTTGAAACTTTTCTGCATTCAAAATATTTAAAACCAAATAATTATAAATATATTATATAATTATATTGATAAAAAAATATATTTACAAATCAGGAGATGGTGATACTGGATAAAGCCTCTTCAAATTACTCTTAACTGGCGTCGTATCATTTCTCATTGGCGAACAAAATGGTTTATTCGCTAAATAACTATTTCTTAATGGGGTGCGCATTAAATTTGTATTTTTATTATTCATTTCAATAATTATATTAATTTTTTATATTTCTTATGACTAATATACAACTTTATAAAACACCGTTATAAAATTAATCGAAACAGAAGGAAAACACTTAAGAATATTGATTTATTAAATTCTATCAATTTATTTTTATGATTACATTTTTAGATTCGGTTATGTTCAATTAATTTACAACATTAAATGGATAATTTTACAATGAAAATTATTATATGATACTTTATATGTAAAAACAGATGACAACTTAATATACGCACGTGTTATTGTTGGTTCTCTATTTTCGGTTACCAGCAGACAATAAAACAGAACAAAACTGTTATACAATTGTGTGGAAAAATTTAAAAACATACTAAAAAAAACATTCTGATTAAAATAATTATTAAAATTTTCAAAGCAATGATGAAAATAATAATAATAAAATACATAAATTTAAAAAAGTATAAAGAAGTTTTTGTAATAATATTAAATTAATTATTATAGTTATTTTTTAACGATAATATTACGACCAAGTGGATTAAATTGATACATTGATGCTGAATCACTTAAGTTATCATTTTGATTTTTTTCTAGACCGTTAATATTTTTATTAACATTAATTTTTGTATTATTAGCGATATTATTAATATTTTTATAATCATTTAACGGTTTCTTATGATTATCTTTATGAATTGCAAAAGCTTCTTTAATTGTAGATTGTCGTTGATTTTTTTTTGTAGAATTTACTTGATCATTTATTTTAATATAATTATTTTTAGCTGAATTATTTATGTTTCTTGAATATGGATTGTTTTTCATCGCTCCTCGATTTGGAATTTCTGTTTTTTGTCTGAAAGTTAAATTATAGTTTAAGATTACATAATTTTTTTTTGTTACTTCACGCCCTGATTAAAAGAAACGATTTAAAACGATTAGAAAAAAAAAATTTTAAATACTTTTTAATGCTTTTCAATACTTTGAATAATTTTGAATCGCCCTTCTTTTGGGCATTTTACATGGCAAATCGTTTCGAATCGTTTTTTTTTAATCAAAAAAGATAAACTAATAATAAAATATTTACGGATAAATCTTAGGTTTGATGTTACTAGAGTTTAATTTATTGCCAGTACTTTTACTATTATTATTATTGCCATAACTTTCAATTCTAATTGGAAGTTTAACATATCGTTTTTCAGTTTTAAAATCGAATTGATTGTCATAACCCACTAATACTGGAGGAGTTGGAATTTCAATATTAGTAGATGATTCTTTTTTAGACAAAGCTGCTCTCATTTGATTCAAATATTCACTGTAACGAAAATTAACCATTACTGTTTTATCATTAAAAATATTTATAATATTAATTTTATAAAATTTAAAATACAATACCTATATTGATATAAATCATTGGATAATTCAAATAATTTATTTTGTCGATTTAAAACAACTGAGACCATGGAATCGTTAACAGTTTTATCAAATTCTCTTGTTTTACTCTTGATTCTTTTATTGTTGCTATCAATATTATCTTCATTATCATATTTTCTTTTATTATTTTTACCTACATCTCTATTTGTAACCTCAGTAATCAAATGATCAAGTTTTTCTAACTCTTTTTCGGATGGGAATTCGTTATCAAACCAAAGATTATCAATTTCGTTTTGTTTTTCTGTCAAATCTGTTTGCGTTTCTTTGTCATGTAAAGTTTTTTTGTTACCATTCACGTTTCCGACAATATGTGATGTGATTTTTTTTCGTAAAGGTTCAGGTATATTTTGTATTTCGTTCAGATGTTCTTGGTCTTGTTCTAATTGTTTTAGTGCTTTATCAACACCTGTACACACAAAGCTAGGAGTATCATTGAAAGTAGAATTATCTTCATTAACTTTATCGTTATTATTATTAATATTATTTGTATTAATTTGATGACTTTGATGACTAAGCTGATGTTCTTCATTATTTATACCAGCGAATTCTGAATCAAGATTGTCCAAACTTATTCTAGAAAATGATCGTGTAGCTCTCATGAGTTCATGACAATCTTCAAAATTATCTAATGATTGTGAATAAATGTTGTCTTCAAAATGAACTGAATTTTCTTGTTTCACTATAACATTTTCAGAATTATTATTGTCAACTTCTAATTTACATGTCGTACAAATACTTTCTTTATCAATAAATTCAAAAACTTCTTCGTCTTCTTCTAACAATTTATCAATTGAAGCTTTATAATTATTCATTTTTATTTATTATTACAATTTTAATTTTCAAATCAAATACTTAATAATTATTGTTAATGTAATTATAGTGTTTGTTGACCTAAACAATATGTTTATTTAAAATTATCAGTCAGCAGCTGTTAAAATTTGAAATTGAAAAATGAATACTATCGATATAAAAATTTCGAGAGTAAAAAATACGATCATGCGACTCTATAACCTCGCGGCAATTTATAAAATTAAATCTTTCAAATTTTTATAAATTTGAACAAAATTTTTCATAAAAATAATTTGATAATTTCCATGGATACTAGGCATAGATAATATCAATTATTTATAGTAAAGGATTCATAAATAAAAAGTAATTTAATCTATATTTTAAATTTTACGCTAATCTTAAATCGCGTCAAACTTCGCGCACCCGATTCGGATGCGCGTGTATATATATACATGTACATATTATTTTTTTATTTGTATTAAAATGAATGACAAGTAAATTGATCATTACAAGGTTGTATGGTGTTACAAGTTTATCAATACAGCGTATAATATCTGTTTAAAAATAATAAATGTAATTATTGATTGTCATGAGATAAATTATCAAAATTATGGCTGATGAACGAAATTTTCGCTCTTCTTATTATGAAAAAGTAAGTAATATTTATTATTATGATATTAGAAAACGATTATCAAATAAATAATCATGTAGGAGGTTAAAAAATAAAGCATCTATTATATTATTCAATAATAACAATAATTAAATAATGACAATAAAAGTAATAATCATATTTTTAATTTCGAATCATTAAATAGGTAGGTTTTCGTAGTGTTGAAGAAAAAAAATCATTAGAAATTTTATTAAAGGAACAACCATTTGACAAAGCAAAATTGAAACAATTTTGTCTTCGATTCACTGTACCTGCAATCTATAGGAATTTCCTTTGGAAAATATTGTTGGATGTTACACCAATTTATACAGGAAGTAATGATTTTGTAGCATCACAAAGGAGAGATGAATTTCATGACTTGAGAAAGGCATTGAGAGTTACTAAAATAGTTGATGAAAATTCTAAACCTCATCAAACATTACTCATCATGTGGTTATTGAGAACAAGACGGGCTAAATTAGATATAAACGCTCAATTAGAGTCTTCATTGTTTAGGTAAAGATCAATAAACCATAATTATTAATAAATAATGATATTATTAATTGATATGATAATAAATAAATTATTTTATTGATTATTCGGTTTAGAGCAATGAGCAGAATGGCTGAAAGTCTCTGGCATATCATGGAAGGTGATCACGAGTATGAAAAAATAATAGATATTTATTGGCTACTGTGTGGATTTTTAGATCATGTTGATAAATTTTATAATGATGTTGGAAGATTAATAGATTGTACTTCGGCGCTTCTTGAAAAAGAAGACTTGTGTCTTTATAAACATTTATTAAAATGTGAAGTTTTGAATAGTATTCCTTTTGACCAGTGGTTCTGTTCTTGTTTTGCTGAAACTATTTGTGATGGATCTCTTCCAAAGTATTATAAGTTATTTACTTTGTGAATAATTTATTAATTGAGACATTGATATAAAATCTTAATAGTAATAAAAAAAAAATTTCAAACTTTAAAATATATATTGAACTCGAAACGATCTATTTTAAAAAAAAAAAATAATGAATAAAAAAACATCGAGTGTTTTCTAAAAACATGAACATTTAATCTTTTTGAAATTAATGTTTCCGTATAAATGTCTTTTTTAATTTTTAACTTAATCAATTGATTAAATAAAACTTGTAACCACATTTAATAATTATTTCTCGTTATTCTAGAATCTGGGATAAAATCGCTGTTGGAGCTTATAAAATTCTTGCTTTTGTTGCGGCTGTTATTTTTATAACTCTCAGAAGATTTCTATTAAATTGTGATAGTACAGATTGTGTATTAGATACTATTTCACATGTAAGTTATGAGAACAAAATATCTTTAAAATAGTTTTTATTTAGACTTTTTAATTTAATTGGAAAAAAAAAAAATTCCAGATAAATGAAGAAACATCTGAAATGATAGTCAACAAAGCAATAGAGCTGTGGCAACAAAGTGGTTCTGCTCTTGTAACAATGTCTCCAAACACGAATATTATAAATTCAACATCAAACGCATGACGTATCAATTATAAAGTTTATCCGACCAAATGTTTTTTTCTACTGATATTTTGTAAATAATAAATATTGCCTGCATAAAAATTATCATTGACTATAAAGAAAAAATTTTAAGAAAAAAACAGTTTAAGAAAAAGTACACCCCAACTGTTCCTTTATCTTAAAAATAATTATTTATTGATGCAATCATACATCGTACATATACAATTTTCTCGATGATAAATCGAGCTCTAAATTTTTTTTTAACAGCTATGCATTCATATTTTCTTTCTTTTATCATGATGTTTTAATTAATTACGTCTCTTTCGTTAAATAGTTTTCATTTTTTTTAAGTCAAAAATTTAATTTATTGGTTTTTGTATGTATTCATTTCGTACGTAATTACAGTATAAATACATTGAATCAACTTGCGCACAAATATAAATTAACATTTTATATGACATCTATTTTATAAATCTTATAAGATAACAAAAAATTCTTTGTTTTTTTTTTCTTGTACACTCTTCCACACTCAAAGATCTCTGATTGTATTTAAAAAAAAAAAAAGTAAGTATTTTTTCACCAACTTTATAAATTTTTTATAATCTATACTAAACTCACCAGGAGTTAAAATATTTTATTTGATAATTAATTTCGAGCTTTAAGCAATTGTAAATACCGTCAAGAGAGTTCTTTGAGTACAATTTTTAAACCTTTTTAAATGAATTGACGTGATCTATTACTAAGTTTTTTTTTTTTCTTTTTTTGTACAAACGTCTGCCAAGGCATTACTTTATTTCGTTTGTAATTTATTTTTTAAATTTTATTAATGCTGGGGTTTATGGTCCGACTTGACAAAATTATTTAAACTGATCTTTGGCTTTGGCTTCATGATGAAGAACTCGCACAATTCTCGCTTTATCATCGACGAGAGAGAGAATTTAAGTAAAAAAAAAAATTCATATGTAATTTTTTATCATAAAAACAAACATACAATCGTGAAATCATTATTTTTAAAAAATGAGTTATGAACATATGAATTGTACAATCTTTGATTGTCTCAGAGATTGATTGAGCAGTTACTTTTTTTTTTCTTTTAAATAGAAATTTTATAATTAATTTTAATTTAGTGATTCATTTAGTTATAAACTTTTTATTATTTGTTTAAAAATTGCGTTTTATAAAAATTTTTATAATAAAATTGTGAGAAAGTGATATGATTGTAGTTTAAAATATAATTAAAAGATTCTAGTACGTGTGAATAAATTAAGAAACATTTGGTGGTTCAAAAATCTAGCGGTAAACGCTCGCTTCAAAAGATTTTTTTTTTTCGAATAGTTGTCAATTACTGAATGCTTGATATTAATAAAGTGAGATTTGTGAGTGATAAATAGTCAAAGATTTTAATAAAGATTATTAAAAAATAATCGTAATTGATAGTTATAAATATAAAGTAATTGTAATTTATTTTGTTCCTAATGTTTCGTTTTTCTGGTATCATATTTTTCATCTATTTTATTTTTAATAATACAAGCTATAAATTATTCGTCTACTAAAAATCAAATAACTTTTTGTAAAAATTTAGTAAAGTAAATGAATAAAATGAAATATAAAATATTAAACTCAACATATATTCTTTAATTTTCACAATTGTTTTCGCAATTTAAAAAATTGTTACACTTCATAAACATTACACCAATAATTAATTCACAATTATACTTTAAAAAAATATTCAAAACGGAGTTTTTTTTTAACCAACAAACACTTAAATAATTTTTCATTTATAAAAAAATAAAATCAATGATTGTCTCTCTTTAAATCGTCGAGTATGAAGTTTAAAAGTGCGGTAAAAATTATAACGCGATACCAAAAGCTCGCATATAATTAACAAAATTCTACACGGATTTCAAATGAATTAAATTTTATTTTTTATTATTATTTTCTTTTTATAACTATAGTGAAAAATACTGTTTATTATCTTTCTTTTTTTTTGCAATGGCGTTAAATGTATTCAATCGTTCACACTGTAATAACTGCTGCAAGTCCTTTTATTTGTGCACTCGGCAGAAGCTAATTATGATTAACAAATAAATGTCAATCACACAGCTATTAATTTAATATTATATTATTATTATTATTTTTATTATTATTACAATTATTATCATTAATTTATATTTATAATTTTTCTTTACAATATTTTTCAGTCAACGGAGAACTTTAAAGTCAATCCTCGGCATCATGTCTTCGCGTTAAAAACGACATACTCATGTATATTACGATTTTATTTTCTCCTTTCTTCATTTGACATTTCAATGATTTTTGTTTTTGATTTACGCGAATGACAACAAAATATCCTTGTAACTTTTGTTTGCTTATTATTGTGTTGTTGATGTTGCTTTATTTTTCTAGATCAAACACAGAGGTGGACTTAAATAAGCCTGAAGGTGTCTACGACCTTCGATTAATTGGCAGGATAGGCCTCCTCTCTATGTTTATTATTGACAGCTTGCCGGAGTACCGGAAAGAATGGCTAGAGAGCTGCTGAATTGCAGTTGTCGACTAGAGGAGACAGTGGTCCTACTTTACTACGACCACTGACAATTCTTTCCGGCTCAAAATGAACGTCCAATGACAAACCTGAAAATTAAAAAGAAAAAAAGTTAGTTATTTATTTATTATTTTTTTTTTCAATAATCGATTAAATTAATTATGATATAAATTTATTATTTATTTAAACTACATTAGAAATTAGCATGAAGCAATAATTTGTTACCCAAATAATTGAATGATAAGCATTAATAATTTTTTTAAACATATTTTCTTATATAATCAATAAAAATAAAAAATATTTCTATTGAAATAACTATTCTTAATTATTTTTTAATCGTAAAAAAAATTAACTAATTTTAAGTAATTTTTGGATTTTATTTCACTTGGATAATTATTGTAAAAAAAGAAAAAAAATTACTCAAATTTAAAAATATTGTGTACATTGTAATTAAGCATTTTCGGAGTCAAAAACTATTGACTAATGAAATAAATATTTTCATACTAGTTCTATTATTATATTTAACGAGAGTCCTTCAAGTTAATTAATACATTTTTACAAAAAGGAAAAAAATTTTCATTAAAGAGATGAAAATATATAATGTTAAAAATTTTCATTGAAATTTAAAGCAAATTTCTTGAAGATAATAAAAAGTTCAAATCAGTCAAAAATATGAAATTTAAATATCATTTTAAATTAAATTATTTGCATACTTGATTTTTACATTACTTTAAATTTCCAAATCATAGATATCATAAAAATAAAAATCAGAAATGTTTTATTTTATTTCATTTTAATAATTTCAATTCTTTATTGTGAAAATTAATTGGTTTTTTTTTTTACTGTTTAGAGCTCAATGAATTTTAAATAATGTTAATTTGGAGATGATAGTTATTTGAAAACCCATCATTTTTATTGAAAATTCTTTTTTTTTCATGTATAATTAGACAATTATCTTTGAAAATCAAAAAAATTTTTAACAGTGTAACAAACTTTATTTTATGTAAATATTAAAATTTTTCACACAAATTTTATGAAAATTTTGTTCGTTTTCTTTATTTATTAATTTTAATATTATAGTAATATTTTTCAACTAAAAAATTTCTAAGTATTAACATGCAATATTAATAGCTAAGATAATAACTGAAGAAAAAGATGGTTATACTTAGATTGTTAATAATATAAAGAGTAATTGAAATTTTTAGGATAAATAAATAACGTGTGTTATAAAAATATCATAGAGTAAATGATTTCACGGACATTTATAACTCGTACTATTTTACATCTTTATCGTGAGTGACCTCGATCTACTTAGGCATACGAGCCCTCGAGCATAATATATTTTACCAATGAAACCCACATGTGAATAGACGAAATGAAAAAAATAAACCCACCACCAGAAGCGAATGCATCCAGCTCTCTAGCAATAAACGGAAAACCTGTAACGTACATTTTTGGTATGCGTATTTACCAGATGGCCTGCGTGATGTGGAAGAGTGATGATGCAACGGACCTGTTGCCATTGGATTTGACTCATCAGGAATAAACGCAGCTACTAGTAGTGCGCATATTACAAGTAATGCACCAAATACGAAGGGAGGCCCTGGCACCAACTGAAATCCATTCTTTATGTGACAACGATAGATTATCAATTTAATATTTAATATAAATTTCCTTTATAAATGAATAAATAAATAAAATTATAAATAAATTAATAATAGAATTAAATCATGTTGCATTGGTAATCAAAATTTAATTGATAAATTGCGTGACTGATACTACTTAACATGATATAAATTAAAAGAAAAAAAAGTTATTTATAAACTATGAAAACAATTTTTTTTTTTAATGAAACATATACTTTGAATGAAAAAAATAAATAAATATATGATTTTTACGTTTTAAGTTTTGTTCATAAGATTATTTTTTGTGAAGATAAAATATTTGTTAGATCACTAAAGTTTCAATAAAATAACTCATCGAAATAATGCAAAAAAGAAATAAGACTAATAAAAAAAATAATTAATTTCTTTACCTGTGGAACCATGTCTATATGTATAGCAGTTCCTGTTTGATTACTATCTTCCAAAAGAGAAGGTTTTAGAGGTAGTGACGGCGTTTCGTCGTTGAGATCGACGTGAAATAAATAGAATATAACACCAAACATAGCTGGCCCAAGACCATTACAGAGTCCTCGCATTCCTGTAACCATTCCTTGAACAAGTCCCTGCTTATCAGCATCTGAATGCATTGACACGAATGCAGAAATCGCTGGATAAGTGATACTTGAGACTGAAGCAAGTATTCCAGCTGCCCACATCATCCTGTAAAAAAAAACAATAAATATAGCTAATTTATTCTTATCATTTTTTTAAAAATCAAGTTAGCTCAATTATGATAAAATGAACAATTTAATAATATGAGCTAGTGTCTATTGATTATCGAATTTTTTTTTCTATACAGCTCATAAGTAAAAAAAATCAGAGAGAGAGAGAGAGAGAGAGAGAGACGAGTTGCACTTGTGATTCTAATAAAGCGTATGCGTGTATGATATAAATAGGTTCTGTTTACAATAATAAGTATCGGAAGATCCTTAGGGGAATATAAAATAAAATATAATTTAGGTTAACATACACGTGACGTAAGTATTTCATTAGATAAATAGAATACTAAAAAACGTTAATATTTATTTAATTAATTGTCATATTTATCAATACATCATTAATGCCACGTCATGAGAAGTAATTGAATGCCAAGTCAACGAATCGTGCGTAAAAAGGTCTATTGATGTCACATTGATATGGTCGCATTGATAACAGTATTCTTGGATATTTCACATTTAACGAGGAAATTGTTATATAAGAAAATATTTTCCGTTACTCTATTGAGGACTTTTTTTTATTTATTTAAGACTTTAACTAATGACATTTCATTCGAGTAATGTCAAACTCAACATTATTATAAATAATAAATATTAAGATGTAAAAGAAATGATAATATAATTTGAAAAATTATCATCAATACGATAACTTGTTTAAGATATACCTTTGATAAAAAATTTTACATAATAGTAAAATAACTTTTTCAACTTAGCAGTTATATTTTATGCTGAAATTATGTAAAAAAACATGCGTAAAAAAATTCTCAACGATAATTTAATAAGTTAAATAAATATATAATTATTAAATCTAACAGTATTAAGTATTTGAAATGTAGTTTAATGAATATAAATAATAAATGATATGTTCAAAGTTACAAATAAACACAACTTTGTAAGTGAAGTGTTATAGACATTGGTAAAAATCAATATGATTGCTAAGTAAACTAAACAAAGCCACGTAGCTTCAAGGATATATCGAACGTGACATCAGTTTTCATTTACTAACTATTATTATCAGTGGTTCTAACTATCATCTAATTGATACTGACGGCTTGTAATAAATTTTATTTCATTAAATTATCGTATATACATTAATCATACATGAAAATTATGACCTAATTTCATGAAGAACTCACGGTCAATAGAAAATTGTAGAAAAACAAAAATATAGAAATTTTAAATAATGATGGTTTTATAATTGCAATTACGATTACTATCAAATTTATATTATAATGTTAAAAAAAATTACCAAGTCTGTGATCCAAATCCATACCACATGAGTTGAAGCATTTCAAATAGTAAACCAAGCATGATAGTATGTTTACTACCAAGTGTTTTCATTAATGGACCAAGCAATATTTGTGCTCCAACACTTAAAATACCAACTATGGCAATAAATACCGCAACCATTACGGCTGAAAATCCCATTGCGAGCTTAAGATAAACAAATATACAACTATATTGGCCTGCTTCTGGTAAATAACTTAAGAATACTGTGACACACAGCATCAATATGGTATGATCTTTGCCCACCTAAATAAATAAATATCATTAATAAAAATACTATCAATTACCTAATAGTAAATATTCAATCAGTTAATTTTTATTTATGTATTCCATTAAATACTTTGCTTTTGAGTTTACTGAAATAATCATAAAAATCTAAATATGATAAACTAGATAATTTATCAGTAAGTAAATCATTGCGACAAGTATTCTGTGATATGTTAATGAGATATAAATTTTTAAATTACAAAGTGATAATTTTACGTGTATGCATTATTATTTGAGTATTTAAATTGAAATCGTACTTTTCCTAAAGCAGCAAATGGATCAGCTTGTTCCCAAGATATGGGTACAGGTGGACGAGCTTTTTCTGGTAAACTCTCCGGTACTGCGACAAGTATAAAGAATACATCGAGAACAGCTATTGCTGTTGCTAACGCTACAGCTAAATTTTCTCCATAAACAGTCATTGTCCAAGCCCCTAAAGCAGGACTTATTACCATGCTAGCTGCAAATGTAGCAGATACCTTGAAAAAAAAAATTAATTATTAAAATTTTTTTTTAAATATCTGTATATGTATAAATATATCTTTTGAGTTAATTTTAAGTATAAAAATTAATTGTTAAGGTTAATATTAAATTTTAATAAATCTGAAGATTGAATTAAAATTTTTAATTATCAAACATTCTATCGGTGATATTTTAAATAATAATTGAATAATAAGAAATATAAAAAAAATTCACCAATCCATATGCTAAAGATCGTTGACTTTCTTCAGTGACATCTGCTACGTAAGCAAATACAACGGAAAATGTACAGGCAAAAACACCGCTAATAGATATCATAGCAAAAAACCACCAAGTATTTATACTCATAAGTGGTATTGGTGCACACGTAAAAGCCACTGTTATAAGAAGAAAAAATTTTCTTCCCCATACGTCAGACAGTGCACCAATTAACGGCGCTGATAAAAATGACAATAATCCTTTGATACCCATTATCAAGCCATTCATTAAAAATGTGTGATCAGGAAAAGTTTCATTTAATACAGATATTATTGGCATCGTCAATAACCCCCAAGCGAAGAATTCCAAAAATATTACTACCAGTGCATGATAGACACTCGCCTCTCCTACACCTGAACTCTGTAACAAAAATAAATTTTTATTGACTTTAAATAACATAAAATATAAACATTTAAGAATTTAAAAAAAAATCTTAAAAAAATAATGGTAATATAAATCACAAATAAAATTGAAAAACGTCATTGATTTACGACTTAAATTCAGGGATTTAACTTTGAAATTATTTTTAGCTACAATCATCAGTTATTTTATGTGTTACATTACAACAAGAATTTGTAATAAATAATTAAGAAATAGAAATTATTTATAAATATTAAAATTTTATTTTGTTTATATTTTGTAATCAGTGACTTTTAAAATTTATGAATGTATTTATTATTTATGATTAAAACAAATATTGATAATTGGAGTTTAAAAAATAAATTTTTTTGATATATTAATTAATCTTAATCTCTAATTTCGGTTATAAACTATTGTTGAATCTGACCTTTAAATGCCTGTAACATCTTTGAAATAGACTCAAAGACGGTGCTATTGTTTCAGGTGTTATTTCTTCACTATCATGGAGCTCAGAACAAGAGGGATCTAGGCCCTCTGCCCCACCTTTTGCCCCTGGGGGCATGACACCGTGGTCACAACCCCCTTATTTATATTTTATTTTATTCTACTTCTCTTCATTTATTTTTTTATTTTTAAAATAAATAATCCACATTATCAAGGTGGCATAGTCTAGTTCATTTTTTTTTCTTTTGTTATCTTTACCACCTTACCCACGTATCACATTCCACAATTAAATGCTACTTGATCATTATAAAACAATAAAAAATTATTTTATAAATAAACTCAATGTTTGAAAGAAAAAAAAATTTCGTAATTCACAATTATGTAAATAAAAAAATAGTATTGAATAATTTAATATTTTTTTTCCAAGGCTATTCAAACTGATTTCTCAGTGATATTTTCAATGAGGAATAGCCAAGAGTAGAGATAAATAATTGTGATATTTTTATACAATGGTAATCTTTGCCAGTAAATATGACGCCTGCAGTCAGCTGACAATCATCCATAATTATACAAAGATTTTCTTCTCATTACACATGCACATGTATACATTTTTTTGATTTAATTATCTTCCACTACTTATCTTTTTAATTGAAATCACTCAGTTAAAAATTAATTTATCAAAAAGCAACAGACATCTTTTTAAAAAATGAATGACATACATGTATATGTTAATTCAAATGATTTTTAAATTTTTATAATTCATCAATTTATTTATTTTTGCATTACTTTAATTATCAAAATTTCGTTGCTATTAAAGTGTTATTAATAAATATAATAATAACATTGAGACACGAATCTCACGACAACAATCGTGTTACTAACGCGTTCGTTACAGACAAACTAGTAACAGCTAAAGCAACTCCGTCGACGACGTTTGCGATCGAACGCATGTCGTTCCTGTGACCCGGATCCTCTTCGTTCTTTGTCGTCACCAGGGCAATTGGCTCATGATTTTCCAAACTAAATTTTTTTTTTTCTTTTGTTTATTTAATATTGTAATTATAAATATTTTATGAATAAGTATATGATTATTATTAAAACAACTATTAGTGTTATTATTATAACTATTATTATTTTGTCAATCGATATTCTGATGACGTACACGCCATTGTCTTATTAATTCTTTTTTCACTACATTATTTTTTAGCTCCAACAAAAAATAAAAATGGTCATTTATAATTTTAAATTTATATAATTTATTTATAACTTGATATATTTATTTTTAGGATTTTTTATTTCACAAATATTTTTAAATTGACATATGAACTTTCGATAAATGCTGGACCAATGTCCAGTATAAACTGATTTATAAGATGACATTGAGATTATTTTTTATTTTTTACCCTCTACTTGCTTTAATTGACTTGTTACAACTGGTCACAGATCACTAATCACTCATTTTTTTAGTGGTTTAATAGTTATCATTTATTATTATATATTTAAAAGCAGATTTTTAATAACTACTAAGCGTTATTGACAATGCGCTCTCTGCAGTGAGTTAAATAAATGTGTGTATATGTATTTAAATAACATATATTCGTAGCAAAGAAGAATAAATTTATATGGTAAAATTTGGAGTATGTTTGCTCACGAAAAAACCACGTACCACTGCATTGCCGACCCTCTACTATTTTTCAGTCTTAAAAGTGTGGGTGCTTTGATCTCTCCCTTTACTGTACTGACTTGTTCTCTTTCTCTGTCATTCAGTTTTTCACTCTATACATGCTTGCTCTTTTCATTATTGTCATCTTTCTCAAACTATTTAGACATTACGTATATCTATCTTTTACACATACATAAATATCCGTGTATATATTATAAACCGAAGAGTAGAGAATCAAACTCTATACTACATTCTGTTCTGCGACCGCGCAGTCTAAATAAAATACCTGTAGTCTAAAATTTTTTCTTCTATTTCTAAATAAATATACTTTTTTATTTAATTTTTTTTACTTATTACCATCTTTTAACATTGATTATTAGATTTATTATTGACGTCAACTAATGTTTTTATGATGCAAGATTATAAAAAAAAATATCTTCAATAGATATGTATATGTATATATATGCGTCAACTATGTAATGCAGATAATCTTTAAATACTGGTTTCATCCATAGCGTTTTACATTTGCATAAATTATTTATTTAATTGTATAAATATTTTTGTTCATTTTATCAACAAAATTAAAAAAAAATATATATATATATATATATATTTTTGTGAATTATCAAAGTACTGTTGTGTATGAAAATGAAAACGAAGGTGCATATGAAACTGATAAAATATTTATTATATGTACATAAAACGAACAAGTATGTATTGTGATAAGAATGTATACAGGTGTAGTACTGATAACATATATATAGAAATGGTTTTAAAAAGAAAAAAAAGAGGACTGAATAGTAGACAACTATTAGCTACTCTAATTATCGAAAAAAAATATATTATTCTACGTGAAATAAAACTTTTTAAATTAGTATGCTTATCGTTTAAATAACACATAATTGGTGCTAGTTCTAAAGTTTTGATAAAAAAACATTATTTTTTAAATAAAATTTCGTCAGTTAAATACGTAAAACAAAATCTATTTTTTTTTTTACGGTACAATATTGATAAAATAAACCAATCAAAATTTATTGGATAAAAAAAATTTATAAGAATTTAAAAAAAATATTTTCTGACATTTAGAAAATAAAATAAAACCACAGGAAATACATATATATATATATTAATATTTGTTATGATGACCGCAATATTTAAATAGATAAATTGATTAATTAATAAAATATATTATTAACAATATAATTACCGTAATAACTCCATCTTTCACAATAGATTTCCTACTTCTTATGATCATGCTGACAATTTTTTGTGAGATCTTGGCGGGCATACTAACGCACTGGGCGCATAAACTTTTACGCTTTTTAAGTTTCATCAAATTGAATTTAAATTAAAAATTTTTAAAACAATTTTTTAACAATATAGTATTAATTTGATAAACTGATTAGCCATCACAAATAGTGTATTTTTAAATACATCCAATTACTGTATTTATTATTATTTAAATAAAGACAAAATAAATAAAAAATTAAACTTAATAGTATTGATAATTATATCAATAATAAAATGATGTTAAATAATCCTTATTGCCATGTATAATATATAAAATATAGGCTAACACACAAAAAACACAACCACCATAATGCGAGGTGTCATACAAACGAGCAAATTTTCATTGAATGTAATACATGTAGATTGGCATTAACTTTATAATAAATGAGAAAAACAACTGATGTAATCGACACCAGCGACAATATGGCGGTTGTTATTCCGTATCGATTATTGATAAGCGCAAACAATCACCAACAGTCAATAACATAATCCTACTACAGGAGACATTTTAAATATTTGTCATTAAAATTAAACATCGAGTTTCATATCTATATTTTACTCTAGCATACGGCATAAGTCTCTTTTACGTTCTTCCACTTCCACTCTATTTCCACTGCACGGAGACGAGGGTCAGTCGGCACCAGGTCTGAATTAAATTCTGTCTATTTTATAAAATTAGTAAAATTTCATTTTTCTTAATTCAAATTTTTATTTCATCAATCCATTACATCAATTAAAGATTTGTTTATTTATTCTTATATATTTTTTAATAATTTTTTCTGTAGTTTTATTGTGAAGTGCAGAATTAAAAAGTACTAAGGGCAAAAATGTGGTCGTCAATGTTAGAAGCCTCAAAGATGAATCCATTCGTAACACCTTTTTCAACTGCCAAATGTCAGGGACAAAATGATAACAGTCAGAGTTTAATTCCAGGTCGTAAAATTGGTGCTTTTAGCGTAGCAGAAGGTGGTAAGTAATTTCTTACATTTTTTTTTTAAATATTAAATCTTGAAATATAATTTCTTCAATTTATTTTACTCTAATCGATAGATTCAAATTCATTTTTAATTGCGATAAATAATTCAAGTACAAAATTTTTTCCACTTGTCAAACCGAAAGTCAATCTAATGTCATGTCATGTGACTTGAACTTCATCTGAACTTGTAATTGAAATAGAAATTAAAAGAAAAAGAAGTCATTCATGTTATATAAATTAAAAAAAAATTTTTTTTAATAAAATACTTTAAATATTAAGTTCACTGTTTAAATAAAATAAAGATGAATTATATAAGAGTTATACATGAGGTTAGCTATGTATTTTACTCTCATGCCGTGTCAGTGGAGCAACCGCGCGGGAGTAATTGCATAATGACGTCCATTTTGTCAAGGTATAGAGGTCTTAATGACCTCGAAGATAATCTTCATTTACCCTCTTATCATTAGATATATTTGGTAAATTATAATTACTTTTGTAATTTAAAAAATAAATTAATTTAAAGTTAATTAACTACCACGGAATTTAAATATTGAAAACTAAAAAAAATTATTAAGTAATTATAGATTAATAATAAAAATTAAAAAACGGTAAAACTAATAGTGATGATTTTCAAAATCAATGTTTATCATCTGACTGACCGACCTTGATTCAGGGTTACTAATGCTTGGATTGCGGACAACAGCTTAAAATAAACGATACCCTAAAAATACAACATACGTACTCAATCAAGCAGACCTTGCTTGTTTTTTTTGTGTCACTTTTATGAATGATTTTCACTCCATTGAGTAAATTTTAATTATTGTTCAACAAAATTTTTTTTTTTACTCATTGATTAAATCATTAATTTATATAATAATTATTTGATTATTATAATGGAAATCAAATTCGATAGTTTTACTAAATTGAATAAGCTTAATTTAATTTAATTTTTCTTGTATTTTCTGTGATTGTAGATAGCTGCGAATTTGGATCGAACCATTACTTTATGCTATGCGGTCTTGGTGGTATTTTATCTTGTGGGCTTACTCACACCATGGTAACACCCCTGGATTTAGTGAAATGTCGTATTCAAGTGGATCCTGAAAAATACAAAAACGTTGTCACTGGTTTCAAGGTATATTATTTTATAATAATTACTTATTGTAAACATTAATGATATTTATTTATTATAATTATTTTTTTTTAAATAAAATAAAACATAGGTGAGTCTCCAAGAAAGTGGAATGAAAGGACTTGCTAGAGGTTGGGCACCAACTTTCTTCGGCTACTCGATGCAAGGAATGTTTAAATTTGGTCTGTATGAAGTCTTCAAAGTCTACTATTCTGCATTGATTGGTGAGGAACTTTCATATGAATACAGAACAAGTTTGTACTTAGTCTCTTCAGCATCTGCTGAATTCTTTGCTGACATTGCCCTTGCACCTATGGAAGCGGCCAAGGTAATTAACTAGTACTTTATGTTACTTAGTTATAAATTTAAGTGTTTATAATGAAAATAAAAAAAATTTTTTTGTTAATTTAGGTTCGTATCCAGACCATGCCTGGTTACGCAGACACTCTTCGTCAAGCACTACCAAAAATGATGAGTGAAGAAGGTATTGGTTGCTTCTACAAAGGTCTAGTTCCTCTTTGGCTTCGTCAAATTCCATACACTATGATGAAGTTTGCTTGTTTTGAACGTACCGTTGAGCTGCTCTACAAATATGTCGTGCCCAAACCACGTGAACAATGTTCCAAAGCCGACCAATTGGTGGTTACCTTTGCTGCCGGTTATATTGCTGGTGTTTTTTGCGCTGTAGTATCCCATCCAGCTGACTCTGTAATTATCAATACTTGAAAATTATTAAAAAACAATTAATTGGAATAAATAACAATAATACATCTAAATATAAAATTTTAGGTTGTATCAAAACTTAACCAAGAAAAAGGAGCAACTGCTGTAGATGTATTGAAGAAACTTGGATTTGGTGGAGTATGGAAAGGACTTGGACCTAGGATCGTAATGATTGGTACACTTACAGCTGCTCAATGGTTCATTTATGATGCTGTCAAGGTATACCTTCGTATGCCAAGACCACCACCACCAGAAATGCCCGAATCTCTCAAAAAGAAGTACGGCGTCGCTTAAAAATGTTCAAATCCAGCGGCTGCTGGTTGTTGATTAGATAAATAAATAATTAATAAAAAAAACAAACAAACAAAAAAAAAAAAAATGAAAAATACAAGTTCAGGAAACAAATAATTACTCTAGATGAATTCACTCACTATCTTTAATACAAAGGAAAAGTAATCACTCGATTAGTTAATTATTAATTGTATTAAATTACATAATACATTTTTATCATTTCTCAGTATTTATTTTCAATTTAAATATATTAACGAGAGCTACACTGCCGATATTTTAAATTGAAAAAATTTTATCAATAATTATTGTATGTAAAATATAATTTATATCAATGTAATTTGTTTTGTAGATTTCCGGTTTATAATCAGTATACTAATTACGGCAATAAACATATGGCCTGTTTTTCCTTCCAATTTATAATTTTTCCTTATAAATTCCTGTATTAATAACAGTGAAGCAGTAAAAAAATATTAATTATTAAATGACTTCGTTCTGTAAATAGAGTGATCAGTGAATAAACGAAAATGTCATAAAAACCATTAATAATTCGTTTTTATTTTATAAATTTTATATGTTCGAAAAACTCTTAAATAAGTTTGTTTCTCCTTCCCTTAAATCATTGATTTGAAAACTACAATTACAACAAAGAAAATCTTAATATCAAATTTTTTTAAAAATTTTATTCGAAAACTATTTATAATAATTTTATTCAAAAAAGACGAAATTTTTTTTTTGAGTGGTATTTCTTCGTCACTTATTGACAAACAGATAGTTTTTAAAAAGCAACATTAACAATTAGATAATGACTGCCTAGATTGAAAACCATATTAAATTTGAAAACGCCGCTAAAATAACAGTTCCACCAACAAATAATAATAGTGTTGGTATCATTGCATGTACTTGGAAAGAATTATATTAAGGTCGCTGTGTGATTGTTTTCATTTGTCAATCAGTCAATCGTAATTTAAGTATTGTTATTTAGTGAAGTACGTAAAAAATATTTAATAAATTGGTAAACAATGGATAATAGTGGAGAAAGTGGAGATGATACTAATCCACCAGCAACGTCGTATTATGCCAGCAGTGGAATGCCTGCTAATTATGTTGGAGTTCAATCAGATGATCTAGAAGGTAACAATTTTTTTTATTAACCTTAACCTCTTATATTATTTACTATCCTCCAATGACTAAATTACATTATTATATTTTTATTTTGAGTTATTTGATAGTTTTATGTTTTTAGTTTAGTTAAAATTGACAATCAAAAACCTAATTCTTTTGTGAATTTTATAAAAATCAATTAAAAATTTACAAAACTATTACGTGTTTGAGGTGAAAACAAGTTTGGCAAACATTTTTAGCGGGATATTTTGAATTATTAATTGATAGATTAAACGGTACCCGACTAAGATTTAAATTTATACTGTAAAAGTTAAATTATTGTAGATGATCCAGAGAATACTGATGATTCAAATCACGGGGGAGGTGATCCATTACACAGTGGAGGAAGTGGTGGACCTGCTGGTCCATTACGTGAGCAAGATCGTTTTTTACCAATAGCAAATGTAGCTAAAATAATGAAAAAAGCAATTCCTGAAGCCGGAAAAATAGCGAAAGATGCCCGTGAATGTGTACAAGAATGTGTTTCTGAATTCATATCATTTATAACATCAGAAGCTAGTGACCGATGTTACATGGAGAAACGTAAGACAATAAATGGTGAAGATATTTTATTTGCTATGACAACACTAGGTTTCGATAATTATGTTGAGCCTTTAAAAATTTATCTACAAAAATATCGTGAGGCAACAAAAGGTGATAATCCACAAGGTACAGGTGCACCTGCCGGTAACGGAAAGACTGATGCATCGAATTCAGCAATTTATGATGAACAAGTATACGCTATTCCAAACACATCAGATACTATTATCTATAATTACTCAGGGCCAGACCAGATGCAGTTTCCACTTTCTTGATCTTCTGATGAATCTAACGACTCGTGGTCTTGCCTGGAGAAGTGAAACATTTCTTAAATATATATAATATGTAATTTTAATCCATCTAATATTTGTGATGAATTATTAATATTTATGTTATTTTCAATTTATAAATCAATAATAAATCAAAAGAAAATATAATTATTTTATTAATAATTTTTCTTTTTTAAAATATATTTTTGTAATTAACCTAAATCTCAGGATCTGGAATCTAACTAATTATTTCTAAATTTTTTTTCTAAGTAATGGGTTTAATTATCCATCAGTTACCATCTTCGTAAACAGACTTTTAAAAAAGCCGAATAATTTTATCGTAAGAGCAAAAATTTTTCTTAAAATGTCTTGAAATATTAAAATACGATATTTAATATTTACACAAATAAAAAATTTCATTACTTCTTTATGAAAAAATTGAATTGAAGCATTAAAATTGAATGGGTCAAGGGAAAGAGGAGAAAATAAAACTTAATATAAAAAACTAAGTAATTCGTTATAAAAAAAAAGGAGCTTTAAATAAATTCAAAATTCTTATTTTTTTTTTAATGATAATGAAGGAGAATTGAATTATCTTTTAATATTTACATTTATAACGTGAAACAACTATTTTAATTATATCACCCATTTCATTTAAATGCTTGATATAGTCTCCATGCACAGATACTCATTGCGGCAATTGTAATGGTCCCATGGAGTATTCTTCGTCGTTTATCATCTTTTCGTACAAGAAATGTTGGTGAACACGGTCCGAGAATTGCAAGCAACTCTACATGAGGTAATTTACTAGTGTCCGTTTCAACTTGATACTGACAGCATGGATCAAACTGCCAGGATACAGTGTAAAGTCCACATGTGATAAATGCAGTGATACCGAAAGTACTACAAATATAAGGTTTATCACCCCAAAGTACACCTGAAAACGTATTACATATAAACAAATAAATGTACTAATACTTATTTTCTATTGTTGTTAAAATTTATTTTACAATAAAAAATTACTATTATTACATTACGACTGTACCTGTAACAATAGCTGTTAATCCTGAAATTGATGCTGTTTTATGTAAACAGTTTCCAACTGTTATCCATCTTGATGTTTCATCACCCAGTTTCGAAGGTTCAATAACAATTAAATTACATTTTGCTTCAAGTGCTCTCTCTAATTCATATTCAAAGGTTTCATGAGCATTTGCACCATCATAAACTTCTCGAATAATAGCAACATTTGAAGAATCATTTCTAAAAAAATTCAATTGATATAAATTTCATTCATTAAAAAATAATACACATTTACAGATAATGCAATTAACATTCACAACAAACTATACATATACTGATTTTGGATACTAAGTATCTGTTTTAGATACTAAGAATTTTAATAAAATGATTTCAGGTAATCATGCTTATGGTAGTAACAACATTTTTTATATGTATCTATAGAAAAATATAGTACTGTGTCCATGAATATCGTAGTGTTAAAGCCGGTACTTTTATCCTACATTGGTTTTAGAATTTAACTACTCAGTAATTTTATATAAAATGCTCCAAACATATTATTTGTAAAAATTTATATTCAGCAAATTAAAAATCAAAATTAGCATAGATGTATTTTTTATTAATAAAAACTGAATTCACGGAAAATAAGAGATATTAATAAATATTTTTTGATTTCACTTTAAGATTATCAAAAACATATTTTACTATATTGTAAAGATAAGATACATATTTTAACTAAATTATAATAAGCATTATTTTAATAATTTAATCGTTAAAAAAGTATGAATCTATAGAAAAAAAAATTTTTTTTTGCTGATCAATATTAAGACGAAGATATAAAAATTTAATGATTTTTTTCTGCTTTGAAATAATCATGAAAAATTAATCGAACAGAAATTAATTTTCAAGATTTTCAGGTTTAAAAAACAAAAAAATATTTCAAAGCGGGAAATCAATTAAATAATTAATGAATTTTACTAAAAATTATTATTTTTATCTCAAGCCTAATTTATACTTAATTGTCATACACACCTGAGATTAGTATCATCCATAATATTTTATATTAATAGAATCCTAAAACTTTTGACTAGAATAATATTTCTTGATTACTTCCTATACAAACGGATAAAAATTAGATGATAAAAACGTGTATTCACGATCAGCTGACTCCAAACTCCAAGCAAAATTGCAATCTAAAGGCTTGTACACAATCATTAAAAGTTTGGAAAAAAATACCATATAAAAAAAGCTTTTTTTTTATTATTCTTATTACAATGGCCTAGTTTACATTTCAAACCCTAGTATTCTATCTTCATATATATATATATATAGAAAAAGGATAAACGGTTTATTTATTCCCGTTCAATACTGATTCACTTTCGGAGACCGATGAGATAGAGATCATAGACTACTCAGATTATAGGGTTGAAAATTTTGTAAGATTGAAATAAGATGTGTATTTTATGGAGAAAAAGTTGGCATGGAATTGTGACAGCCGGGAGTAATAAAAAAAAGCTCTTAATTGCTCACAAAATGCTCAATTGAAATCTCATTATTAATTAATTATTTAATTATTTATTGATAATTAAAAATACAAAAATTTTTTTTCTGTATCTAAGTAAATATAAATCCTTTTTTTAAAATTTTTCATACTAATAAATTGCTCATCTTTTGTTCATTCGATACCTATACGGTTTTTTACAAAATAACTTTTATTTATTGTTAATTAATTAATAATAATTATTATGATTTAAATAGTTGTCAAATGGTGATGTCATGAGTGGTGGGAGACACCTCGCCTTTGCGCATGTCCACAAATGAATTCATTGCGCATGCTCATAAATGAACTTTTCGCGTAAACGTGTTGTGTAATCGACTTTTTAAATTTAAAATAATAATTTGATGGAAATGAGTAAATAAAATCATGTTAGGAAGAAAAATTGAATTTTGCTGCATGTAATTATCATATTTACACAGACCAAGTACACTAAACTTTTTCTTTAGTTTTGAATTTGTACAATTACAACGGTAATTTTTTTTTACTCCAAAATATATCTTCTACTTATTATTTTTTAATTTCAATTTTTTTTGTAAAAAATAAAATTATTTCAATTGCAATAAATGTTGAACGAGTACTTATTGGCATTTAAAAAAAAAATTGATTTTATGAGAGACATTTCACTTCTTTTGTAAAGTATATAAATTATCTCTTATAAGTTGATATATAAACATTTGTTTATATCAATTAAAAGTATAAAAATAATAAAATTATTTAATATAAAAATTATTATTTAGTTACTGCTTAATTTTACTCATAGACACATATATATGAAATTACCTTCCAACATAACGAGGCTAAAAATAGTTATTTTTTATGTACAGTAAGACCTCTTCATAAGACTACGCGTCGTAAGACTCTTCCCCTCAATTTGTTAAAACTCGGAACGCTTCCACCATCAACAACTCAATAAAAGTTTTGCGCCGAAACCTCGCTATAAGACTAACGACCCAGTACGACTAAAATCGAGATTAAATGCACATACATAAAGATTGTAGATTAAACAATCCTAATAGCTCAGTTTGCTTTAGCAAAAGTTTACTTGAATTTTTCGTCAAATTTTCGTCAACTTCGAACTTTTCCATTTTTTACGACAATTTGTATGCAAATTTCTATTGAATTTGACATAAATTTACTGCCCGAATTAGAATGCGAATTCACTTCAAAAATTGACTAGAAAAAAGTTGTTATCAATTTTCAGGCAAATCTTATGTCAATTTATTGTTAATTTGACTTGAAAAGTTGTTAAGTACTTTTTTACCGTGAAACTGTAGACGATTTCATGTATAAATTTGCTTACCTTCTGAATTAGTAAGAATGAACATTACCGAATTTTTTTTTTCGTAAAAAGTTTCCTTTAAATTGAAGAAAAATTAGGCGCAAAATTAATTTCAAGCTAAAATGGCTACTAGGGTTCATATATATTCATAGATGGAGTAGTAGTACATGTCTGAACATATTTGTCGAAACTGTGAAAATGTAAACAAAATTTGATAAAATCTATTATCATTTAAAAATAACACTTTAAAGTGAGTGATTAGATTCAACAATTTATATTAAGTGAACAACTATATTAATACAAAAAAATAAATACCCATCAATATTTCTTCTTTGTTGGCTATGACAGGACATATAATTTTCATAAATCATGTTAAAGTACATGTCTTTCGATGTGTACGTATGTGATCAAATATTTAATGAGTTCATTTCTTTAAATAGATTTTATTTAAATAAAATGACACTAAAAACATCAAGGCATAATTAGTTTTTATTTATTTGTTAAAACAAGTTGACTTCGATGAAGGTATGTCTATTTTACAGAATAAAGATACAAACAAAATTACTAAGAGACAACTCTTTCGTAATTATTTTATAAGATTAGTTAAATAAATGAAACGTTTATAAGTTTCTATGTAACCTAGTTTTAACCTCAATATAATTTCTGAATAAACGTAATTTTATTAATATTATTCGGAGATTATTGAAAGGAATTAATTAAAATTTATTGATTTCATATTTAGTGCAAAGTAATTTGATTACTGTCAAATACATTATTAATATCAATCGCTATTACATTTGCTGACTTGCAAGTATCTCATAAGTTACATGGGTTACTTGCGACATTACACAGTAAATAATTGAATTTGAAATTATATAAAATATTTTTTATTTTAGAATTGCTGATATTCATTAACTTACAAAAATTATTTTGAGTAAATAACTATTATTAATTTTTTAAATATTTTTGAATAAATTTCAATCGCGGCTTTAAAACTTAACTTTTAGTGATGTTTTTATTGACATGACATGGTCAGGGTCATTAAAAGGTAACGCCACCTTGATAACAATTTTCAAATTTAGAATTTTTTAATTAAAGTACCAAAAAAATCCCACAAGGCTTTATATTTAAATTACTGACACAAATTCATGGTATAGTTGGAGCGTTAATGCCTGGTCTTTGGATCTAATCTAAAAGATATTCTAATGATCAGGCATTAATGCTCCAAGCTGTATTTATAATTAACTAATTATTACTCTGCCATTTTTCCAAGCTTTTTTAAATATATTTTTTTAAATCATTAATGTTGGTCTTGCTAATCATTTTTTAACCCCAGCCTTAACAAGTAATGAAATCAAAATCAAAATTATATGTATCTATTCTTCGCCTAATTTATTAAATTATGCTGCATTATTAGCAAAATTTTTTGAGAAAGATAAGTAATAAAAATAAAAAAAAATCGATTTCAGTTTCGAGAAAACTGCTTCTTTTGAAATGTCGAGAGTAGAGCACAACCTCAACGCTTCGCTTATGAGGCGTGCAATTATCTTTTTATTCTGAGCAAGATTATTTGTGAATTCAAATAAACCATTTGCTTTATGGACTATTCTTTAAAGAGAAGTAAATTTATTTAAAGAAGAATGATGATTTACTTGATTAAAAAAAAATACCATATTACGTCTGTAACAACAATATATTAAATAATATTTTTTTGAAACTGCAATTTACTGTCCTTTGTATATCGGAGTAATACAGTAATTTTTATAAATAATATAAACGTCGAATTCAAAGCTTCTAAAATTACGAAAATCAAATGTTTATTTGCATATAGATACTTAAATTTAAATGCATTTTTAAACTTGCAATTTTCTATATACACATCGAATTGTTTTTTTTCAATAGCATTTATCCAATATACTTTATTTGGAGTAATAAATCTAATAGTGGGACAGCTAGAGAATTTTACACACCTCAAGCGCGAAAGCGCTGAGGGTGCTTTATGATCGCTCTAAATTTTTTGACTCATTCACTCACATTAAATTTAAGTTTTTTTAAGCAATGTATTTTAGGGTGACCCAAAAAAAACAGAAAATTTTTTTTTTCGACTCTCTTACAAAGATTTGTTGGTTTACGATGTTTTAAGAAGTCTCTCCAAAAATCAACTCGACAAAAAATTTTCAAGAGGTCGCTCACGAATTTTGAAAATATCAAAAATGATGGAAATTCGGATTTTTTGACTTGTAAATTTCTTCTTTCTCGTGGCAGCAATAGTTTATATTTGTAAAATCATGTCTATGCTGAAAATTTCAGTCCAAAATTTAAATATTTAAACGGCACTCAAGAATTTTGAATATTAACTGATAATATGTTACTCATACTTTGAATTAGTTTTTGTATTTTTTTATAACTCAATTATTGTCATTTCACTAAAATATAACATTTGCATAACCGAAAATATGCAGGACAGTCTTAAACAATAAAATTGAGCAAGTTTTGAATAAGTAAATAAACTTAAAAATTGATTAAAAAAATAAAAAAGTATGTAAATAACTTTTTATTTTTATCTCTCGGGTTATATTTTAATTCATTATAATACAAATTGATGGTGAAAAAATCGGGTAGCTTTATTATTAATATTCAAGGGTCGTTTGAAAACGTCCAAAAGACAGTACTCGGAACCATTCAAAATTCTTGAGCGACATTTAAATATTTTAATTCTGGGCTAAAACTTCCAGCGTAGTCATGATTTCACAAATATAAACTATAGCTGTCCCGAGAAAGAAGAAATTTAGAGCACAAAAATCCGAATTTCGATCATTTTAGATATTATCAAAATTCATGAGCGACCTCTTGTAAATTTTTTGTCGAGCTGATTTTTAGAGAGGCTTCAAACATCTTAAGCCAACAAATTTTCATAAGAGACTCGAAAAAAAAAATATAATCGGTTTTTTTGGGTCACCCTAACGTATAAGTTAATATGTAACTACTTAAGGATCAGATCTTTAAGTTATTATATACTTAAGATTCTTCAGTAACTTTCATATGAATAAAAGTATTTAAATTGTGCAAAAGAAGATCGAAATTATAATTTTATATCCCACTAAAAGTTTTTCTAGAATATTTATGCAACAAGCTCTTATTAAAGTATAAATTGTGGAAGATTTTAATTAATAATTTAAAATAATATATTTACAGGTAAAATACTTGGTATTGAGGTGTATAAAATGTCCAGAAACCAAAAAGAAACGGAATAATACAATATGACACCCTTAGTTGTTGTCTGTTTTATTTTTATAATAATCTATAGTAGTTTTACATGGTATGTATATCAAGTGTATTATTTATTATTATTATTATTATTATTACTATTATTATACACGAATAAATTGAAGTCACTACGTGACTGCCCAAATATCACTACTAAATTTATAATATACGCAGAAAAGAAGGACTTCTTGCCGTACAAAATTTTTACTTGCACCAAGAAACTTCATACATTATGAACTGAATACAAAAATTTTTTTGGGACGAAAAAAGATTTTTTTGGGCAAGAAATAATTTCTTGCGCCAAGTAATTTTTTATAGTTCTAAATAATTTTTTTTTTTTTCAATTCACAATGCTAAAAATTTATTGGGGTAAGTAAAAATTTTCTTTAGGCGTGTAAAGATTTTCTTGCGTCAATGAATCCTTTTTTTCTGTGTACGCTCTTTTGGCTTTGAAAAGCTTTTTAAACCCAAAAAGGAGTATAAAAATATGTCATTTTGGGATTAGTAGCGCGATATAAATAATACAGCTATATATTCAGTTACATACAGTCATATTTAGTGACAGAATAATTAAAATATTAATTTATTTAAAGAAAACAAATACGATCGTCTTTTTTCTCGCGTAATTCAAATGTGATTCGAATGATGCAGATAAATTTATTTTTCTCAATACTTGACAATAAAAAAGAGTTTAAACTGTGAAAAGACACAAATTAAAGTCAAGACTTTTTCAACGATACCAAATCCAATAACATTAACCAATTCTATCATATAGATATGGCGGGAACAAAATTTTCCTTATTCTCTTAATAATATAGAATAGATAATTTCTTAAGTAATATGTTTAATAATATTTTATTTTCCTTAAGGATTCTTCCGCGAGGATTAGCTTGGCTAGTAAAACGGAAATACAAAATTCACCTTCGGGTAGGGCACATTATTTTTCCTTATTTAGTACTCCGAGATGTAACCATCACTAAAAATGGCTTCACCGTGGTAATTATTTTTTTCTACTTGTACATGAACATAATACAATTATATTTTTATACTCATATATGTTCTAAATTATTTCGTGTTTACTTTAATTTTTTTTAGCAAATTGAAGAGATTACTATACGAAGTAGTTTACTGAGTAGCGATGTCGCAAAACTTTTTGCTGTTGTGATGCATGATGTCAGAATAAACAAAGATGTTCCTGTGGCGCCGAGTGTTAAAAATGAAAATAGTGATTTAACATTAGATTTCAGAAATAAAACAGTTCCACCAATTATCATCAAATTTGTCCAAGTAAGATATTTTTTTTCGTTTCTATTATATTTAATTATATAAATAATGTTCTTGATTTAGTTTATGGCTGTTCATGTAGAAAACGTGAACCTATTGGCTTTAGGAAATGGATGGTTAGTTAATGGCAGCGCCGAAAGCTTAAGTTTAGATGGAAGTGTTGTCCATGGTGCTAGAACACTTTTAGCTTCTGCAACAATTACAGGAGGATCAGTTAAACTTTTGCATCATGCATCAGACGCTTGTTTATCACAAATAAGTTTTGCTGGAAGTGTCGAAGCAACACTGAAAGCTCAAGGAGAACTTACAGTAGAGGTATTTTTTTGTATAATTTTTTCAAAAATCATGTAAAATAATTTTTAAAAATATTATTATTATTTTTTTTAGAAATTATATATTGGTGTGATGCAAACTGAGAGTTCTGGTGGTGCAGGACTTATGCAGTTTTTACGGGACAGACAATCTTTGTCACCACAACCACTACCTCATAATATACCAACGAACGAATATTATCAAAACTTATTAGCGAGATTCGCACCAATTTTGCCAAAAGTAAAATCATTAAAGCAATCATGTATAATGTGTTATCACTATTAAAAAAAAATAATTCTTTTTATAAATAGTAACTTGATATTTAATTTTAGAATCTAACTTTAAAAGTGGGTAGCTCATCTGTAATCATTGGTCGAGATGATGGATCATTTCATGAACTCGAGGGTATTATGAAACATTTTCAATTGAATGCTAAATTTCAACCTAATGGACCTCAAATTCACTTGGCTCTTAATTTAGAAGGATTTTCAATTAAAGCAAAAATGCCAATTCTCTCATTACGTTCTTTATCAATTGAATGTAAATTGAGAGAAGATTTGTTAAGAGTAGAAACATTATTACATAATCTCTATATTACTTATGATTATCAAGATTGGGAATCAATACTCGCAAATCAAAATCAAGTAATTTCAAATTCAAAAGTTAGTGTTTCAGCTAAAAATAAATTTCCGTGGCTTCAAATACAAACAACAGCAGAACTTCATGAAGGTTTAATAGTTGTACGTTTGCCAGTTGTTCCGGAAGCTTCATGTAGTGTCTCACATGTTAACGTATCTATCAACAGGTATGCAACTAACGATGAAGATTGGAAGATAAAATTAATGATGGAGTCATTGAAGTGTGCATTAAATGGAAACACTACTCATACACTAGATACTTGTCATCATTGGGGAAGTCCCCTATCAGTTGGTGTGCTAGTTGCTACAATACATCCGAATGCAATTGGAATCGCCCTAGATGCTTTAAGAACCGAATGGAGTCTTGAATTTGCTAGATTTCTAAAAGGAGGTATTACATATTGGCAAGAATACCATGGACTACTGATAGGATCTAAACAAATAGAAGAGAGCACTAGAAAAAATATACATCAATTAAATTTAAAAATTTCAAATTGTAATTTTTTCTTTATCGCAGAAAATGAACTTTCAGTTATGGTGCGATTAGATTCTGCAAATATTGAACAAAGTAATAAAAGATTCGTTGGAGTTGCTGAAGGTTTATGTGCAATAACATTAAATAAAAATGAACCCATAGTCTATGAACATTCTCAAGTGTTGAAGCATCCATTTTTATCTATTAGAAAATTCAAAGGAGCATTAACATCTAATTCAGTAAGTGTAAGTTTTGATAATACAAGTATTACATGGAGTCCAAATCTTCATCTGCGGCTTCTTCAATTGTGGATTGAATCATCACAATTTCGTAAGATTTTAAATTCATCAGATTCAATTAAACAATTTAAACCAAAACGTTCATTTGATTTATTAATTACTGGAGGTATAACATTAGCAATAGATATTTCACAAACTCATTTTGTTGAATTATCATCTGATCAATTTCGGTGCACACAAAATAAATGGCAATTAAATTATCTTCGAGGATCATTAAATATGGTTGATATTATAACAATTGAGGGTGTTGAACTTGTTAAACTCGAAGATAGTGAAGAAGTAAGACTTGAGCGACAAAATAACGAAGGGTTTGAATTAGATTGGAATGAAACTTGGTCTTTGACGATCGAATCTGCTAAAGCACGTTTTCCTTATGAACACTGTTTTACTGAAGCTATTCAAAATGAGCTCATGAGTATTAGAAAATGGCTAAAAGAAATCCACTCATCTGATTTATCAAAAAAAAAATCTTTGCCTTGTGATCTTGTTATAAAAATTAAAGAATGGGTTTTTGAAGTAAGTGATGATCCATTTGAAGTTCGTTTAAGAGATAATTATGAGCTTCTAGAAGATGAATATAATGAAAGTTTAAAACGTCAAGCAATGCTTGATGCTAAAGTTCAAGAGTTATGTCGTGCGCATTTACTGCTGCCTCAGGGTAAAGTTGAAGAATTATATGCGAGTTTAAATAAAAAAAATGCTGAAATTTATGTTCAAAGGTGGCGTCAAATGCAACGAGCAGGACCATCTAGAACTCGACTATTTGCATGGACAATGCAAGACTTAGAAATAATTGCTCTGGCAGATCCGACAATTGATGGAATTGAGAAAGCAACTAGAGCAATTGTTGAATTGGATTCAGAGTCACCGTGGCCAGAAGAAGGAATTGAATTTAATATTCTTTGGGTACGAGGAATTTCTTTAAAATGTGTAGAATGGAAGTTACAACTTCGTGATTTTCCTCAGCCTCTTCTTCTCGTTGAAGGCTTAAGTATATGGGGTAGACTTGGTGGCGCGGAAGCATTGGCACCATCTCGAGCACGACGTACTATTAGAATAAGTATTGGTGAACCATGGGATGATATTGTCGTTGAACGAGGAATGACTTCTCTTAAATATTATCATGATCTGAACTGGGATATTGATAAATTTAGATATGCATTTGGTCCCTGTTGGGAGCCTGTTATTGCCCAATGTAATTTAAGTTTTGAAAAAATACTTCATCCATCTCGAGATCCCAGTCCACCTCTTCCTTTTTGGGATAAAATACGTTTAATACTTCATGGTCGGATAACTTTGTGTGTTAAACAACTCACAGTTCTACTTCATGCATCACTGGATCCTTACAATACAACAGAAGAAATGGAATTGACTTGGTCGGGTCTTGAGCTTGATTGGACATTAGGAAAAATTATTGTAAAAGGCGACTTGGATGTTTATGTTAGAACAGCAAGCAAATATGATGATTGTCGGCTACTTCATTTACCTAATGTTAAGTTGGGTATAAAATTAGCTTGGGTATGCCTTGGTGACTCTCGAGATCACTATGCAGCAATTCCTTGTGCTCCTGATAGACTTCCAGAGTACTCTAGTAATCAAGAACATGATTCATTTCGTGCTTTTCGTTCACAAAATTTGAATGTAAGTCTTGCTCTAGAAACAAAACTACCGGGTTCTCCTACCTCTACCAGTGCACCGACTGCAGTATTATATGGAAGTACTTTGCGATGGTTTGAAAATTTAAAATTCATTTTATCTGGAGCGACAAGACCAACACGTAAAGGTCGTTTGTTTAAAAATATACGACCGCGAAAAAAACAACTTAGTCGACACTATAGAAAAGTTAGACTTACTCTTGCTTTTCATCGGTTTCATGTAAGTTACTGGATGTCTTTTGCTATGCAGAGAGGCTTTGAAGTTACTGGTGGAAGAGTAGCGTGTTCTTCTGAACACAATTTAACTCTTTATCCTATTAACGATGGATTAATTCATCGTTTGAGAGCCGAATGGTCTGTTATTTATATGAATTGTGAATTGAATGATGCAGAAATTTGGTTAAAAAGTGCTCTTCAAGCAGAAGAAGGATTAACATCACTACGGCAGCCAGTTGAAAAATGTTATTGTCTCAGTGTCTCTCGTGTAAGTTACGGCAGAGAAGCTCTAGTTGCTGAAATAAGTGGAGATACTCCAACTCATAGACTGGTCGTCCATGATCTAAAAGGTGCTTGGACAAAAACAAATCGAGATGTCGCTTTTGCACTTTTTGATTCTTTTATAAAAACTCAACAGCTTAAAAAAAATCTTTCAACTGCAGCTTTGAAAGGTTTTCATCGAGAATCAAATGCTTTGCTTCAAAAAAATCCAACGAGAACTACCGAAAATCAAAATACACCAACTCAAGTTACATCTTCGGCAACAACATCAACAACTGCAACCAAAAGTCATCAACCTGAAGCTGCTGGTATGCTTCAACGACTTGTTGCTGAAGCAACTAATAAACCAATAGCTTTTAGTGATGATTTATCGTCACAAACAAGAGGACAACAGTTACGAGGATTGGCAGCATGTAATCAAGATGATGTACTCCATAAAAACTGGTTGATTGCTTTAGTTAATAGCCAAGTACTTCTTAAAGGTATTGAAACGCGTGGTTATGTAATTTTATCAGCTGCTAAAGCAGAAATACTACAGCGAGTTCATCGACCTGTTTGGCGTGAACGCACATTAGTATCAAAAACAACTTGGGTCGGTTCTCTGGAATGTATGCAGTATTATGCGACAGTGAGCGCAAATATTGATGATAATATCGATGATAATATAATGTGGTTAACTGTTGACAATATTCAAGAAAAAGATTCGACAGTAATTTCTGGTTTTCCAGATGTTCCAGCTCTTGTAGGATCAGGTCAAAGTGTCGGTGGTGTTGTAAGTCAAACAGTTGGCGGGGGTGGTGGTTTACAGCATCAACTTCAGAGAATTGTTTCAAGATGTAAATGTGAATTTTTTTATGTTGGTTATAGTCAAGCATTGGATTCAGCTGAGTTAAAAGTAGTTCCACCACCACCACGAGAAGAAATCACACCATGGGAACGTAAAGAATTTTCTGCTGCTGATGCATTTACTTTGATGCATTATGATTTAGATGTTTGTACGAATTCTTTGCAATATGCGATGATTTTAGATGTTGTAAATAATCTTCTTTTATATGTAGAACCGAGGAGAAAAGAAGCAATGGAACGGCTTCAAATTATGCGATTTCAACTTCAATTACACTCAGTTGAAGATCAAAAACGACCGATACAACAATTGCAGAATACAGTTCGTGGTTTAGTGGCGAAATTGCGAAGACTTGAGAAAGAAACGTATTTGGTTCAAAAAGCTCTGGCAGAAGAGTCAAATGCAAGTCTTTTAAGTGAAATGGAACGACTTGAAGTGAGAGTTTTTGAATGTAAAGAACAACTTGGAGCAAAAGCTGAAGAACTTGATGTTATGCTTAGTTGTTATAAGGAAACTACAGCGCCGACGGTAGTTTCTACTACACTGAAAGATAAACCTGCAGCAGTAGCTAGATCAGCTGAAATATGTTTCAAACATGCTCAATGGAGGCTAACTGATGCTGACGGACAACTTGGTATTGCTGACCTTGTGCTCACAAATTTTTTGTATACAAAAACAAGTAAAACAGATGATTCTGTTGAACACCTTTTAGAACTTGGGTATGTTAGAATGACAAATCTTCTGCCAAATCAAATTTATACTGAAGTTTTAACACCAACAGAACTTCAAAGTAATATGCCGGTAGAAAGACAGCGAACTTTAAGAGTTTTTTGTAGAGAAAAAGCACCAGTTGCTGGAATTTCTGTTAAAGAACATTTTGAAATAAATGTTGCACCTTTAACCATAGGCCTTACTAAAAAATTTTTTAATACTATGCTAAAATTCTGTTTTCCTGAGAGAGATCCCGATGCTATTGAAGAACCTCAAGCACCTCAAAGAGATTCATCTTTTTATGTTCCAATGGAACGACGAGATGATGTTGAAAAAATGAAAGAAAGAGCTGATAAAAATAAATTATTTATTTATATTAAAATACCTGAAGTACCAGTAAGAGTATCTTACAAAGGTAATAAAGAGAAAAATTTAGAGGATGTTAGAGATTTTGGTTTAGTGATTCCAACTCTAGAATATCATAATGTCACTTGGACTTGGCTTGATCTTCTTTTAGCTATGAAAAACGATTCAAGACGAGTAATTTTGAGTCAAGCTATTAAACAAAAATTACAAATAAAACCTAAAGGACCGCAAGAAGAGACGATGCCACAAGAGGAGGATAAAGCAAGACTTTTACTTGGTGCTAGGCATCTGCCAGGAGATGCTAAGAAAAAAAGTGTGTTTAAATTCAAATAGTTATTTTTTCTTTAATAATTATAATTTAAAAATACAATTTATGTAACTATAAAAGCAATTCAATATTTAATGTAATTAATTTATTATTAAATAATATATAATAAATAAGTATATTTATTTTTTAATAAAATTTTTGGTATTTTATGTTAACTTTTTATTTTCTCACACACTGAAAAGAAATAGAAATCGATTAAATTTTGAAAAAAAAAAAAAAAAAAAAAAATAGTTCTAGTTGTATAAATAAATTGAGTCAAATGATGGATGAAAATCAGCGCTTAATTCAAGTAACTGTAACTCATGATCGTGTTATGACCCTCAATAATAATGAAAATACTCCATTGTCATTGTATACTAAAATTATTTTAAAACATAATTTTGTAATTAGTTACTCCTTTTGTTCAAAGAAAAATTATACATTTACTCACAATTAGTATGGTTTTAAACATAATATACTTGAACATTATTTCATAATGTTGTCTTGATAATCTTTAAAAATACATACATTCACCTCTACTTCTACTTATACATTTTCTATCAATAAACTCGACATTGTGTTTTTAGAAAGAGCTTGTAAGTGGATTTTTATAAATAAAAATTTCAATTTAATTACTACTTAAATTAAATTACACGAAATGTTTAATCTTTCACAATTTATTCATTTTTATCTGACAACTTCAAATTATACTACACTATTATAATACTTTTTGATAAATTTATTATTTATTTTTTTGTTTAATTTAAGTGTTAACTTTTTTTTTATTTTTAAGAATATTATTTTTATGTATTCATAATACATTTTTTTTCTATATTGTGTATACTTGATACTTGAATTTAAAACAGCTGCAATCAATGGCAGCTTGATTAAAAATGCATAACTTTATTTATGAACTATTGAGTTTTATTTGATATATTTTTTCCAATTCAGTTGAATTTAAATTTAAATTTTTTATTTTTACGTTTCACGCTCACGTATAAAAGCTGTCATTATACGCTATCATCTGAAAGAAGAAATTGATGATCATACATTTAGTCTATTTAAAATAAATTATTGTATCTATAAAAAATAAATTTATAGTACCATGATACCACCACTTTGTCTTCTTTGGATTTTTATTACACGTTTTCACATAAAATGTATTATCAGGTGGCCGTTTCTGTATTAAATATAATAAATAAAATTAGTAAATACAAAATTAATTAAAAAAAAAATTTCGTGTTATAAATGTTTACTTTTTCTTTGCAAGAACTTAGCATAGATACAATACTAAGGCAAACACTCTGAACAGAGAGAGCCGGAGACCAGTCATCTGTCAAAATTGACAAACATATATGACCATTACTGTATACATGCGGATGAATAGGAATGTTTCCTCCAATAAAAGTAACTTCCGGTGAATCGAATGGATACTTTGAGCTAAACTTAAACTGCAACTGAAAACGTTCCCCTTCGTAAAGGGTACCCTTAGCTCCTTCCATGTGGACAATCCATTGAGTTAGATTTTGGCCAACGAGATCTTCGTCTACTTGTACACCAGGTGGAGGTTCTCGTATTAAAGCCATTAATTCTTTTTGAAGTCGCCGCTGTAATATTAAATAAATACATCAAAGGAAATCAGATGAATCAATGACAAAGATAAATTTATAAAATTAAATTTTAAAATTTTAATATTATTATTTATTGATAATTAAATTTTAAATTGCTAATGCATGAAATAAATTTAAAGAACAAAATTTTTTCAAGCTTTCTTATTTTTTAAAAGTTGAACTTTGACAAAAATAAATTAATACTTTGACATGTTTTATATAGATTTCTTATATTATTAGGTTATACTAAGAACAAGATGGATTTAAATACTTATAATAAGTATTTTGATTTTCTTTTAATTTTATATTTGGAGTTTAATTTTTCGTAGAGCGAAAAAATAATTTTTTAAGATTAAACTTACTCAAAGTGATAAGTAAAGAATAGAAAAATTAACAGTTAACAAAGAAATTATAAGATTTATAATCAAGGTCATTAAATAGTTTATCAACTTGTTTTTTATAGTAAATAAGAATATTAGTATAGACTAAAAAATAATTTTACACTAAATTGTATTACAAATATTTAAAAATTATGAATAAATAGTTACAACGACCATAGTAACAAAGATATTAGTGACTCACTTCTGAAGGAGACATTGCCGTCATTTTATTAGTTTCTTGTCCTTTGATAAACATAAACATTCCTCATTGTGAAGAAATTAATAAAATGTCAATATAATATAGAGAAAAAAAAACAAAAATAAAAGTTTTAAAATAATATATTTTTTGTATAACTTAAAATCAATGAATCAACACAAAATTTACTAATTAATAAATCTATAATTCATAATATTTGAAACATTAAATATAATAATTTATCTTAATAAGTTTCAATCACTATCTATATGACATTTTTTTAAAATCAACAAATAATATATATATATTTTAATACAATGAGGGATATTTTCACTTCACTCAGATAAATGTCATGTCGCGTCAGCAGCGACTTTAATAAACATACAC
Organism: Microplitis manilae; assembly: GCA_030273425.1. NCBI lineage: Eukaryota > Metazoa > Arthropoda > Insecta > Hymenoptera > Braconidae > Microplitis > Microplitis manilae. Next base: position 19,594,115 of record CP092728.1, read on the forward strand.
ACTGCGCATAAATAGATTAAAAAAAATAGTAATAATAATAATAATAGCAATAAATTTATCAGTTTGATTTTCAACCATAGACTGTGTAAATTAGAATTCTTAAACAGCTCTTAACTATTAAATAGTAGAAATTTTTTTTTTATCTAAAGACCGATTTCGCGATGTCGACAGTGCCGTCTGTTGTCAAATATTTAAAAACATTTAATGAAAATTATACCTACAAAAGCGCTTACATGGTATTATTTTTTATTTATATTGATTTGTACGAAAATGTTGTCTCAATTTTGATAAAATGATTCATCAGTTAAATTTTATAGTTTTTCTCCCTGTTTAGAGAAAAATAATTTGTCGATAAAAAGTAGTATTTAATTCAAAAGATTTTAATTTACGTGGACTTTAATAGTATTCAATTAAAACTTTTAATCAGGGCTGAGAGAACCATCAAATGCCAGATTAATTTACGATCCTGAGGTTAACAGCCAATTAAAAATTTTCAGATTTTTTTTTTTTTCAACAAATCAATTACAAAAAAAAAAAAAAAAACTAAAAATATGCACATGTAGTAAATTTTAAAAACTACAAGTGCAATTTTCTTTTGATAATTTTTTAAAATAATTTATTGTTTTGAAAAAGTTTCAAAAATTATATAATTTTAGACGTCGGCTAACTTTAGTGTCATATTAATTTCATGTACCAAAAAGATTTTAGAAATGAGAGTCAAATTACCATTATCCTACTATCATTTGAATTGTATGCGATTCAAATAATTTAGATTTTACGTATATTCTGAAAAGCAAATCACATTTTTGAAAAAAATACTTTTTTCTCTCTATTAATTGTCATAATCTGTATTGCCTGAGCTTGGTACTCATTTATTTTGAATTTCCAAGTTATAAAAGTTGTTACAATAAAATTTTGAATACTTCAAATTAAAAAAAACCGATACCTTAAAAAATTATAATAAAAAATTTTTGTATGTATATTGGTAGAGAAAATTTAGTTCTGAACGAAAATATGTGAATTTTTTCAGTGTTGAAATATTTTCTTTAAACTTGAAAAAAATTACACTAGTATTTTTTTTTTTTGCTTTTACTGCAAAATTAAACTGGTCGGCTTATTTGTAAGAACGTTAATTATGTCCATGTATTCATTCATCATTTATTAAACCAAAATTGCGCCCTATAATTTTAGCTTATTCTTTATTGCATTTTTGTATTAGTTTTTTATAAAATCAGGCAAGAGATGGCGCGCGTATATCAGTGAAGTTCCTGTGCTTCCTCTAGTTTACAAATGGAGGGTAGAAGAAGTACCTCTACACCTGTATTAGTTTACAGTTCACGCTTGTTATCAAACACTGACGAAAATTGAAGTAATTTTCACTCCGATTTCTCTCTTTTCTCCTATAGGTTGAACTGATAAGTTATGTAGCCATTGCGTGTTTGGCCTTTAGCATACGCGGGAATTTTTAAATTTGACTTGATATCCTGATGAAATTATGGATGAATGAATTTTAAAGATACTTGACACTAAAGTAAAAAAGACTTGAGCAATAACAAATATTTATTATTAACGTCATCTATGAGCATTAAACATTATGTATTGATATTATTATATTTATCCACTGAGCTAGTCAGTTTACAATATAATTTTTACATATACAAAAATAATTTAAACTATGAAATTTAATGAGTGTGAATGTAGCAAGCTTTAGACAACTTTACAATTACAAATAAATAAAAGAAATAATTTAAAAAACATTGTTTATGAAAAATGCACTTATTAATTTCAAAATTTTTTAAATGCGCATTTTTAAAAACTTTAATTTTATTAATTATTTACTCTGTTAATAATTTAAAATTTTTCTGATGTCTGCTACATTCACACTTATTAGATATAATTAACAAATTAATTATGAAATCATTGAAACATTAAAAAATAACAAAAAGTACAAAATAATATGAAAAAGAAATTGAACATGGGTGATTACTTGATTATCGACGGAGCGATTTTCATAAAATTTTATCATTTGAATCGACTCTTGATGATGTTGTTTAATCGTGATGTAAAATTAAATACAAACGTTGTTCAATGTCACATCAATGTTGTGAATGTATGGAAGGTAAAAGTATATACATCAATGACAAAGATAATTATTTACTTTCCTATCGACCTTTCTGATGACCTTGATCTTGCCATATTGTCAAGGCCTTGCTTTCGAATAGATGTGATGATATTTCAGATCGATACAACAATATAAATATGTTTGATCTCATGTTGCACTTTGTAAAATAAATATGTAGATTTCTATAAGTATTTTTATAATTGTTAATTTATTTACTATAATTAGCTTATTGCATTACGCTATAAATTTTTTTCTTGGTTCTATAAAATCTAAAAATAAAATTTAAAAAAATATCTATATAGTTTTTCGATCTACTCCATAATACAAGTTTTAGTCACCACCCTTGGTTAAAAATGTTTAAGAGATTCTACAGATACAAATTTAAAAAGCATTTAGATTCTTCCCATTCATCAAAGCGCTTCCTACATTTTACCCTCACCCTCAAGTTTTAGTGATGAGCTATTATTAAAGTAGGTTGCCGTAAGTGATGGTGAGAAATGAACTTTTTTTTTATATTAGATATATATGCTAAATATTTAAAGACGGAATGCAAAGTTCATAAATTTTTTTATCATCTGATATATTCAAGATTGATATTAGGATTTATTTGTAAAACTTTGTTTGTTAAATTAAAAATAAATCCTTACGAATTATTTAAAATTTGTTGCAGTTTTAAAACAAAAAAAAGTCTTTTTTACATCAGATAATACAGTAATACTCAATAATTTGATGGTTGCAAACTTTAAATTTTAAAACTTAGTGAATAATATCCTTATTGGTTTCTTTTACAAATATCTAATATCTAAAAATATTTAACAATCATTGGACTGTTATTAGACATAAATCTACAAATAGTCTATTACTCTAGAAAAAAAAATATTCTAATGTTATTATTTATAGATTTAAAAAATAGCTTTGTAGATTTAAATATATACCAAAAATCAATCCATGATGACGTATATACATCTATATTAAATCTCAAAGAAGAAAAATCTTCTTACTTTCGGTGATCTTATTATACATAAGAATCTGTACTTAATTGATTAAAAATTTTTCAAAGGATTGAATAGAGAAGAAACTGCTTTTATGAACTCATAAAAATATGCGCAACTAAAATGTATAATGAAGATATATTTCTGTATGTAGCTTTTTTTTTATTAACTTGTTAATAACTCTGATTAAACAAAACGATTCACTCAATGGTGAATGTATATCTATATAGTATTAAAATTGAATCATTTCTAATCGTTTTGAATCGTTTCTTTTAATCAGGGAAATAATTTGAAAACAGTTGCAATGTTAATTTATAAAATTTATCTGATAACGCAGAACCTGAATGTTTATATTCTTCTTTAAAGTATATTTAATGATCAGCTTGCTAGTAAAATATAAAAATACTAATATCATTAAAAAGTAAATTAAAAAAAAAAAAAAAAGTTCAATAAAGTTAAATTAATGTTAGTTTTTTTAATTAAGCTGATGATTAAATTTTTATAAAAGCTGTGTCATGAAAGTATGAAATCTGCTTACAATAGGTAGGTTTCTAAGAACTGTACCTAAAAAAGTATGAATAGAAATTTTTTTCCATTAAGTTTAATGAAAATTCTATAAATATATACATACATCAGCTGAGTATCATAAAAAGCTTGTATCATAAAAATGTCAAGGTACATGGAAGCTTAATGATTATTCGGAAAATCTTAAGATGTTAGGAGTGCAAATTGTAGACGTGTGAGTACTAGACAGATTGTATATAGTGTATGTAGTATAGTCACGGTGAAGTGAAAGCTCGCGCAGAGGAAAAAGAGAAGGAAAATACATAAAGAAAGAGAGAGAAAATGAGGCAAAAGCGACGCCAGAGGAGCCGAGCTTACCACCCTCTCAGAGCAATACCAGTGTAGTGTTGGCCGTTTGACACTGCAGAGAAGACTAGATAACATTTAATCCAAGGCCGGGCTGAGTTGGACTCGTGTTTGCCGTATCTACCTACTACACTCGAATGTGAGCTTTTTGTTTCGGTCGATTGTATTTTAATTATTCAAATCCAAAGTATGTACTGAAACATGTGTATAAGTGTATATGGAATGTTTTACGTTCTAGTAAAGTTGTTATAAATTTCCATCATATATGTTGTAGATTTTAAATTTAGATGAACAACTCGATTGTTCTTTTATTTAAATAATAAAAAAAAAAAAGAAAAAAGAAATTTAATGAAAAAATTTTTACACGTGATATTTTATACTTGTGTTTAATGAAATTGCATATACAATTGTGTATGTTTATTTTATTTTTTTATTTAACGTGAGAATTAAAGACAGCGCAGCAACACTTGTCATTTATTGTGCGCCGTCGCCCTCTCTTTAAGTGTTTTACAAATGCATGTACGTGAAAAGAAATTCATTTTGAAGGAGAAATAAAGAAATAAAAAGGAAAAATTAATAAGTGTGTTAAAGTTGTATGAATAACGATGTAAGGAATAAAAAGAATATAGAAAATAAATAACTACATTTATAACAATAGAGGATTACAATTGTGCTACTGTATAGAAAAATTTTATCAATCTCGTTATTTTTAAAATTACTTTCCACGTATTTTTACTTAAATTATTTCTACATCAAATTAATTTAAAAACGAAGCATCGAAAAACTAGAAAAATCATCATAGATTCTAGAATGATAGCTTGTTATAAAAACAATTTAAATGTTGAAGTTGTGAACAGTTTTATTTTTCAATTATCAATGACATAAAAGAAGAGGAAAATCGAAGTGTTAAGGAATAAAATTTAAAAAAAAAAAGGAGTCGAAGAATAATCCTGGGTGATGTCGTCCAACTTAAAAAATCTTACACTTTTTATCAACCTTTTTACTAAAAATATTTAAGGTTTTTGACAACAACGATTATCGTTAATGTTTAGAATAATGTCCAGAAAGTCAAACAACCATGACCTAAATGAAGGACATTTTTAAATAGATTTTTATTTTTGAAATATTTATAAATTTTTTTTTTGTCACATTTATAAAAATTAAAAAAAAATTCAAGTCAAACAATGAAAATTTGAATTTCATATGAGACATATTTGAAAAAAAAAAAAAAAAAACAAAAAATTCTTTTTTTTAAATTATTGCCTTTTTAATTATTACAAAAGAAAAAACAAGTATTCTATTATTCTACGAATATCCATGCAATTAAAATAAAAAATAACAAATTTTGAGGATAAATGATATAATTGACATTAATAAAAATAAAAATAACAATCATTGTTAAAAATATTTAAATATCATTACAATAAATTTGTAAATCTCCGTCCAGTAATAATGAACTGAAAAAAAAAAAAAAAATTACAAAGTATTGTAAAATAATTTTTTAATAACAATAAAAACAAGCAATCAGATTTATCTTGATTTTAACACCAGAATACTTGACATATAAATGTATAAAAAATAAAGTAAAAACAAAAAGTCTGTCTTCCTCTAATACTATTAATTGTGAAGATTAATTTATCAGGGTGATTAATGAAATCCAGAACATAATAAAATTTAAAAAATAAAAAATAAAATTGCAATAAAAACTATTTCACTGTGATATGTTAATAATATAGTGCTATTTTCAAAACATATCGTGGGTCAGTGCTATTAATCTATAATTCAAGCTAAAATCTAACTTATGGCCAATGATCAATTGACGGGGTAGTAAAAATTCATAAGAAAAAAAAAAAAAAAAAAACGAAAAAGAAGAAGCTGTTAATAGTGGCAACAATTATTTTATTGTGGGAAAATATGATTTTTCAAATCTCTGTGAGCATACGTAAAATACATTAAAATTAATTATTTAATTTATATAATCTATTGCTCCATTAGAAAATATTTTTAAAACATCAGATAATTCATTAAATTAATTCTGCTTATTCTTAAAATAAGAATTATTTCCATATCAGTAAATAGACCGCAAAATACATAGTTGTAATTGACAGTTTAAATGACAAAAAAATTGAGCGGTACAAGTTATTATTATTAAACATGAGTTATTAATGAATGGAATTTGCAAACTATTTTTCTTTTTTTTTTTTGTATGAGTAACAGACAATAGAATGAAATCAAATGAAATGCTTTAAAATAGTTGTATGTAGATATTAGTGACACTAGAAAGATATCTAGTAGGGCTGTAGATTGAATAGTAAAGGACTACGCGGGAGAGTGAGGAAAAGATAACCCCGTTGACGTTATATAGACTACAATTAAAACCAGGTTGTTTCCCTCGTGGTCTAGATAGCTGGGTCGTATTTTATCGACTCACCAAGTATCGAAGTGACTCTAGCGGACAGCGCAGGTCATGGTTAGCGAAATTTATTTTTTGGCTTTATAATTAGAAGATTAATATTTATTATTAGCATTCACGACAAAAAAACTTATCTGTTCTAAAGTATTCTAAAGAATTAAAAATAAAAAAAATTATTCTTTAATAAATTAAACTACGTTGTTTCAATTTAATGTTATATTCTCTATTGTATATTAATATTATTTTTTAATATAGTATATTCTAGTCAAAGAAATAAACAACAATAAAGTACCTACTAATTTATTGAATTAATGAATATGACTAAGCAAATATGCTAGAACAAATGTGTTCATTGGTCGTGAAAAGATAATATTAAATTATGCCATCGTCTATTATATGTAGAAAAAGAAAATTTTATTGTAATATTGTACGTCATATTTTTATTTCTTTGGATGAATTTTTATTTATTATGATATTCAATTAAGAAATTCATAAGTAGCATTATTGTATATTTTAGACTAAAATTATTTAGAATATATGTCATCATAGAGATGAGGATTATGCATTTATAGAAAAATATTAAAATGCTACATTTAGATTCTTGACTTAAAATTTAAAAAAGGAATCTGTAAAAAAGAAAAAAAACATTTAAAGTATGGCAACACCACCAGATTCACCGGGCCCAGAGGAGGCTCTTTTTGAATTTGAAAGTTCACGTGCTAGACATCAAGCCTCTCGACCAGTGGCTATCGAAGAGCTTCTCAGGCAAACAAAGTTTTCGAGGCAGGAGATATGTGTGATGTATCGTGGCTTCAAACAGGTATTTTTATTACAAACATATTCACTTATGAATTTACTATTCCAAAAATAAACCTCTTCAATTGATATTGAATAAATGTTAAAATAACACTTTATAAATGAAAAGATTAAATAAATTTTAAGTAAATAATATTCTAAAAATAAGCTTTATATTTTGTTATAAATTTATTTATAAATACGAATATAGTAAAGAGTGAGGTATTAAAATCGTTAAAATATTAAATAATAAATCATTTTGAAATTTATCTTATGAAAAGGCAATTTTTCACGTAAATATATGTCGATCGAAAGATATAGATTTTATTTATAGAACTTAAGTTTAGAATAGATATCAGAGTTATATTGTTGTACTTTACGTATATAAAATCGCATATTTGTATGACGTGGTTTCGTTCCAAATGTATCTGATAGACTTATCAACAATAAACAAAAGTCATTCAAACACACTTTATCTTACATTATTAGTCTTTACCAAGTCTATATGACTATAAATACGCATTCAAATACCACAGAAATCTTAAGTTATGAGTATTATAGAGTTTTAAAAGGTAATAAAATTCAAAAATTTATTTATACTTTTATAAACAAATTATGTTTATTCAGTTTAATTTTCTTAGAATAACAATTAACAACAAATTTTATTTGTATTCTTGGATTTAAACGAAAATAATAGTGTCTCGCGTAGTAAAAGGCATTAAAAATAAGTAGAAATAATAAAATAAGTCAGGCACGATCTCAAAAAAAATTTTATAAAAAATAATTTAATAAGAAATTATTATTTATAAGTGAAAAAAATATTTTTTTTTACAATTCTTAAAACAATAATAATTAGAAATTCATTTGTAATGTTATTTTTTTTTTTTTATTTTAAATAAATTTGAATGAAAAAAATTAATATACTAAATAAAGAAATATTATATTATATATGATGCCTGACTAATTATATTGAAACTACTTTATTCAATGTATTTTCTTGATTAATATAAATTGTATGTATTCATTTATTAATATTTTGTTCAAAGTTTAACATGCAATATTTCACTTTCCATTAGAAGTAAAAACAGTCAATAATAATCAAGTAATAAGTTTTCTAAAGACGAGAAATCTATTCCAAAATAATTTTATTTTAAAGAGAAAATTAGTAAATTATTAATTGTTAATATTGTTTAGACAAATTAAAACTTATTTGATGATGTGAAAAATTTAAATAATAACAATTGTTTATTTAAAAAATTTTGAACCCTTAATGTCAAAAATAAAAATTTTCTATTATATGAATTGGTAACTATTCAGCATCAGTTATTTTTAATAATAGTTTTCAAAGTGTTTATGCTTATATAAATAATTAGTATAATCAAAACATAACCAGTATTCTATACAGTTACATCTATGTGCATATATATTTTGACACCAATGGCGATAAACACGTTTCTGTAGCCGAGACACGTCGCAGGGATGTGTTCCGGAATGCAATACTATCAATGAAAAAAAAATTCATTTTATAGGGTTGAAATATGTTCATTTCTCACTCTGTTTTTTTGTACTGTCTATTCAAATAAATTAATTTCGAAGTTTAATAAAAGACTTAAATTTAGAAGTTATAACAAATTTATTTTGAATAAACTAACTTATTGGAATGTAATCTTGCAAGGGTTAGTTCAAAATTTATGTCTTTTATTAGATTTTAAAATCAATCGGATCAGAACTAGTTTGCAAGTCATTTAAATAAAAAATGGACATTTTTTTTTTTAATTTTATTTTATGAATTCCTTCGATTGCTATAAAGAATATTCAAGTCCATTGATATAATATAGCTTCATTCAAGAAAAAACTTATTACGATGAAATTATCTTTATAACCACACCCACAATTTTTTTTTTAATTTGTTATAACTGAAACGTTTAAAATATTTAATTTAGTCATAAGTATTTAAAAAAAAATTTATTTATGTTTAATGTTTGTGTGTACCAAAGAACTGGTATAGTAAAACAAAATTTTTCATTTACTGTAAAATGAACTTTTATTATTTTTAATTCGTTGGAAAAATTCTAATTAACACTTTATGAGAATAATAAAAATCACTAATTAAAATTTAAATTATGTTGCTAATTAAACGAAATATAATTCATGAAAAACAGTCGTTTTTTCGTTAAATTTTTTTGTTGTAGTAAAAACTCGCTTCGACAAACTGTTTTAAGAGGATGTCACTAAATTTTTTTTAGCTATGAAAGAATGTTATTTCATATGGAAATACATATCAAAGAGAAAAATTGTCTTTTCACAAGTAAAGTTTATGCTACACTCACTCATGACGTCATATCCGAAGAAAGGTAATCGATAGAGCACATCTGTCTTTTTCTCCCTTTTTATTTTTTGCCCCTTTCTCAGTTGCTCTCACTTCCTCACTTTCGCTCTATTTCCAGCTTCTATCATAATTTATTTTATAATAAAAGATACATCATAATCTCATCAGAAAAATATACATAGTAAATTTGTTCATTTCTTTATGATGTACCATTTAAGATAAATAGTCGATTAGATTCTCAATCATACTCAGAATTGATTTATTTGTTAAAATACTTATCTTTCTAAATTGACTTAAATTTCCGATAATAAAGTATTTTGAATTTCAAAATGATCGATGTATCGTTATATTATTAAAATAGCATACGAATGATTTAAAAAAAAGAGAATTTGATTTTTAACTAACTGTAGTTAAAATTGAATAATTCAGGAAACAAAGGAAACATCAATTTCAGTCTGACTTTTAAAAGCTGATTTTTCAACAGATATCGACCTTTTGTATTTTCAGGAAGAATTGCTGACTACCTTCGAATTTATGTGTTGTGGTTCTTTTTTTTAAATTAACTCTTAACTTTGGTAAACTTTCTTAGTTTTCGGGTCAAAAATAAAACTTGATTCAGGCTCGCTTCACCACACGAAAAAAAATATTTGTAAATATTACTAAGATTCTCGTTAACAGCGCGCCCAGACCGAATCTCAGTAAATAATACTGAGTAAAACGTAAGAAATTAATAACAAATGCATTTTTTTGACAAGTGTCTTGTAGTTTTTTAAGGTTTAAGTAGTAATTTTAAATAGTCAAGCAGTATATTTCAACGATTAACTGTTAATTATACATAGTTTAAACATTAAAATCATAATTTTACTGATTGAAACGACATTAGTTATTGAACATAACTAAAATAATTACAAGTTGAACAACAATTATTGTCAATCATTTTTTTCCATGCATAATTTTCTTTGAAGTTATCGATTTGCCAACGATTATCCGATAAGATCTCGACTTTTTCGACTTGATTTAGACTTTTTCGCTTTATATTTAAAGTCGAATAAGTCTAAACCAAGGCAATTTTAACTTGATCTTGACTTTTTTGTCTTAAATCGTGACTATAAGTAAGCCTGTTAAGTCTAAACTAAGGCGAAAACTCAATGTATTTCATATCTCCGTAAAAAAAGTTGAGTTTGTCTTGTGAAAAACGACTCCAAATTTCGATTTCGTTAACCAATTCTAAATCTACTCTAAATATAAATAAAATTTTATTTTTGACCCGAGTGACTAAAAATTTCTTAGGAAATTAGTCTAACAAATTTTCAGATGATATCTGATAGTTTGTAAATGTTTATATGTACTTACGTACGTACGTAAAAATTTTAGAACTTTTTATTGAATTGACTGATTTAGATCTTTAATACACTACTTGAAGGGATTCATCAAAATTTATATTTTGCAAAAATTTGAGCTTAATCGGTCTAGTAGTTAACGAGTTATTCCCAAAAATAATATTTATTTAAAAATAATTTTTTTGTATAATTTTAAAACTATCCGACATATTCATTTCAGAATCTAATCAGTAGTAAAATTCTAAAGTCCTCATCGAATAACACATTGATCATTAACATCGGATAATTTGGTTAAGAAATAACGTTAACGAAAAATTTTCGATAATGCTAAAATTGCTGATTGGCATTTAAAATGTTCATTAGCTCTAAAACCAAAACAGTCACGTCAAATATCGCATTAAGTATGTAAGAAAATTAATTGATTTTTTTTTAAATAACTCGTAATTTATCAAATCTTTCAAAAATTTCAGTGGAGTTTCTTTAACTTTAAAAATGAAGGGCTTAAAATTCTTGGAATCAAAGTTACAGAAAACCCTGTAGTAAACACTTCACCTGCTTTTTTTTAGATGTGAGGAGGGGGGTTAAAGTTCGGAAGTGTAGAAGTTAATGGGATTCCACTGTATATCAGATCTTTGTCTTTACAGTCTTGATCGCTGGATACATTGTAATCGGTTAATTAGTTTAATAAATATTAGCAACGAAGAATTAAAAAAACAATTATTTTTTCATCCATCCATGGCACTTCATTTTTTAATGCTCATTTAAATCACATTTCTTTCTACTTTTCATCGAAAAAACTTGTATTGCTTTCTGTCTGAATTCATTGATTTCGTCAAGAATAATCACCGATAAAAATTAAAAAATTGTTTATTTTTTAAATTATTTTCGATATCTTGAATTTTTTTGGGTTTCGGGGCTTGTCTGCAGACTCAACCGTTTTCCAGGTTTATTTTATTTTAAATTTTAATAGAAAAGTCAAGAACGGTTTAGTTTCTTTCTAAATTCTTTTCAGCGTTATTCCTTTGAATGTCTAGAAAAACAAGCAACAGGTTAATTAACAATAAGAAGTTTTAACAATGCTCTTTTGAAGCTTTAAAATGTTTTATAATTAAAATTTTTTTTTTTTTAAATGTAAATAGATGGATTATTATATTATTGTACTGTCACTATTAATATTATTCAATCTTATAGCATAATCTATAGAGCCCTTATTAAAAGAATCGATTTAAAACTATTAGAAAAATAAATTTTGAATACTTTTTAATCCTTTTGAGTACTTTGAATACTTTTAAATCATCCTTCTTATGAGCATTTAACATAACAAATCGTTCCGAATCGTTTCTTTTAATCAGGGAGTGGTATTTTGTACGATTGATTACTTCATCCATCTGTCTTGTCAATTAGCTTCTGGAATTATCTATTTTTGTAATAGTTTAATTAAGTTTTCTTTAATAATTGAATCTTTAATTTATTATTCATTCTTAAAAATTGCTCATAAATTAGTAATTAGTTTTCTACATCTTTAATTTACTAGTACACTGACTTAGTCAAATTAAATTTTCAAAAAATAGATATGGCGGTTAGAACTTTAATGACAATAATTATAGTCTTTCATTTTTGACAATGAAAATAAAAAATAAAAAACTATAAATTCATCAGTAAAATAAAGTGAATTATATAAATTATAATTGTATCACACAAATAATTTTTAAACTATTGCATATCAATAATTATTTTATTTTGTAAGTTGGAACAAAATACAAAAATTTAAAGATGACTTTATACGTTTTTTATGAAATTTGTCTTGTCTCAAGGGTTTCAATTTGTCCGACCTTGTACGTATGTATAAACGTTGAAAGAAAGCTTAAAGTTTTTTTTTATCTGTTTTTAGGAATGCCCTGAGGGCGTTGTTCAAGAAGAGTCATTCAAAGACATTTATGCCAAGTTCTTTCCACACGGAAGTGAGTTTAAATTAAATAATTGTTTTTCTCTTTTGTTATTTTATTAAAAAAAATATATAATAATAATAATAATAAAATGGATTTTATAATTTTTTATTACATGCTTAATTATAGATTCTGCCCTTTATGCCCACTACGTGTTCAAAGCTTTCGACGTTAACTGTAACGGGGCCATCAGCTTTAGGGTAATTGTTAATCATCGACATATATATGTATAATTATACTGCCCTAATTTTGTTAATATTAAGAATATTTTTTTGTGATACGTATCATAAAACTCTCATTATATTAATTGTATTAAAATGTAAAAAAATTATTTTATAGCTTGTAGTTATTCAAATTTTTGTCTCGCCTCAGTGAATTTTATTACATAGAAAGTAGACGATCTCGTGAAAATCTTTCTGCAAAGTATGAATTTTAAGAGGACGCGGAAGAGTTTAAAAATTTTTTGAATTTTTGATGTTTGTGACGGACTTTTAAAAATTGATATTCAGAGATAAGACGTTTCAGGAGATTATTTATTCTTTCAAAGGTTTGAAACACTCTATGTATAGTAACATTTGT